>JAVHZZ010000002.1:405715455-406022848 GCA_036250195.1 Mixophyes australis | reverse complement strand
TAATAATCATGTGACACTGTGCAGTGAACTGACAGCAGGAAGCCTTGAGCAAGCTTCAAAATATGGTTCTCATTGTTCAACCTATGCTACAACTTTCATGGCCATATGCCAATGTCCCTAATTTGTTAATTTCTAAATATCTAATATGCTGTTCTCTGAAGCTAATGGGAAATATAGTTTTACTTCCCTGTTCCTGAATCTGGTATTAGAATCTAATCATGAA
Organism: Mixophyes australis; assembly: GCA_036250195.1. NCBI lineage: Eukaryota > Metazoa > Chordata > Amphibia > Anura > Limnodynastidae > Mixophyes > Mixophyes australis. Next base: position 406,022,625 of record JAVHZZ010000002.1, on the reverse strand, counting down.
TTTCTGAACCATTTTCGTCTCTCCTGGCAGTGGTGTGATTTGTGGTGGTCTCTAAGAAGACTGTTTACATGGGTGATACACCGCCTCAGTCCCCCTCAGGCAGCCTTTATTATGTACCTGTGAATAAATACAGATGTTAGCAATAAAGACAATAACTCCCCCCCCCCCCCCTCCCCAAGATGGCTGTGAACTCTCGGTAGGGGGTTTAGGGTGTGGTACGTTTCTTATAAAGTACTGATAATTATTTCTCCCTTCTGTCTTGCTCCAGGAGTGAAGAGCCACGGTTGTGAACAGTGCGGCAAATCATTTGCCAGGAAAGACATGCTAAAAGAACATATGAGAGTTCACGACAATATCGAGAATATTTATGTGCAGAGTGTGGGAAAGGTATTGTGTACGGACATTCCATACTGGGCTAGGTGCAGTTCATAGGGGGCAGGGCCCTGAGTCGTGATAGGCTAACTCAGACTGCATCTTATTCTGTATGAGGGGTATTATATCTGTATTACAGTACTGGTAGAATTGACCAATACATCAGAATGTAGGGATGTGTCTTGTTAGGGATGTTCTACAAGATGTTTGAGTGAAGAGACAATCAGCAGGTTGGGGGCTTATGTTTCAAAAACTAGCCTAGTTTTTTATTCTTCATCTAAAGGAAGCAACAGACCAGACTGAAAAATCAGATCGATCACTTTTCTCCACACACAATATGGGTAAATATGTATATAACGTGAAGCTAAGAAAAGCGGAGTTATTTGAGATTGCAAAAATTGGAGTTTGGAATTCTCAAAAAAAAAAAGTCACTCCATAAAAGTCCCCCAATGACTTTTGGGCTATTTTGATGGGCCACATTTCAGACTGGTGTGGGTGTATATAACTAGCCAGATCGTCTGGTTTGCATTATGGATGCCTGTAAAGATCCAACTTGCAATCAATCATGTAATTAGCGGACATTTTTGTAAATGTAGTCAGAGGATGCTCTCTACCTGCCGCTATGTGGAATCTGACTAGTCACCTCTGTGTGAACGGTATTAATCCTTCTCTCCTTCAGGAATGAAGACGAAACACGCCCTGCGCCATCATATGAAGCTGCACAAAGGCATCAAAGAGTATGAGTGTGTAGAGTGTCACCGGAAGTTCGCCCAGAAAGTCAATATGCTGAAGCACTACAAGAGGCACACAGGTGAGAGAAGGATATGTGGGCTGGCCCTTGTTATTGGCAGTGGTTAGCATGCATAGAAGGCTGTTAGTGGCAACATCCCAGTGACCACAGCTGTATGTGCTGCGGAACTTTCAGATTTACTGCAAGAACTACTGAGAATCCTAGCAAATCACAAGGTTCTAAACCCTCCCACGTCACCAGGCTCCTCCTCCTGCGTCTCTGATAGTTATGTTTTTCTTCCTCCTAAGTTACCAGAACTGTGAGAATTATCCTTTGAGACCCCACCATTCCCAACATTGGTCGTTAGAAGCTTGAATTCTCCTGACATCAGCGGCTGTGATGGATAGAGACATTTTATCCTGTTAGGACGGCACAGCTAGTATAATGCAGTTGGTCACCTGACTTATACGAGATCCATTTACCAAGACTACGAGTCCCATATGAGTGCTATCTGTCCCAGCGGCACTATCTGAGCTCAGCAGAGGAATTATGGACGCGTATCGGATCAATGAAAACCTATGTACACTGGCCACCCGTTTCTGAGTAGCCATCAATAATTCCTCTGCTGCATCTACACATGGTTGAACGTCTGGTCTATAAGTTTGCTACTTGTTTCCACATGCCCCAACAGCACCCTCTGCAGAGCTCACCTTGCAGCGCCCTGTTGTATCGCTATAACATCAGACTACATAGCCTCACCTCCCAATTTTTACTAAGTTTTCTCTCTGGGACGTTCCCATTTTCATACAGGTATCAAGGACTTCATGTGCGAGCTGTGTGGGAAAACTTTCAGCGAAAAGAACACAATGGAGACCCATAAACTGGTTCACACTGGTAAATATATCTTATTATCTGCTCTCAGTGAGTATTTGTGTGTAGCCCGTAACATTTACTTATGCTAGGCACTGGCAGACAAGTGGGACATCTGTTCCTTCACCACCGGGTGGCAGCACAATCCACAGCCTTAAAGCCTGAACCTGGCTCCTACTAGCTCTAAACACCCTACTACAGGATTTAGCCATTGGTTTTTCTTGTCCTGTAAGTAAGTTAGGGACTCTGAGCAGGTGTCCATTTATGTGTAGTGTAGTTTTGGTAAGTTGCAGCTTTTCTGTGATTCTGGAGTGTTTCTAACTTTTGGAAGGTTACTGGGTGCCCCAGGCCTCCCCCCATTACCGCAGCTTACCTTGTGTGGAGCAGGCAGAGGAGGCACAGGGTAGGAAGCGTTCAGGGCATGTTCAAATTATTTTAAATAATTAAATCACCTCCACCCCATTACCTAAGGTAGGGGGTGCCCCAGAGAGATCATGTAGTTAATTTAGTGTTTTAGGTGCCCTGGCAATTTTGGCGCCCTAGGCGCAGTGTAAAAGAGCTGCGGCTACGTCATACATCTCCATTTACGGCTTTTGCATTGCGCAGTGGTGTCTTCTGCGGATGATCTTTATATGGTGGAAGGAGCAGGGTCCTCTGACAGCACAGATGGTCAAACTGGTGCAAAAAGCTTGTGGTACTAAACACACTTGTTTGTCTTCATAATGTAGTGGGCTATGACAAAAACAATCTCCTCCGCCTCCTTAAAACCCCACTGTATCCCCTCTTCTCCTCTGTTCTTTGACGGGTGTCCTGCGTAGGAGGTGGGCACAGAGCTATTCCTTTATGCTGAGTACCTGTCCGTTTATGTGATGTGTGTGTTTTTGAATTTGCTCTGTCGCTTTTCTCTGTTTTTGTTTTTGGCTCCAAATGAAGTGGGGAAGCAATGGACCTGCTCGGTGTGCGATAAGAAGTACGTCACGGAATACATGCTCCAGAAACACGTCCAGCTCACGCACGACAAGGTGGAGGCACAGAGCTGCCACCTCTGTGGAACAAAGGTCTCCACACGAGCCTCCATGAGCCGACACTTGAGGCGAAAGCACCCTGAGGTTAGTTGAGAAAGCTGAAAGCGCTTTCTAGTGGTGGAGGATTGTCCAACTTCTTGTGCGTGTCCTGTTTGTTAACGGTGATGGGAATTCTATCCAATCAGCTCCTGCTTTCTCAACCAACTATCCAAGAACACGTTGTCTCCAGTACATTATATGCCACTTGCAAACCATTTATAGATCCTCCCATAAGATAGATGTTATGTCTGTCAACTTATGTGGTCACTTATGCTATTGTCCCAGTTTCTGTGAGCCACAATTATCCTACTTTGCACCTAAGACACAGGAAATGTCCACTCTAACGAGTTCTAATCTCTTTCCCCAGAAGAGCTAAAGTGGTTCTACAGGCCCCAACCATGTACTGAATTTCTTAGGCAACTCAAATTGTAGAGAGGTAGCTCTTTCCTCATGAAGTCATATTCCCAACAGTATAAATCTTTCCATGGATTTCATGAGAAGATTCTGGTCTTCAAACCCTGTGTTCTTGAGTTTAGTTGGAGATAGGAACCTTACTTTTCACATACAACAGATGATGGATGGTCTATTCAGTGGTTGCCTCTGGTTTAGGTGGCACAAAGAACATGAATGCACTGTTACTCTGCACTTAACATTAAAGCTTCCAAGTAAAAGATTAAACAAGATAAACCAATCTACATTAGGTTCTTTCTGTGATGATAGAAGATTTGAGTGATCTACAAGAACAGACGGTCATTGACGTAACATCAATAGGAATCATCCAGGTAACCAACCACTGGGCCTTGTGCCCACCGGTATATTACATACCATCTACCGTTTCCTTCAATAGCTGCCAGTGAAGTCATAATGTTTTGTTGCCATAGAGTGAATCTGTCGCCTACAAACAGTGGAGGCGGGCATTGGGTGGACTGTGCCATAGTCGGCTCTGTAAGACATGGTAACACCACTAGAGCTTAGTAAAGTCATATTGGCACATGGGTAATAGTCAAACCTAGAATAAGCCCATCCACCACTAGGTGTAGGTGACAGGTTCACAGATGGATTTTGCTGTTAATCAGAAGTGACACGAGTGGTCCAACTATGGGGGGCGGTTGGTCCTTTTTCTTGCAACCATTGAAATATGACGCCTGTTGGTAATGTTAAGTGGCAGCGATGATCCTACCAATTAATTACCTCCTGCTGCAATTAACCTGGATTTGAAGATCGCAGGCACCCTGATTAATTCCGAGCTGCCCAACAGTGTTCGGCTAAAGCCCATATTAGCCAATATCTGACATCATCCAGAACATACGTATTCTGTTTTGCCTATTGTGTAGTTATGGTTACTTCTTGGATGTGTGATGTGCAGGACAGATCTCAGACTCCCTCACTTCCATTAGTCCTTACAGTTTCTAGGGTGTTTTACTACAGTGAGAATTTTTCACATTTTTTATTTTTATTCACATCATGGAATCAAAATAGATGAATTCAGAAAGACAACAATGGTGCTTCAGAAAGGCTTCTTGTTACAGATCGCATTGAAATCTGACCAAATGCGAGGAGATCTGGTCAATAAGCAGATGGGTAAAGCAGGTGAATATTTTCTGGCATTTCTGGCGCCTGTGCGGTCAGAAGACGGCTGCGCACTCCGACCTATAGAGGTTATCTTCTACTAACATGCCTGATTATTGGCCCAATATGGCCATCCACGCTTCACTATCTGGGCAGTAGCCCGATGTCGGCTGTGATATGGCTCAATGTGTAGCTTCATTATCACAATCCCTGCGGTAACCTTCAATAGATAGAGAATGTATAAAATCCTGCTTATACTGAAGTATCTTCCTTTGGATAAGCTCCTTGGCATATCTGTTTAGAGTAATGATAGTTCTGATATTTTAGTGATTTTAAGTTTGTCAGATACGGTTGTATCCAACAACCGTATGTCTCAAACGCAGATGCAGTGTTCTTAGTCTTCCACTTGCTGACTGTAATGTATTTGGGATGATTGTGCACTCTTGTAGCCGGTGTTGGATGCGGAGGAGGACGAAGAGGTACAGCACAGTAAACCGCTGCGACTGGACGGCGTGGAGCAGGACAAGGACGGGGAGGTGGAGGAAGTGGTCCACGAGGATTCAGAGTTTGCACATTATAGCAGCAAAGAGGTGGAATTCACAAGCGGCACTGGAGAAGACGGCTCTGCGGTGGAGACCCTGCAGCAGGTCAGCACCCCCAGAACAGCCTTACCCTGTGTCTATGGGAGAACAACTAGCTTAGCCATTCATTAGTAACCAGTGACATCACTGAGTCCCGATGTGAAGTAATAGGCTGGGTGATGTCAATGGTTCCTGTTGAGTCAATAAACTTTATCCTCAAGAATGTAACAGTAACAATGAGTTTATGGATCTTTCGTATGGTAAAAACAGCAAAGGTGGTAGAAGAGTGAACTACATTCATTCATAGTCAGGGTGTTTGAGGGAAAACCTATAACCTAAACCATGAACATACGAAACAGCCACCAATCATCCTGTGTTTAGATTGCTTCACTTACATGCAATATACTTTGGTTAAGAGGCGGAAATAAGGGAGGATCATAGGACTATGTCCTTGATACACTAGAGAGCTGGCCTGTAACATTTTGATTGGACATTGGCAATAAGGGAGGATGATTGGAATAGGTCCTTGATACACTGGAGTTCAGTTCTGGGGAAGCCTAGACACTAGAGGTAAAATGTAATATAGTGCAGCATTGTGGGAAGAACAAACCTTGCATGGGGCAAATGAGCAGTGTGGACAAGGCCTTATGTCAGATTACAAGAATTCAATCTTGATAAGTTAATCAACAATGTACATATAAAAATAAGCTGAATAAAATGTCTACATACACTTGTGCAACAGTGTAAAATTGTAGAATAGGGCTGTAGTACAGGGTGGGGGGGGAGGGTATGCTGGTTACCAATACTTGATCTACTCTTTTGTCTTTTCACCTACTAATTTGTGAATCTTTCCTTGTGTTTTCCCTCCTCGCAGGTTGTGGTGACGATTAGTGACGGTAATGTACCTGCCCCATCATGTACTGTGGGACTGACCAATATAACTGTTACGCCTATCACTACCACAGCGGGAGCTCAATTCGCCAGCTTGCAGCCGGTGGCCGTGGGTCACTTGACTGCTCCCGACCGCCAGCTCCAGCTCGATAGCTCCATTCTGACTGTGACCTTCGATGCGGTTAGCGGCAGTGCCGTACTTCACAACCGGCCAGCGGAGCTGGCCATAACCTCCGCGCAGGAGGCCACCGGGTCTCACCCCGTGGCGCACTTCATCAACCTCACCACATTTGTGAATTCCATAGCACCCCTGGGAGGGCAGATCGCCACCGAAGGACCCCTGACGTGGAGAGCGGTACCGGTCGGTGAAACTCCGCCTCCTACAGAGGAAGACCCTCCCTCGGAACAGACTGAGCAGGAACCTCCATCTTCTCCAGCACACGCTGGGCAAACCGTGGAAACAGACTCACAGGAACAGATGTACAGTTACTAAACCATTATCTGGTCACTGATTAAGCTATGAACATTAATAATGGTCGCTAGACCTATTAAATTATACAAACAATTTTTTTTTTTTTTTTTTTTCTTCTGTTGGAATGTGATTATCGCATTGTATTGATTTTGCCTCTCGGGCGGCCGAGGGAGGAGAAGACAGATTGCTTCTTGCCAGTGTTAAACGCTTATTGAAGTTCTCATTAAAAGAAAAAAACACTTGACAACATGATCCTTCCAGAACCGGTCATGGAACAAAATATAACTGTGAAGCTTTTCTTTTATATTATATTGTGAGAGATAGATATATAGATATATATGTATAATGTGTAAATATTCTGCCTTGTTTGGTATTAAAGGGGTTCAGGGAGGGGCCATCTAGAATATTTAAGGCCTAGTGTTCCCCCATTCAGCACCTCTCATTTTTTGGGGTCAGGTAATGCCCCCATATTTTAATATACGTAGAGTGCGTTAGAAAAGCAACCATGTGACGTACTACACACTAGTGTCATGTATTTTAGGCTCAGAACGATTCTATGAAATAGCTTCCGGTTAAGGACGTTTGACATAGGTAGAATTACTACAAATTATTATTTACTCCCATTACCACAAAATTATTATAAATCTATAAGGGTGGGGTCTCATTTACATTTATCAGCAAATCCAGCTAAATGCTGTACATTTATAACTGAACAGACCATAATGAGATGCAAGGGGTGCAAATGCAATTTGCATGTAGCACACACATACTGCGACTTAGAGTTGATCTAGGAAACCCCCCCCCCCCTCCCAACTCTATATCTGTCTACACATATTCAATTTATTAGTAGAGTAAGAGATGAGTTTTCAGAAAGCGTCTGAAGACTTTAAGGCTCTGGGAGTGTCTGATTGGTCGTGGTAGGGAATTCCATAAGTGGGGAGCAGCACAGGAGAAGTCTTGTAGGCGGGAGTGAGAGGGGCTTACCAGAGACGAGACAAGGCGCAGGTCAGAGGTAGATCTGGGACGGAAAATATTTTTAAATGGCATTCGGAATTTCCTTTGGCATACTAGACAAATAAGAAGGGTGATAGCTGATGGTCATATGCAAGAGTAGAGTAATTACTGTAATTGTCTGGATATTATAAAACGATAAAAGACTGGCGCTAGTCTGCAAAATGCATTCACATAGGTAAATTGTTATTAACGTAACAGTCACTGTGAAATTGGAACAACCGGTTCCAGTTTCTAATCGGCACAGCTGCAACAACCCGTGTGGAGTTGAGGATTCACCGCCACACAGATAAAGCAGCCATTGATAATGTATATATTATATAAAGGAGATAAATTCTAGAGATAGTAAAGTATTGTATTACAATAAGGACACACACTTGTGTATGGATAATCTGGTGCAATATAATATTTAACAAGCTGCTCCCCCACCTGTACTCAGACCAGGGGGTAAATGTATCAAGCTGAGAGGTTTCCGGCAGATTTGAAAAACCAATCAGATTCTAGCTATCATTTATTTAGTACATTCTACAAAATAGCTAGAATCTGATTGGTTGCTATAGGCAACATCTCCACTTTTCAAACCTGCTGGAAAACTCTCAGCTTGATACATTTACCCACAGGTAGTAATGGCTTTCAGGTAACGATAAGCTGACATTTTCCATGGAGGATTCCAGCTCCTGGTTCCAAAGTGTTAGAATAGTTTTCTAAACAAGGTCAAATTATTTTAAACCAATACAGTCGCTGGCTTGACGGTACAAAATGGTCTGCTTCCAATTTTCTACTTAATCCCATATTGCAATTATCTGGGCTGGATAAATTAATTGATGTGAAAGTGTAGGTGAGTTGTTTTAAGGTTTTTTGTTTTGATTCAAACAACAAACCTCCACGCACTTTTCAATGAAAACAGGTGAAATAAAATTGTTCATCAGAGCAGAGGTTGTCTCTGTACCTGCAACAGAGAATCCACTAGATGGCAGTAGTGGCTTATTATTATTTTATTATTTGTTTTACTGTTCAGCCCTCTCTCCTAAGGTTTATCAGGTATGTAGAAGTAAAGAGCGTCCAGGATTTGATGTGCAATGAATGTTGGGGAAATAAATGATTTCCAAACCTTAACTGACAATACAGTAAATTAAATGCTAATTGCTTTCGGCAGTTGGGAGCAATATCACAGGATAACCAGAGATTACAGTCATGGCCAAAAGTTTTGAGAATTGCACAAATATTATTTTTCACAAAGTCTGCTGCCTCAGTTTTTATGATGGCAAATTGCATATACTCCAGAATGTTATGAAGAGTCATCAGATGAATTGCAATTAATTTCAAAGTCCCTTTTTGCCATGAAAATGTACTTTATCCCCAAAACAACATTTCCACTGCATTTCAGCCCTGCCACAAAAGGTCCAGCTGACATCAGTTCAGCGATTCTCTCGTTAACACAGGTGAGAGTGTTGACGAGGACAAAGCTGGAGATCACTCTGTCATGCTGATTGCGTTAGAATAACAGATTGGAAGCTTTAAAAGGAGAGTGGTGCTTGAAATCATTGTTCTTCCTCTGTTAACCATGGTTACCTGCAAGGAAACACGTGCAGTCATCATTGCTTTGCACAAAAAGGGCTTCACAGGCAAGGATATTGCTGCTAGTTAGATTGCACCTAAACCAACCATTTATCGGATCATCAAGAACTTCAAGGAGAGAGGTTCAATGGTTCAATAGTTGTGAAGTAGGCCTCTGGGCACCCAAGAACGTACATCAGGGGGTAAATGTATCAAGCTGAGAGTTTTCCAGCAGGTTTGAAAAGTGGAGATGTTGCCTATAGCAACCAATCAGATTCTAGCTTTCATTTTGTAGAATGTACTAAATAAATGATAGCTAGAATCTGATTGGTTTTTCAAACCCGCCGGAAAACTCTCAGCTTGATACTGTCACGAGCCGCGGCGGTACTCGCAGCCGCCGCGGCTCTCATCCTGTCTGTTCCAGCGTCCCGGCCATCGCCATGACGACCGGGACGTCACTTCCTTCCAGCTCCCGACCGTTGCCAAGGCAACGGCCGGGCAGCGTCGCGGCAGCCAGGCGCTCTTGCGCATTAGGGTCCAATCATTAGATTCAGCCTGTGGCTGAATCAGCAGAACTTAGCCTGCAAGTGTGGAGTTTAGGGCTAAGCCCTGATTGGCCTGTTGGTATCTGGCAATTAGCCTACAACTGTGGCTCTGCTTGTGATTGGCTCTTGGCTGCATTTAAGGCAATGAGGGCTGCTGCCTCATTGGCGGTTATAGCATTCTGTCCTCAGTCCTGCTGCCTGCTTGTGCTATCTGTTTTGGTTCCTGCTACCTTGGATTTGACTACCCGTGTTTTGACCCCTGCTTGTTATTGGACCTGTGACCCTTCTCTTCTGACCTTGACCTTTTGCCTGGAATTCCGATTTTGCTTCTCTGCCTGTGAGTTTGACCCTTCGCTTGCCTTTGGATATTGCATCTGTGCCTGTGACCTTTTGACCTAGGATTCTTCTTATACTACAGTCCACCAATCACTCCACTTCTGGGAACTCATTTAAGTCAGTATACGTTACTCGACCCTCGGTCGGCCCGCAGCCCAGTCTGTCCCCACCACTAGGGGCTCCAGTGAACACCTGGCCTTCAGAGTAGTTCCCGAGTTTCACTGTACTGACTTGGGAGTTCCTAACATTATAACCGGCCAAGGAAGATTGGTATCATACGGCCATGGACGGAGAGGAGTCGAATCTGTCCCCAGCCCAGATTCTGGCCAACCAGATACAGGCGGTTTCCCAAGTGGTGCAGAGTTTATCCCAGCGCCTGGCAATCCAAGAAGGGGCTTCCAGAGACCGGCAGCTCCAGCAAGTTCCCGCTGGTGACACACCGGAGCCTAAGATGAATTTGCCTGACCGATTCTCTGGAAGCAGGCCAGCCTTCCGTACTTTCAAAGAGAGCTGCAAGTTGTACTTTCGTCTGAAACCACGTTCCTCTGGTTCCGAACAACAGAGGGTAGGGATCATCATCTCTTTACTCCAGGGCGACCCTCAGTCTTGGGCCTTCTCCTTGCCTTCCACAAGTCCAGCCTTACAGTCAGTGGATGCTTTTTTCCAAGCTCTGGGGCTATTGTATGATGACCCGGATAGGGTAGCCTCAGCTGAGTCTCATCTCCGTACGCTGAGGCAAGGACGTCGCTCAGCAGAAGAGTATTGTGCGGAATTTCGACGATGGTCCACTGATAGCGCCTGGAACGATCCAGCTTTGCGAAGTCAATTTCGCTTAGAACTCACTGAGCAGATAAAGGATTCTTTGGTCCAGTATCCGATATCCGACACGTTGGAGAATTTGATGCAACTCGTTATAAAAATTGATCGTCGGATCAGAGAGAGGAAGGCTGAACGGGAGTCCTCTGCTCCTATGGGCGTTTTCGCTAAACTTGATAACACTTTGCCCGATTCCTCTGAACCCATGCAGTTGGGCGCTTATCGCTTGCCTCCGGAGGAACACTCCAGAAGACGCTCACTAGGCTTGTGTATGTATTGTGGTCAACCAGGCCACTTAGTTCGTTCATGTCCCAGCAAGCCGGTCAACTCCAAAGCTTAAGTGCAGGTGAAGAGGTGCGCTGGTAATTTTCCTAACTTTCCGTGAGAGATCCATGGACCTGAAAGCTTTTCTTGACAGTGGTGCGGCTGGTAATTTTCTGGATATACATTTGGCTCAGACACTTGATATTCCACATATCAGGTTAGGATCAAGCATCACCACATGTGGTTTGGATGGTAACCCCTTGCCTGGGGAAAGGATTCTCGCTAGGACTCCAATGGTTCGGTTGTCTGTAGGAGTCCTCCATACGGAGGAGCTCTCCTTCTATCTTATCACTTGTCCCTCTGCTCCTTTGATATTGGGGTATCCCTGGCTTCGCAGTCATAACCCCCTTATTGATTGGAAAACGGGAGATTGTCCGTTGGAGTCACGGGTGCTCTACGTCCTGCTTGACCCTGCCTCTTAGAGTTATACAGCCTAGTCCAGAATTGTTGCCGGTACCCTACCAGGACTTCAGTGATGTCTTTTGCAAGAAGAAAGCTGATTCACTTCCACCACACCGGGAATATGACTGCGCAATTGAATTGGTACCCGGTTCTAAGTTGCCCAAAGGGCGTTTATATTCACTATCCCTTCCTGAAACACAGGCCATGGAATTATACGTAAAAGAAAACCTGGAGAAAGGGTTCATCCGCCCTTCTAAGTCTCCGGTAGGCGCAGGTTGTTTTTTCGTTTCTAAAAAAGATGGCAGCCTGAGGCCTTGCATCAATTTCCGTGGACTAAATAGCATCACGATTAAGAACATGTATCCTTTACCCTTGATCTCTGTTCTGTTCGATCAATTAAAAAACAGCTACTGTATTCTCTAAGATTGACCTCCGAGGGGCCTACAATCTTATCCGAATCAAGAAAGGGGATGAGTGGAAGACTGCCTTTAATACCCACTCGGGACATTACGAATATCTCGTAATGCCATTCGGTTTGTGCAACGCTCCGGCAGTCTTTCAGGACCTGATTAACGATGTATTACGTGAGTTCTTGGGAAAAACAGTTGTTGTTTATTTGGATGACATCTTAATTTATTCCGAATTCTTATCTCAGCATCGTCAGCACGTCCGCCAGGTTTTATTGAGATTACGAGAACATCATCTGTATGCAAAACGGGAGAAATGCGAATTTGAGGTGTCCACAGTGGCATTCCTGGGTTATATCATCTCCTCATCAGGATTCGCTATGGATCCCGCCAAGGTGCAGGCAATTCAAGATTGGGTCCTACCTACTAACTTGAAGGCGATCCAAAGATTCCTTGGCTTCGCCAATTATTACCGAAGGTTTATTGGCTCATTCTCCTCGTTAGTGGCTCCTATCACTGCCCTCACTCGAAAAGGAGCTAACCCAGCGGAGTGGTCCGCAGAAGCACTGGCAAGTTTCTCAGCTCTCAAAGCTGCCTTCATTTCCACTCCAGTCCTTAGACACCCTGACCCAGGACTTCCGTTTATTGTGGAGGTGGACGCTTCGGATGTCGGTGCTGGTGCCATTCTCTCTCAGAAAGACCCACAGAGTAAAAAGTTACATCCTTGTGCATTTTTCTCGAGAAAGTTTCTGCCTGCGGAATGTAATTATGACGTTGGAAACCGTGAATTTTTGGCCATTAAGTTGGCATTGGAGGAATGGCGACATTGGTTGGAGGGAGCTGCACATACCATTACCATCTTCACAGACCATAAAAACCTCCAATATATTCAGACCGCAAAAACTCTGAATCCCAGGCAGGCTCGCTGGGCCCTATTCTTCACCAGATTTAGGTTCATCATCACATTTCGTCCAGGTTCTAAAAATTCTAAAGCCGATTCGTTGTCCCGAAGTTTTTTGGCCCATCTTCCTCAGTCACCTGACCCGTTGCCTATTGTTCCTTTAACCACGATTCATCTCGAACTCACCCAGGATTTAGGAGCCACTATCTGTCACTTCCAGAAAATCGCTCCGGTGCAGACACCTGCCAACAAATTATTTGTTCCGGTGCACCTTAGGAAATCGGTCCTCATAGAAGGTCACAATTACCGCTCTGCTGGTCATCTAGGAATTAGTAGGACTATCGAAATTCTTTCTCGCTGGCTTTGGTGGCCTACCTTATCGGATGATGTGGAGACTTATGTCTGTGCCTGCCCTGAATGTGCCAGAAATAAATCTGCTAGAAATCATCCTTCTGGCCTACTGTTACCCTTACCTGCTCCAACCAGGCCTTGGACTCATCTTTCGATGGATTTTATTGTTGACCTGACAGTATCTACAGGTCATAACACCATTTGGGTAGTGGTGGACCGATTCAGTAAGATGACACATTTTATATCCTTACCCAAATTACCTGATGCCAGGACCTTGCCCACCTTGTTTCTCACACATATCTTTCGTCTCCATGGGCTTCCCGAAGACATTGTATCAGACTGAGGATCCCAGTTTATTGCACACTTTTGGAGATCTTTTTGTAAATCCATTGGGATCACTATCAGTCTGTCCTCGGCATATCACCCTCAGTCGAATGGTCAGACAGAAAGAACCAATCAGGCCTTGGAACAGTTCTTACGCATGTATGTGTCTAAATTCCACGATAACTGGTCCTCTCTCTTACCCTGGGCGGAATTCGCGTATAATAATTCTTGCCATTCCACTATACACACATCCCCGTTCTTCTGCAACTTTGGGTTCCATCCGAAATCCAACTCGTTCTTTACTGCTGTTTCCTGTGGGGATTCCGGAACACCTGCTTTTACTGCCAGGTTGAGGGGTGTCTGGAAAAAGGTGCACTCTGCATTATGTCTAGCCTCCCAAAAATCCAAGGTCTTCGCTGACCGCCATCGTGCACCATGTTTATTGAAAGTGGGGAATCGGGTTTGGTTGTCCACACGCAACATCAGGTTGCGGCAACCTTGCAGGAAGCTGGGGCCCCGATACATTGGACCATTTCCAATCGAGAAAAAGATAAATCCAGTGGCGTTCAGGCTGAGACTACCACTTTCCTTAAAAATACCCTCAACATTCCATTGTTCTCTTCTAAAGAAAGCTGCGGCTCCCAGCAAATTCAGTCAGCCTTCCTCTAACAGGCCACAGCCTTTGATTGTGAACGGAGACCAGGAATACATCATCGAAAGGATCCTCGACTCTAGGACGGTTCAAGACCAAGTTCAATTCCTAGTCCACTGGAAGGGTTACGGCCCAGAAGAGAGATGTTGGATACCACAGAGGCGTCTCCATGCTGAGAGGTTAATGAAGGAATTTTTTTAAAAAATCTCCTACTAAGCCTGGATGTCGGGGTTCCTTAACCCCTCCTCAAGGGGGGGGGTACTGTCACGAGCCGCGGCGGTACTCACAGCCGCCGCGGCTCGAATCCTGTCTGTTCCAGTGTCCTGGCTGTCGCCATGATGACCGGGACGTCACTTCCTTCCAGCTCCCGACCGTGCAGCGTCGCGGCAGCCAGGCGCTCTTGCGCATTAGGGTCCAATCATTAGATTCAGCCTGTGGCAGAATCAGCAGAACTTAGCCTGCAAGTGCGGAGTTCAGGGCTAAGCCCTGATTGGCCTGTTGGTATCTGGCAATTAGCCTACAACTGTGGCTCTGCTTGTGATTGGCTCTTGGCTGCATTTAAGGCAATGAGGGCTGCTGCCTCATTGCCGGTTATAGCGTTCTGTCCTCAGTCCTGCTGCCTGCTTGTGCTATCTGTTTTGGTTCCTGCTACCTTGGATTTGACTACCCGTGTTTTGACCCCTGCTTGTTATTGGACCTGTGACCCTTCTCTTCTGACCTTGACCTTTTGCCTGGAATTCCGATTTTGCTTCTCTGCCTGTGAGTTTGACCCTTCGCTTGCCTTTGGATATTGCATCTGTGCCTGTGACCTTTTGACCTAGGATTCTTCTTATACTACAGTCCACCAATCACTCCACTTCTGGGAACTCCTTTAAGTCAGTATACGTTACTCTACAGAAGAGTGTGACAGCGGGGCAGACAGCGGGGCAGAAGAGTGTGACAGCGGGGCAGAAGAGTGTGACAGCGGGGCAGACAGCGGGGCAGAAGAGTGTGACAGCGGGGCAGAAGAGTGTGACAGTGGGGCAGACAGCGGGGCAGAAGAGTGTGACAGCGGGGCAGACAGCGGGGCAGACAGCGGGGCAGAAGAGTGTGACAGCGGGGCAGACAGCGGGGCAGAAGAGTGTGACAGCGGGGCAGAAGAGTGTGACAGCGGGGCAGAGGAGGATGACAGCGGGGCAGAGGAGGGGGACATCATGAGAGGGGCAGTGGAGGGGGACACAGCGTGACAGGGGCAGAGGAGGAGGACACAGCGTGACAGGGGCAGAGGAGGAGGACAGCGTGAGTGGGGCAGTGGAGGGGGACACAGCGTGAGAGGGGCAGTGGAGGGGGACACAGCGTGACGTCGATATTCAGTGACAGCTGCGAGAGAGAGGAGTCTGCTGGGTCCCGGCGCCGCGCAGATTGGTAAGTTTATGTGCTCTTTGGTTTTTTCTATGGCTGGCTCGCAGCAGAGGAGTGAGAGGGAGTGTGACAGCGGGGCAGAGGAGTGTGACAGCGGGGCAGAAGAGTGTGACAGCGGGGCAGACAGTGGGGCAGAAGAGTGTGACAGCAGGGCAGAAGAGTGTGACAGCGGGGCAGACAGCGGGGCAGAAGAGTGTGACAGCGGGGCAGAAGAGTGTGACAGCGGGGCAGACAGCGGGGCAGAAGAGTGTGACAGCGGGGCAGAAGAGTGTGACAGCGGGGCAGACAGCAGGGCAGAAGAGTGTGACAGCGTGGCAGAAGAGTGTGACAGCGTGGCAGAAGAGTGTGACAGCGGGGCAGAGGAGGATGATAGCGGGGCAGAGGAGGGGGACATCGTGAGAGGGGCAGTGGAGGGGGACACAGCGTGACAGGGGCAGAGGAGGAGGACAGCGTGAGTGGGGCAGTGGAGGGGGACACAGCGTGACAGGGCAGAGGGGGGACAGCATGGCAGAGGGGGGGGGACAGTGTGACAGAGAGCAGAGAGGGGGACAGCATGACAGAGGAGGGGGACAGTGTGACAGAGGGCAGAGGAGGGGGGGACATCGTGACAGAGGGCAGAGGAGGGGACAGCATGACAGTGCAGAGGAGGGGGGGGACATCATGAGAGAGGGCAGTAGAGGGGGGACATCGTGAGAGAGGGCAGAGGAGGGGGGACAGCATGACAGAGGGCAGAGGGGGCAGTGTGAGAGGGCAATGTGTCTGGATGCAGAGGGGGCATTGTGTCTGGATGCAGAGGGGGCAGAGTGCCTGTGGGCAGAGTGTCTGGATGCAGAGGGGGCATTTTTACATACAACTAAATAAGTATTTCTGTCCTGACCTAAATACTTATTACATTTTTTTGACCCAACTACTTCTAAAACAGGACTGCTCAATAATTATTTTGGAGGGGTGCCTTGAAAAAATTTGGAGATTCTAAGGGTGCCGTGAACTGCAAAAGTTTGGGAACCACTGGGTTAGGTGAAGACTTTTGGAGGATGGCCTGATGTCAAGAAGACCAGAAAATAAGCCACTTCTCTCCAGGGAAAACATCAGGGACAGACTGATATTCTTCAAAAAGTACAGAGATTGGACTGGTGAGGACTGGGGTAAAGTCATTTTCTCTCTGATGAATCCCCTTTCAGATTTGAGGCAGCTGGAAAAATGCTTGTCCGGAGAAGGAAAGGTGAGCGCTACCATCAGTCCTGTGTCCTGCCAACAGTAAAGCATCCTGAGACCATTCATGTGTGGGGTTGCTTCTCTGCCAAGGGAGTGGGCTCACTCACAATTTTGCCTAAGAACACAGCCATGAATAAAGAATGGTACAAAAACATCCTCCAAGAGCAACTTCTCCTAAACATACAAGAACAGTTTGGTGGCAAACAATGCCTTTTCCAGCATGATAGAGCACCTTGCCATAAGGCAAACGTGATAACTAAGTGGTTCGGGAATCAAAATATTGAAATTTTGGGTCCATGGCCAGGAAACTCCCCAGACCTTAACCCCATTGAGAACTTGTGGTCAATCCTCGTGAGTCGGGTGCACAAACAAAAACCCACAAATTCTGAAATCTCCAAGCATTGATTAGGCAAGAATGGGGGCGGCCATCAGTCAGTATGTGGCCCAGAAGTTGATTGACAGCATGGCAGGGCGTATTGCAGAGGTCTTCAAAAAGAAGGATCAACACTGCAAATATTGACTCTTTGCATAAACTTAATGTAATTGTCAATAAAAGCCTTTGACACTTATGAAATGCTTGTAATTTTACTTCAGTATACCACAGCAACATCTGACAAAAAGGTCTAAAAACAATGAAGCAGCAAACTTTGTGAAAACCAAGAATTGTGTCATCCTCAAAACATTTGGCCATGACTGTACAAGTCCACAATTTATAGTGCTAAATAGAAATACACAATGGAAAGAATGATCTGCGGAGGGGCCTGTCCCATTAAATGATCATTTTTGTGCGTGTATTATATATATATATATATATATATATATATATATATATATATATATATATATATATACACATACACACACACACACACACACACACACACACACACACAGTGGTGAACATATACAGCATCCTGTGAAATTGTATTATTTGGGCCAATTCTTCAATCCAACAAACTCTGAGTCTGCTTCTTTGTGTGCCTGCCAAAAGCAGGGAGACACTAGGCTGGATCACTCACGAGGGAAAGACCTGCGCGTTTGGAGTGTCACGTGACTGTGATGAACAGGGCGCAGCTACCCAGCATGCCCCATTCCTCCAACACCGCCTCTGGCACATATTGATCAGACTTGGGCAGCGCGATCACACCTGTGCTTGGGGTCCACGTCTAGAATCAATATTCACATACCTTGAATTAAATTACAGGGTTTTTCCATGGGGCTGTGTGGTGGTGTTTCCTGAGCATTGTCTGTCCTGTGGGCTGATTTATAAGTGACAGATATATCATAGTTTATAATTTCATGTAGTTTAGAAATACTTGTTGAAGTTAAATATTTCAGTGTTTCTATCTTGGTGTTGATATGGCCAGAGGTGACAGTAGAGAGGATATCGGTATAGCAGACAGTAACTTCACTCTTCTGGCTGTGGTATAAAAGATTTATTATTAGTGCCATAAACCTGTATGGAGGTACACACCACTAAATCGGGTACTGCCAAACATAATATTTTCATATACTGTTTTCAGATTTCATGATTATTTTGTTCAGTTATTATTGCAAGTTATCCGGCACATATACTATAAAGTATATATGAACTTAATTTGAATGGTATTTGCCGTACACAGTGAGAAAAATCATGTTATCTATAGACTGCAAATGCACCACTGCCCCCAGTGGTCAAAATTCTAGAAGCTGAGTGGTTGATACATTGTAGCTGCACTTATTTCATGTTCTCAAAGCCTACATCTTCAAGGTGTTTTTCTTGCTCAGTGTGACGATTATCATTACTATATTTGTCATATCCATAAGAAGAATTTTCCTTAGTAATCGCCTCCCTCGGGCCACGTTCATTCAGGTACGTGGGCTTAGCATCCTGTACATACATCGTTAATAATGTTGAGATAAGACACATGTCTATCAAGTTCCACCTGTCATAAATTCCAGTTGTGTTGATCCGGAGGAAGCCAATGAGACAGTTTCCAATTTAACCTCACAGGGTAAAAAAACAACAACTTGTTAATGACCCTAAAAAGAGCAATGGTGTCCATTCCCTGGATCACTCACCCCCATAACACTCTCTAGTACTTATAGCAACAGATACTTTCTTGTAAGAAAGGCCTCACATCCATATTTAAACTCTCTTTGTGAATTTACAATCACTTCCTCATGTGGTAAAGTATTCCACACCTTAATCACTTTTACAGTAAAGAACTCCTCCCAATTCTGATGGTGAAACTGTTTGTCTTCTATTTTCATCTGGTGACTTAATATCCTCTGTATGGTTCTTACTATGCAAAGTTTGTTACAAAAAAAGTTTATAGTGTGACATACACAATACACATGACTCAATAATAACTAGGAAACAATTGCAAACTATTTCTCCAGATCATTGTTGTCAGGAGCTGTAAATAATGTTGATGATCTCGGTAATTTCACTCATTTGTAATTTATTCCTAGTATATAGTGTATTATTTGTATGGTATATGTATTACCAGTATGCATAGTAGAAGATGGGCATTTAAAGCCAGTTTATTCAAATTCTCCACTGCAGCACGGTGGCTCAGTGGTGAGCAATTCTGCCTCACAGCGCTGGGGTCATGAGTTTGATGACTGACCATGGCCTTATCTGTATGAAGTTTGTATGTTCTCCCCGTGTTTGCGTGGGTTTTCTCTGGGTGCTCTGGTTTCCTCCCACAATCCAAAAACATACTGGTAGGTTAATTGACTGCAATCAAATTGACCCTAGTCTGTGTGTGTGTGTATGTGTGTTATGGAATTTAGACTGTAAGCTCCAATGGGGCAGGGACTGATGTGAGTCAGTTCTCTGTACAGCGCTGCGGAATTAGTGGCGCTATATAAATAAATGAATGTGAAAGAGCATTTTTCACCACTGCAAAATCCATTTGGGGGGACACTGCGACAATGGGGATATAGTAGCTGGACTTGGAGCAAGGGCATGTTAAATCTTAAACTATTTAAGCATAGCTCCTCTTTTACTATGCCCCTCCCATCTGGAGCCCTCTTTTACTATGCCCCTCCCATCTGGAGCCATCCTCCGGTTTATAACAGCCCAAAAGAGAGAGCCTAACTAGACGTAACAACAGAAATACGTCAACAACAAACAACCAAACATTCAGAGCAAAGGAGGGAGCACAGTATCCCCCAATGGACTCAGAGAAATGGATTTTCTGGTGAGAAAAAAAATCCTCTTTTCTCTGTCAAGCCATTGGAGGATACTTCAACAATGGGGACATTTAAAAGCTGCTCCTAAAGGAGGGATTGCTCTGAAACAGCTGCATGTAAAACCTTTCACTCAAAACCAGCATCCTGAGATGCAAATCCCGGCTACATTTAGAATATGGAAAAAGTGTGGACAGACGACCAAGTAGCGGTCCTATACAACAGTTTGGCCTAAGCACCATGACGACCCACCAAGGGAGCACCAACTGCCCTGGTAGAATGAGCCTTTAAGCCGACTAGCTCCAGTCTAGCCACCTCAATGTATGTCAAACGAATAGTGGATGTTATCCAATGAGCAATAAATTGCTTAGATGCTGGCCAACCATACTTAAAACATGAAGAGGTCATAAGTCTTGTGGACTAAAGCAGTACAGTCCACATAGCCCCCAGAGGGCCCGGACCACATCCAGAAGTAGCAATGAGCAGAAGTCAGAGATTGAGGACAAAATGACAAAACCACAATCTCGTGTTTCAAGTGAAAGTGGGAGCAGAGTCCACAACTCAGACACATGATGAACTGAAGAGAAGGCAAGCAGAAATACCACCTTACAGGTACCATAGTGGAGATAAACTTATTCCATTGCTCAAAGGGTTGTTTAATAAGAGCTCTCAGCACAATATTGAGATCCTAAGACTCTATGGGATGTAGAAAGGGGGGCTGCACATGAAGAACCCCTTGGAAATTTTACACATCTCACATCAATGCCAACTTTCGCTGAAAGAAAACAGAGAGTGATGAAACCTGCATCTTCAAAGACGAGAAATTAAGGCCCTTGTCAAAACTCTCCTGAAGGTAGGGCAACAAGCGGAATAGACTAAACCTAGAAGTGTGAAAACCGGGCCTTCACACCACCGATTATATGCTTTCCAAACAGAAGTAATATACAGAAAGATAATGGTTTTCTCGCCTTAATCATAGTTTCTACAACCTTATGCGAAAAACCACTAGCCTAAAGAATAATGGTCTCAGTAGCCAAGACATCAAAGCCAGATGACTTAAAGAGTGGCACGAAGAGAATCCTGAGCCAGAAGGTCTGGATGAAGAGGCAACCAGTAAGATGGACCTATGGCCAACCCTAGGATATCAGAGTACCATGTTCTACGCGGCCAATCCAGAGCCACCAGAATGGCGGTCACCCTTTCTCTTTTTAGTTTATTTAACATCTGTAGGAACATGGGCATTAATGGGAACAGATATTTCAGATGAGACTTCCATGGGATCAGCATCCGTGTAACTCAAGTTGTGGTCTCTGGACCTTGTTCATAACTGAGGATCCTTGAAGTTCAGACATAACATCATGAGATCTATCTCTGGCTGACCCCAGCACTGTCCCAGCTGAGCAAACACCACTGCGCAAAGGGGCCATTCTCATGGATGATTCTGTTCAGTAGAGATAACTGACTTCTTATTTCTCCACCCCCGGGATAAATGTGGGAGATATCACTGGAACATGACGTTCCACCCAGGACATGATCGGTGCAGTCTCTCACATGGCCATGACACTGGTGTGTTCCCCCCTGATGGTTCAGGTAGGCAATGTTGCACTGTCCAATTGGACTTTTTGTGGCTTTCCAGCCAGGATCCCTGACCCTGTAAGAGTGCTCTGTAGATCTCTCTTAGCTCCAGGACATGCTTATTGCTGGGCAATAAGGATTCCTGGTATGAACAGAGTCCCTGGAACTGAGAGCCTATGACCATTCCCCAGCTGAAGAGAGAAGGGAAGGACTGACTCTTTGTGAGATTCGGTCTTCTCAATCACCACGTGAGTGACTGACAAGTGGCTGTGGGCAAAGTTATGATCTGCCTGTCCAGCTGAAGAGTGGACCATTTCCTGAGAAGTTTGTGTTGAAGCAGTCTGGAATTAAACCGTGTGAAAGGCACAACCTCAAACACCAACACTATGGTCCCCAGCAATTTCATGCACCGGAGAGGAGACACTTCCCATCTGGCCAGCAAAGACTTGGTCTTGTTCACAATGAAAAGGACTTTGTCCTCCAGTATGAACACTTTCTAACACATTGTGTCGATTTGAGGCCAAGAAACCTAATCTATTGTGCTGGAAGACCTGAGAATCCAGCAGTGCCTCTCCAGAATCTGGATAGTCAGTAGAATATGCTGGTGGAGGGGAAATTCAGGTGACACCTTTAACAGCAGATCATCCAAGTATAGCATGATTGTGTTGCCCTCCGAGGAGATTCGCCACGATGGACATCATTTTGGTGAAAACCCTTGGGGCCAAAACCCTGAGCCAAGCCAAAAGGGTAAATCCCAAAACTAATATTGTTTGTTGCCACTGCAAAGTGAAGAAGACACTGATACGCCTCCCAAATGGGAACATGGATGTCAGCATCATTTATGTTGAGGGATGCAAGGAACTCACCTTCTCCCATTCTGACCGCAACGACTCCATCTTGAATCTCAAAACCCCTTCTTGTTTGTGAAGAGTTCTGAGATTCAAAATCGGACGAAGCGAGCAATTCAGTTTCGGGAGCAGAAAAAGGTTGGGCTAAAACCCCAAACCCCTTTCTTGAGGAGGAACTGGAACTATCACACCAGAAGCTACAAGTTTCCAGATAGTCTTCCTAAGAGCCAGTCTTCTGAGTCTGCAGGTGGTCAGGCCTGTGGTAAAGAATCTGCGCTGAGGTAATCTGACAAGGTTGATGGCATAACACTTTGTCACTACCACCTGATCCCAGACATCTGTGGTTGAAGTCAACCGTTGGTCCTGAAAAGTCAGAAGGCGAGCCTCCACCGCAGTGATGTGGTGGATCGTCCCGTCCTGCAGAAACCTATTTTTGTTTATTTTGGAGCCCCACATCTGGCAGACCCCCTGCCTCTATGAGAAACTTCCCAGAGAGTATGAAGATTGAAATCTGTCCGAAGGAATGAAAGGTCTTAAACCGTGGTTGTTTCAGTTTAGCATTGGTAACAGGGAGAAAGGCGCTCTTAACTCACGTAGCTACCTGAGTGATCTGCTCCAGTTCCGAGTCAGTTCCGACAAATGGAAACCACTCTGGAGCACATTTAGATTCTCCATATGTGCACAAGGAATATAGCCACAAGGAACGCCTAGCCCCAATTATGAGAACAGACAGTCTGGAGGTGCCCAAAACAGCATCCAGGGATGCCTGACCTAAGAAATCCGAAGCTCCCTGAATGTGATCAGCAGGACAAACAGGTCGGCTGCTCGGATGTGTTCATTAAATATATATTTTCAGCAGTCAGAAAAGAGATTTCAATAGATCTTTAAATGTAATTGAATTCATTAGCAATACTTATGTGCAAGAAAAATAGACAAAAGAATGCTTGTGTTTGTGTTCAAACTTTAACAATATCCGAGATACATTTAGAAGAATAAAACAAAATACAAAGTAAAATAAAAAATTGGTCTCCGCAAATGTGTATTAACTTGAATGACGCGGCTCCGTTCCATACCAGCCTGTTAAAAATTTATAGAAAGTCTGTAATTACTTGTCAATTATAGATAAGGGATATTCTGTTACTTGTTTGTTATCTTTTACGGTTCAAGTAACCTTGAAATCAAATATGTTTAGTAGACAATCTATATGCACATATATATCCATACCATATAACTCAGATGTACATGTAAAAAATAATGAAATATATGTTTAAAAAGATGGCATCTGGCCCACCAAATATCCAAGACCATTTTAATATAGGGGTATTTGCTCTGATCCCACAAACACAGGGCCCATCCTAAAATTCATAGTAATGGATATGAAATGTTATGTGCGTATTGTCGCTAACCAATAACGATTGTCGAACCTCGATTTGTGTTTCCAAAGCACAAAGATTTATTCGCAATAAGTGGAAAAATATGCTCAAGCGAAGTAATAGTAAATACAGCCGTTACTTATCGCAGGCGCTCTGGATCCAGTGCAGTCATTCAATCCTGAAGTCTGGGGACAAGATGTCTGCACTCTGGATCACAAGCTGCTGCTTATATACACAATCAAATACAGTAATACAATGAAGATGGTATGGCTTGCATCTATTGGTCCGGGTCTCAGGAATGTCCAAGGGGTCGTCAATCATTGGCTGGTTCATCCTAAGGAATCCAAAGGAGGGGGTCATCTCTGCAGGGGGTACGCTCTGCTCTTCCCGCCAGGATTCCTTAGTCTTAAGTAGTTCATAATTCCCTATCATTCATAACTTGCGTATGCACTCTGCGATTCCCTCGCAGAGTGAACCAAACAGTAGGATATGTAACAAGGTTCATTATGATACCACTCATGATGTTATTCCTTTAACCCGTTCCGTGTATTTCACTAATATGCATGTAACTCTGATATAACATATAAATACTACTATATTTCGACATAACTGACTATGTGTTGCAACTACCATTAATGTGTACTATTTTATAAGTATGCGTGTTTGTGCGAATGTATGGTAAAAGACCAATTACTGTTGCTGCCACGTGTAGTGGATGCGTACGCCTGTTAGGAACCCCTCCAGCCGGCACAACACAACCCGGAATCTACTCTGCCAGTCAGGTGTTCACTGGAGCCCCTGATGGTGGGGACAGACTGGGCCGCAGACTGACAGAGGGTCGTGAAGTGCGTACCAGCTGGGGAGAACCCAGGCAAGAGGAGTCAGGTCCACGCAGAGGTCAAGGGCCGGCAGCAGACAAGAGTATTGATGAACAAGCTGAGGTCAGGGGTCACAGGCAAATAGCAGAACGGGTAAACAGGCCAGAGATCAGGGTCACAGGAAACACGAGCAAGGTCCAAATCAAAGCCAAGGGTCATACACGGGGAGTCAAATAGCGATATCAGGATACAGGACAGGAACTAGCAGGTTAGCAGACTGGAACACAGGAGCTATAACCGGCAATGAGGCAGCAGACCTCATTGCCTTAAATACCAGTGGCCACCAATCAGAGCCTAGCTCTGATTTAGACACAGCCCCCAGCATAATTAATAGGCTGCATTAATTAGCCCACAGGCTAGAACATGGTGAGCGCTGCGCCCGGCTTCCTCTCATTGCCGGGACGCAGCGCTGAAGCGTCTTCCCGTTGCCCCGGCAACGGCCGGGTCAGGGCCGGAAGTGACGTCCCGGTCGCCATAGCGACGGCCGGGACGCAGGTGAGTGAGTCGCGGCGGCTGGGCACCGCCGCGGCTCGTAACAGTACCCCCCCCTTGAGGAGGGGTCGAGGGACCCCGACATCCAGGTTTTCTTGGGAAACTCCTGAAGAATTCCTTCAATTGTTTAGGGGCATGGAGTTGTCTTCGCGGAACCCAAGATCGCTCTTCTACACCGCGGTTCCTCCACTGCACCAGGAAGTGCACCTGTCCTTGCACTTTTTTGGAATCTAAAATCCTTTGAACCACATATCTTAGTGGCTTACTCGAACTTCCCCCAGGCACAGTTGAGGATTGACTAGGATACAATACCGGCTTCAACAATGAACAATGAAATGTGTTCGGAATTTTTAGTGAACTAGAAATCTTCAATCTAAAAGCTACCGGATTGATCTGTTTGGTAATCATGAACGGCCCAATAAATTTAGGTCCTAGTTTTTTACAAGGCTGTCTGAGCCTAAGATTTCTAGTTGATAGCCATACTTTCTGGCCCACTTTGAATGGGCAGGTGGTACGGTGGCGATCCGAAAATTTTTTGGCCGATAATGAGGATTTTTTCAAGGAGGACTGAACTTTCCCCCAAATTACTTTCAGATCAGCAGCTGTGGAATGAATCTCCGGAATACCAGCAGATTTGAGAGAGTACAGAGAATTAGACCTGGGATGGAAACCGAAGTTACAGTAGAACGGAGAAGTTTGAGTAGATGAGTGAGATGAGTTATTGTAGGCAAACTCTGCCCAAGGCAGCAAAGATGACCAGTTGTCATGGAATTCTGAGGAATAACATCGGAGGAACTGTTCAAGTGCTTGGTTAACCCTTTCAGTTTGCCCGTTAGACTGAGGGTGGTATGCAGATGACAGACTGATCCGGATTCCGAGTAGGGTGCAGAAGGATTTCCAGAATTGTGCTATGAATTGTGAACCACGATCAGAAACAATATCGGAAGGAAGTCCATGGAGCCGGAAAACATGTTGTATGAAGAGAATGGCCAGATCTCGAGCTGTAGGAAGCCTGGTTAATGGGATGAAGTGTGCCATTTTACTGAAACGGTCCACCACAACCCAAATAGTATTATGTCCTGCAGAAGGTGGCAAATCAACAATAAAATCCATGGACAAATGTGTCCAAGGTTTTGCAGGAATGGGCAATGGAAGCAATTGACCCACCGGGCGAGTCCTGGGGACTTTGTTCCTGGCACAAATTTCACACGAGAAGACATGACTCTTGACGTCAGCGGACAAGGATGGCCACCAGACCGTACGGGAAAGGATCTCCAGCGTCTTATAAACTCCAGGGTGTCCAGCAGACCTATTATTATGCGCCTCTGCAAGAACCGCCTTCCTTAGATGGACTGGAACAAAAAGACGTTGTTCCGGAGTAGTATCAGGGGCTAATTTCTGGAATCTCTGAAGCGTGATACTCAGATCTTGGGTTAGTCCAACATGGATTATGGAAGGAGGAATAATAGGCTCTGGGTTCGAAACTGGAACATGGTGTGCCAAGAAACTTCTGGACAGAGCATCTGCCCGGACATTTTTGGAACCCGGTCGATAGGTGATCAGGAAATTGAACCGAGTAAAGAATAACGACCAACGGGCCTGTCTGGGATTTAGACGTTTGGCCGATTGTATATATTGCAAGTTCTTGTGGTCGGTAATGACAGAGATCTGATGTGGAGCACCCTCCAGCCAATGTCGCCACTCCTCGAAGGCCCATTTGATTGCCAACAGTTCCCTATTCCCGACATCATAGTTGGCTTCTGCTGAAGAGAACTGGCGGGAGAAATAGGCACACGGGTGTAGACGAGTAGTATGAGGGTCCTTCTGTGATAGTATAGCCCCAGCACCGACGTCAGAGGCGTCGACCTCAAGAACAAATGCTTTAGCTGGATCCGGGTGTCTAAGGACCTGAGCGGAGACAAAGGCTTTTTTCAGGCTTTCGAATGAGGCTACTGCTTGAGGCGACCAATTAGTTGGATCCATTCCTTTACGGGTTAGGGCGACAATGGGAGCCACGATGTCCGCAAAACCTGGAATGAACCTTCTATAATAATTGGAGAAGCCCAGAAACCTCTGCACCGCCTTAAGGTTGTTTGGTTGCACCCAATCTAGAATAGCCTGAACCTTAGTTGGATCCATGGAGAATCCCTCAGAAGAGATTATGTAACCTAAAAAGGATACTTTCTGCACCTCGAACTCACACTTTTCTAGTTTGGCGTAAAGGTGGTTCTCTCGCAGTCTTCGTAGAACTTGTTTAACGTGATTCTGATGTACAGACAGAGATCTGGAATAGATGAGGATATCATCTAAATAGACGACCACGAAACTACCAAGAAAGTCCCGAAGAACCTCATTGATTAAGTCCTGGAATACTGCAGGTGCATTGCTAAGACCGAACGGCATAACCAAGTATTCATAATGGCCAGAGTGCGTATTGAATGCCGTCTTCCACTCGTCTCCCTTCTTGATACGGATGAGGTTATACGCTCCACGAAGATCGATTTTTGAGAAGACAGTAGCACCTCTCAGCTGATCAAATAATACGGAGATGAGCGGAAGGGGATAGGTATTTTTGATTGTAATAAGATTCAATCCCCGGTAATCAATACAAGGTCTTAGTCCTCCGTCCTTTTTGGATACAAAGAAGCATCCTGCTCCTACGGGAGATTTAGATGGCCTGATGAAGCCCTTCTCCAGATTTTCTTCAATGTATTCCTGCATGGACTTGGTCTCCGGACCAGAGAGAGAGTACAGGCGACCCTTAGGCAACTTGGAACCAGGAATAAGCTCGATGGCACAGTCAAAGTCACGGTGAGGTGGTAAGGTGTCAGCAGCTTTCTTGGAGAACACATCCCAGAACTCATGATATTGTGAGGGAAGCTGCTCCGGAATAGACTGAATCACCCGCAGGGGCAGTGACAAGCAGGACTGTGTACAGTAAGAGCTCCACTGGACAATTTCTCCTTTTACCCAGTCCATGACGGGGTTATGACGGGAAAGCCATGGGTGGCCCAAGATCAAGGGAACTGATGAACAATCGATAAGAAGGAAGGTTATTGACTCTGAATGGAGAGCTCCGATTTTTAATTGTAGTGGCGAGGTCTCCCAGGAAATCTTGCCACCAGGCAACGGACCTCCATCTAATCCACAGACAGTAATAGCGGACTTGAGTTTTACCATCGGAATTTTAGCAGCGCGGGCGAACCCGATGTCCAGGAAGTTGCCTGCAGCTCCACTGTCAATGAAGGCGGACAGGTCCATTGAACGAGCACTAAACATGAGCTGTGCAGGGATCAATACGGCGTTTTTCGGGGAGACAATCTGCAGACCTAGGTGAACTTTCCCCTCGTTCCCTAGGCATGCTCTTTTCCCAGCTTATTCGGGCAGGAACGGGAGAAGTGGCCTTTTGTGCCGCAATAGAGACATAGGCCCTGTGATCTTCTCTTGTCTCTTTCCTCAGGGGAGAGACGATACGCCCCTAATTGCATGGGTTCCTCACCATCCGTGGGAACAGGAATGAAGCCGGATAGAGGTGATGATGTCTCCTTTTCGATTTTCCGCTCTTTAAATCTCCTGTCGATTTTAATGGAGAGGTGCATCAGATCCTCCAGAGAGGTAGGAGATGGGTACTGCACCAAAGAGTCTTTGACCTGTTCCGACAGGCCAAGACGGAACTGACTCCGCAAGGCAGGATCATTCCATCCACTATCAGGTGACCATCTACGGAATTCAGCGCAGTATTCCTCTGCCGAGCGCCGGCCTTGTTTCAAGGCCCGTAGATGAGTTTCAGCGGAGGCAGTACGGTCCGGGTCGTCATATAGTAGACCTAACGCCTCGAAGAAAGCGTCTACTGACTGCATGGCAGGACTGGTCTGCGGCAAGGAAAACGCCCAGGACTGGGGGTCACCCTGTAGAAGGGAAATGATAATCCCGACTCTTTGCTGCTCTGACCCGGAGGAGCGGGGTCTCAATCGGAAATAGAGCTTGCAGCTCTCCCTGAAATTCCGAAACAGGGACCTATTTCCAGAGAAGCGATCCGGCAAGTTCATCTTAGGTTCACAGACGGAACTTGGAGTGGGTTGTGACACTTTTGCGGCTTCTTCTTGAACAGACAGACGCTCAGCCAATCCCTGGATCATCTGATATAAGGACTCAACATGGGCTGCTAGGGCTTGAGCCGGAGACGGTGAGGATCCACTTGCATCCATTCCAACCTCGTCTCCGTGAGTGGGCCGGTTATAATGTTAGGAACCCCTCCAGCCGGCACAACACAACCCGGAATCTACTCTGCCAGTCAGGTGTTCACTGGAGCCCCTGATGGTGGGGACAGACTGGGCCGCAGACTGACAGAGGGTCGTGAAGTGCGTACCAGCTGGGGAGAACCCAGGCAAGAGGAGTCAGGTCCACGCAGAGGTCAAGGGCCGGCAGCAGACAAGAGTATTGATGAACAAGCTGAGGTCAGGGGTCACAGGCAAATAGCAGAACGGGTAAACAGGCCAGAGATCAGGGTCACAGGAAACACGAGCAAGGTCCAAATCAAAGCCAAGGGTCATACACGGGGAGTCAAATAGCGATATCAGGATACAGGACAGGAACTAGCAGGTTAGCAGACTGGAACACAGGAGCTATAACCGGCAATGAGGCAGCAGACCTCATTGCCTTAAATACCAGTGGCCACCAATCAGAGCCTAGCTCTGATTTAGACACAGCCCCCAGCATAATTAATAGGCTGCATTAATTAGCCCACAGGCTAGAACATGGTGAGCGCTGCGCCCGGCTTCCTCTCATTGCCGGGACGCAGCGCTGAAGCGTCTTCCCGTTGCCCCGGCAACGGCCGGGTCAGGGCCGGAAGTGACGTCCCGGTCGCCATAGCGACGGCCGGGACGCAGGTGAGTGAGTCGCGGCGGCTGGGCACCGCCGCGGCTCGTAACAACGCCCTTTCACGCCGTAGCGTGCCCTTGTACGTCGATGCGTACCGTACGCATCTTTTCAAACAAAGACAACCAAGTTTGCTAGACTTTAATCGAAATTACTCTATCCAATTTACTGACTTCGACAGTTCCACCCTTTGATAGTGTAATAAACTATCACCCAATCACCGTTTCAAGTTCAGGATTGTACAATACTTCTCCACAGATCATGATCTCGGTATCTGGTAACACCCTTTCAGTCTCTTTCTCAGTGTTACTCCCATGAGACCGTTTTCCACACTTCAACACAGTAGGAACACATTTGACAACTAAACCAATTGCTAAGATGACACCCAGTATAAGAAGAAGGAGCTTACCTACACTCGCAATCATTTCCTGTACCCACTCCCCCAGACCGGAGAACCATTTTGCTGGGTTCAACCATGAGAACCAACCCGCCACCTTTTCCCCGACCTCATATAACGAAGAATTATGGCTCTTTCGAAATTCCCATTTCAGCTGCAAAATTTCATCCATCTTCCGGTCTATAACCTCTTTAGGGTCATCAGTATTATTAGTAATGTACGTGCAACATTTGACACCGAACTGGGTGGCCAGTGTCACACAGTACCCACCAGTAATAGAGGTGAGATAATTTAGTACCAGTCTATGTTGCACCAACTCCTTTTTGTACGCTTGTAGCTCCCTTCCAGTATACCTGAAAGTGTCATCATACATCTCGGTGATATTATCTATTAATTTAGCCAGGTCTTGGATATATTTAAAGTTTAATGTTCCCCGAGCGGTCCTGGTGAGATCTAGAGCAACCATAACTTGGAAACCAGCAGTTTCACTAATCAATTTTGTAGCTATGGGTTCCTCACCAGGAATCATATTTCTCTTGCCACGGTGTTCATACTGTGTGTGTATGTATGGTGGTGATGTTGTCTTGTGAATATCTACCATTTCTTCATGAGTAATAGTCATGATTTCAGGAACCAGTTTAGCTAGGAAACACAAGCCCTTGGAACTCGGAGTCACCCAGGAATAAGCTTTCCTTCCACAAACAAAATACACATCATCAGGGAGAACATAAGGAACAGTATGCCCATGAATTATATCACACAGAGTTTTGATAAAACTACCCATGCCTAGTGTCTCCATCTACTCTAGACACGTGTCGGCATTAATGATATTTTCACATTTATCTGTAGAGACTTTTCCAATAGATACCTTCTTATGTTTGGTTATACGCCCTAACTTGTGACTTCCATCAACATTCCTGCCTAGTAGTGACCTTGTGAGTCTCTCTCTAAAATGAGTGTGGCGAGCCATTGTCTGATCTGATAGGTCAGCCTCCCAATTCTCCAGGCGCTTTGCATGAGATATGTTTAGGCACAGCAAAGATCTGCCTATGGAGTATTGTCGAAGCGTCAGACTAGGGGACCTAGTGTTATTGTACCTCCCTTCTATGGGCCTCCCACCCCTTAATTCGAGTACTTCGGATATGTTTAGAAGGAATGGCACTAGTCCTATGTTATGCTGCACTTGAGGCACGTGAGAGCACACCCAACACTCGGTTTGGTTTAGCACCTTACCCACCAGGGAGTGATAATCCTCCAAAGGATGCCCGCCTATATTCAGAGTACTGGGGGACTGGCATCGTTGGATGCATCTCTCTTCAACTAGGGAGTTGCAGAACTTGCAGATACAATACTCATCAGACAATAGCCCCTCACACTGCCTCCGAGTTCCTGAGCTAGCAGACCTTTTCATAACCCCTGGACCAAGTTTGATAATGGGCTGCTCAGGATATCCTATTAACTTTTCTTCGGCCTCCATTTCATCCGTATCACTCCCAGAACTCTCCTCCGTCCTCCATCCTCCTTCACAAAAATAGAATGTCCTAGAAAAAGTAAAAACAAGGAAAATCCTGGAACAAAAGAAAAACAAAAACCGCCACTCCATCGCTGGAAAGATAGTTCTGAGGCAACGTCTCTGGTTCAGGTGTCTCGACTGCAGACTTTTAGGTCTCCCGGAACAGGCTCACAAGTGACAGCTCTACGTCGTCGGTCTGAGTTTTGTCTTGCACTTTCTCCGGATTATGGACTCTCCTGCAGTGGGTGGAATGGACCCAAGTGTCTCTCTCTGCAACCTTCAGTGATGTAGTACTGGTCAGCAGCACTTGGTACGGGCCTTCCCAACGGTCTGTTAAACAACCTGAACGTAAGAAATTGCGGATCATAACATAGTCTCCAGGTTCAACATCATGACAGTTCGTCTCTGGCATACCAGGTGACAGCATTTTTAGTTTTTGTTGTTGTTGTTTCAGCTGTCTACTCATTCTTATAAGATATTGTACAGTCACTTCATTATTACACTTTAAGTCGTCTTGTGGACTCACGATCAGATGAGGTTGTCGTCCGAACAGTATCTCAAAGGGGGACAGATTAAGAGGAGGTCTAGGAGTGGTTCGAATGCTGTGGAGGACCAACGGCAAAGCCTCAGGCCATGCCAACCCAGTTTCAGCCATTATCTTACCTAGTTTGTTCTTGATAGTACCGTTTACTCTCTCCACCTTACCACTGGCTTGTGGTCGGTAAGGGGTGTGAAGTCTGCTACTGATTCCCATGAGTTTACACATATTTTGGAAGACATCACCAGTAAAATGGGTACCCCTATCACTTTCAATGATTCTAGGGATACCGAACCTACACACAAAGTCTTGTACAATTTTCTTTGCAGTGAACACAGCAGTATTAGTGGCTGCCGGATATGCTTCTACCCAACCGGAAAACACATCAATACACACTAACACATACTTTAGATTCCTGCACGGTGGTAATTGGATATAGTCAATTTGTATTACCTGGAAAGGTCCGTCTGTAGGAGGGATGTGGGATGGCTCAGTTGGAATAGTTTTCCCAACATTTTTCCTCAAACAAGTAAGACATGACATTGCTTTCTTACCAGCTTGAGAGGAAAATCCGGGAGCACACCAGTATGCTCTCACCAGTTTGCACATACCTTCTTTACCCAGGTGAGTCAGGCCGTGTGCTGCTTCAGCCAGGCTTGGATAGTATGTTCGGGGAGCTACAGGCTTACCTTGTCCATCCCTCCAGAGTCCTGAGGACTCTTGACCACATCCCTTCGCCTTCCAGACCGCCTTCTCCTGCAGGGAACACAAATCTTGCATTTCAATCAATTTCTGCGTGTCTAATGTCTGAAAAACTATCATAGTCTCGGTCGATACAGTCATAGGTTGCCCTGCTGCCCATTTAGCAGCTTCATCTGCCCTGTTGTTGCCCAATGACACTGGGTCTTCTTCAAAGGTATGGGCTTTGCACTTTATGACGGCTACTGTTCTGGGTAACTGTATCGCTGTCAGAAGTCCTTTTATGTGTTGTGAGTGTGCCACTGGTGTACCTGCTGCTGTCGTAAAGTTTCTAAGACGCCAAAGGGCCCCAAAATCGTGCACTACCCCGAAGGCGTACCTAGAGTCAGTATATATATTGGCTGATTTACCCTCTGCCAGTTCACACGCTCTCTTTAGTGCTACTAGTTCCGCCACCTGGGCTGAGTGAGGTGGACCAAGGGGTTCAGCTTCTACCACATCCTGATCGTCTACAACAGCGTAACCAGTACATAGCTCTCCTGTCTCTGTCTGTCTATGGCAACTTCCGTCTGTATAAAACGTAAAATCTACATTTTCTAAGGGAGTGTCACGTATGTCGGGCCTTGCAGTAAAGGTCTGATTCAGGTGTTCCATACAGTCATGCGTGTCAGTATTCTTGCCTAACTCATCATCAACCAGGGTCTCCTCACCTCCCACCCTTTGTGTCTCTTGAGACACATACGGAAGGTATGTAGCTGGATTTAGGGTGCTACATCGTTTGATGGTGATGTTTGAGGGTGCCATCAGGGCTAGTTCCCACTTTGTGAATCTAGCTGAAGAAACATGTCTGGTTTGGGCTGAATTTAACAGAGCTGATACAGCATGGGGTGTATAGATGGTTGAATTATGTCCTAATACTACATCCTCGCTCTTACTTACTAGAAGGGCCGTTGCTGCTACACTTCTGAGACATGTTGGGAGTGACCTTGCCACATTGTCTAATTGTGCACTGTAGTATGCTACTGGTCTACTAGCGTCACCATGTTTCTGTGCGAGGACACCTGCTGCACAGCCATCAGCTTCTGTACAAAATAGCTCAAAAGGCTTTTCATAATCAGGTATTCCCAATGCAGGTCAGACTATCTTTAAGGTTAAAGAACGCTTGCTCTGACTCTTCTGTGTGTACGACACGTTCTGGTTTTGAGGAGGAGACTAGCTCCTGCAATGGTAATGCCAGAATAGAAAAACCTGGGATCCAGGACCTACAGTATCCACACATCCCCAAGAAAGTACGAATCTGCTTCTGGCTCTGCGGCAGGGTCATGTGTTGTATGGCCTCAATTCTGTCGGTTGTCAGGTGTCTTAGCCCCTTAGTGAGGCAGTGTCCTAAGTATTTGACCTTAGTCTGACATGGCTGTAATTTATCCTTTGCCACCTTGTGCCCTGTTTGTGAAAGATGAAGCAACAACAATTTAGTATCATGCAAACATGACATAAAAGAATCAGAGCACAACAACAAATCGTCCACATATTGAATTAGAACAGACCCATTGTGGGGTTGAAAGGATTGCAAACAGTCATGTAAGGCTTGGGAGAAAATACTGGGGCTGTCAGTGAACCCCTGGGGTAGTCTGGTCCATGTATATTGCACTCCCCTGTAGGAGAATGCAAAAAGGTATTGGCAGTCAGGGTGAAGAGGGACTGAGAAGAAAGCAGAACATAGATCAGTAAAATGACTGGCAGACGGTGGAATCTGCATGAGGATGACAGCTGGATTCAGCACTACGGGGAATTGGCTCTCAACAACTTTGTTAATTCCCCTTAAGTCCTGGACTAATCTATAGCCCCTCCCCCCACTCTTCTTCACAGGGAAAATGGGACTATTTGCTGTACTGGCTGTACGAATTAAAATCCCTTGTTGTAACAGCCTCTCAATAACAGGATATACCCCTAGTTCCACCTCCGGTTTTAATGGATACTGTGGGATTTTTGGAGCTATCCTACCACTTTTTAGATTGACCATGACAGGGGCTACGTTTGCCATCAGTCCAGTGCCCTGTCCATCTGTGGTCCATAGGGAACCTGGTATTTCCAGCAACATCCCCTTTACTTGAGATGGACTTTGTTCTATAACAGGAGAGTGTAACATTAACCTTTGAGGGGTGTCCAATATGTCCTGTACCTCATGTGCAACCTTCTCGGGTATATCTAGGAACACACCATCTGAAGTACAGTATATGACACATCCCATTTTACATAACAAGTCTCTCCCTAGCAAGTTAGTAGGAGCCGCTGCAGCCAAGAGAAACGAATGCTTAGTATGCAGAGGCCCGATAGTAACTTCGGCGGGTTTAGTTAGAGGATAATGTAACACTTTTCCCGTCACCCCCATAGCTGGAATAGTTTTGCTGGTCACCTGTAGATTGAAAGGAGAGGTTATCACAGATCGGGCCGCCCCTGTATCTACAAGAAAAGTTTGTTTCCTGCCAGCTATGTCAACTATCATTGTTGGTTCTTCACTCTGACTCTCAGTTAACCTCACTGGCTGTAGACTACAGGTATGACCTGACCCCTAGCGCTATTGATTTCCCGCGCAGCATTTGCTGCCGTAATATGCGCGGGTAGATGTGAGTCTTCTAGTCTATGTGAATCCTTTCTTGGAGGATATCTATGTGACCCACCCCTATGTGTATTGAGTCTTTCTTTATTACAATCTCTCCTGTAATGTCCTTCCTCGTTACAGTTGAAACACCTGATCACTTTAGGTTTCCTGTTATATGGGTTGTATGCTGGTGGTCGTGTGTGCACCCCTTCTAGAGCCTGTATACTTACCGTCATTAACTTATCACTTTTCTCTTCCCTTTTTCTAAAAAGGTTCTTGTCATGCTCCACAGCAGACTCCCTAAGGGAGTCTACCGTGACGCCTCTCCAATTAGGTAATGTGGTTTGTACTCTCATAATTTTCCCTAAGGCCATCCATCAGTACCCCTACAGCTACCTCTCTGTGATGTGGGTCCTCACTTATGTTGGATATCCCAGTAAATCGTGCGATCGCTGTTATAGCTCTAGCAAAGTAATCTGAGGCAGTTTTACTATCCTTTTGTTTAATGGTGAAAATCTTACTCCAATTTACCACTACTGGAAAACAGATGGCTAAGTGTTTGACAATTTGTTCTATATTCCGTTGGTTAATCTCATCAGTCAAGGTGTCATCTTCCTCCAACAAACAATCTCCAATAAATTTTTGTATGTTAGTATTGGGAGGAAGACACGCCCTCAACACTACCCGCCAATCCTTACTGGTTGGTTCGTGAGCATTCCCTAAGTCTTTAACAAATTTCTGACATTTAGCTAACTCCTTTCTAGGGTCCGGGAATTCAGTCATAATGGAACGTAATTCTGATCTAGTCCAGGGACAATGCATTGTAACATTTCTTAAAGGAACTACACCATCCTTATCTGGTTTCCCATTGGGAACCGATATTGTGCGGACCGGGAACACACCCTCTGGTACACTAACTTCAGGGGACGCTACAGGATTTACAGGCCCTAGATTTAGAACACTTTCACTCCTAGTGATCACGCTACTCTCACCTATCTCAGCCATTTTCTCATACTTGCGCTGAGCCTCTAGTACATTAACAGCATGGGCAATGGCCGAAATCACAGTGGGTTCATCTTCATTTTTAGATACATTTGATTGAAACTGATTTAAAACAGGGTACAACTTAGTAATTATTCTATTTTCAGTTTTAACAACGGCTGTACTTACCCCTCCCGCCACATAAGGTGGCGGGGGCGCGCTTGCGCTGAGTTCGCCACGCTTCTCAATGGTTACATCCGCCTCGCGTGCGCTTTTCGCCACGCCTATTTCCGGTTTGCATTCGCTGCTCTGCCACGTGTTACCTTCCATTTGCCACAATTTTAAACAATCATTATGTCTATTTCTCTTTTTCGTTGACTTGATCAACCATATTTTATCTTTTACAGTATTTAGTACCTCTGCATTAAAACTCCCTATTGTTGGGAAAGGCCTATCACAAGCTTTGGTCATCCCGACCCACGTGTCACAATACACAGTTGCATATGCACCATATTTCTTACACATGAGAAACCTCGCTGAACCAATAGGGCCTTCCTTAGGCAGTACACTGACCATCTCTAGCGTATGCTTAGCACCCATGTTGAACAATATACCTTCTACCCGGAACACAGACACACCGCAATGCTCTGTTCCTTCCGGCCAAATGTGAAATACAGACACACCGCAATGCTCTGTTCTTTCCACCTAATAATTTCAACTCTGTTGCTATACTCACCGCTAGAGATCTATGATGCTCGGTGAACGTATTTCCTTTAGCCGCGCTCACTCGCTTTTCTCGCCCCTGGCGAGGGTCCCTAATACAGAAATATCACTGTGGGCCCCAAGGGCTATCAGCTCCTCGATACCCTGGCTCAACCACAAAAATCTGCTGAGTTTATTATCGCTGGGAGCGCAAAGTCGATACAATCAACCTGCCTTTCCAGTATAATTCCTCCTAGCTGCTTCACCAATTCGCACTAACGGTGCGATCGGATCGCACTGCCTACCAATACTAATTATTAGCAAACCTTGCGATCTATTGGTAGCGCTTTGCGAAAACCCAGTTTTCGCATTCGGTATACCTGCCCTGTATACCGTCCTTCAGTTGGGCAATCCGCCTCGTCAGACAGCAACTGAGCACCTCAACAATAAAACAGTGTATCTACGTTACAACATCACACACTATACACCTTTTCTGCGCAGAAAATCAAAAGTTCCCAACAATAGTAATAATGTCTCAGAGGCTTTCACAAGTAATTATACTATGCATGTATAATAACTATCAAAACAATTGTTTAACCACGTGGCAAGTTTACCAGAAGTTCGCGTACGCACAGCAGGAAGTACACATACGCTAAACAATGCAATACAGTTAAAACGCACAATGACAGAAAAAAGAAACAGTTTTCTCTTTTGTCCCTAGGTTCTAGTTAGCGTGCCCTAGATAATGCAAAACGGACATTCGGTTTCGCAACACAGAGTAAAATTCAGGTTTTGAACACCATGCGTTCTTACCCGTTTATGACGCGTCTCCACCCTTTGTTGAGGAACCGAAATCCGTTGGTCTTGCGTATCATCGGCAACGAAACCTCCAAAGCTCACGAGCCCCCAAATTGTTATGTGCGTATTGTCGCTAACCAATAACGATTGTCGAACCTCGATTTGTGTTTCCAAAGCACAAAGATTTATTCGCAATAAGTGGAAAAATATGCTCAAGCGAAGTAATTGTAAATACAGCCGTTACTTATTGCAGGCGCTCTGGATCCAGTGCAGTCATTCAATCCTGAAGTCTGGGGACAAGATGTCTGCACTCTGGATCACAAGCTGCTGCTTATATACACAATCAAATACAGTAATACAATGAAGATGGTATGGCTTGCATCTATTGGTCCGGGTCTCAGGAATGTCCAAGGGGTCGTCAATCATTGGCTGGTTCATCCTAAGGAATCCAAAGGAGGGGGTCATCTCTGCAGGGGGTACGCTCTGCTCTTCCCGCCAGGATTCCTTAGTCTTAAGTAGTTCATAATTCCCTATCATTCATAACTTGCGTATGCACTCTGCGATTCCCTCGCAGAGTGAACCAAACAGTAGGATATGTAACAAGGTTCAATATGATACCACTTATGATGTTATTCCTTTAATCCGTTCCGTGTATTTCACTAATATGCATGTAACTCTGATATAACATATAAATACTACTATATTTCAACATAACTGACTATGTGTTGCAACTACCATTAATGTGTACTATTTTATAAATATGCGTGTTTGTGCGAATGTATGGTAAAAGACCAATTACTGTTGCTGCCACGTGTAGTGGATGCGTACGCCCTTTCACGCTGTAGCGTGCCCTTGTACGTCGATGCGTACCGTACGCATCTTTTCAAACAAAGACAACCAAGTTTGCTAGACTTTAATTGAAATGATTCTATCCAATTTACTGACTTCGACAGAAATGACTTAAATCAGTTCTGCCTCAGCTCCCTCGTGTTTTAGGAATACAAAGACTGCTTATGTTAAACTGAAGAATCATCATCATCATCATCACCATTATATATATAGCGCCACTAGTTCCGCAGCGCTGTACAGAGAACTCACTCACATCAGTCCCTGTCCCATTGGAGCTTAGTCTAAATTCCCTAACACACACACAGACACACACACACACACACACACACACACACAGAGACTAGGGTCAATTTTGATAGCAGCCAATTAACCTACCAGCATGTTTTTGGCGTGTGGGTGTGGGAGGAAACCGGAGCACCCGGAAGAAACCCACGCAAACACGGGGAGAACATACAAACTCCACACAGATAAGGCCATGGTCGGGAATTGAACTCATGACCCCAGCGCTGTGAGACAGAAGTGCTATCCACTTAAGCTGGGTAAACACTACACTGTTTTCGTCCAATAATCGGCTCAAACAGCCGACATACGACCGCTCGTTCAAAAGACGGGTCAGTGTGTGCAGTGACACGATGGTCAAAAGTCTGCCCAAATGGACGATTATCGCCTCATTTGGTTGGTCGTACCATTTAATATTTTTGTTCCAATCTCGTTTCCGTTGTGTAGTGTGTATAAACTTCCGACCGATCCACAACAGTGAGTACGAAATTACAGTCATTGCTCACGACAACATGGCTGTAAAAAGTCGCTAAAGGGACGTCCGCTCTTCCCTTTATTGTCCTAAACAAGGCTAGTGTGTATGCAGTCCATGGACCGAGCGATCGGACCTTCGATCGCATGTAAAATCGCTCGGCATAAAAAGTTGGTCGAAATTTCTGTAGTGTGTACCCAGCTTCAGCCACTGTGAATCTCCACTTTTGAGGGATTTGCTGGCCCAGGATGATCTTAGTGTAAACATAACCCTTACATAGCCCTAAAAATAGCCCAAGTACTAAAATTGTCTAAACCTGCAAATTAACCAAAGAAACGCATTTAAAAATTAATTGAAGGAGCACTGAGTCTGCATCACTAAATGTGTAAGAAACTTCCCAAAATTGTAAAATATTAGATTGTTCTTGTCCTGCTCTCGAGATAATTTGATGGACTTTTTTTTATAGTTATGAGTTAGGCTGGGTGCACACTATACAAAATTTCTCCCGATGCATTATCCTTAACAATGTAACCAACGATTAAAAAGGAGATAGCTAGATCTACTAGGCAATAAATGTATACAGATACAACTTATCTTGACAGCCAATCAAATATTAATTTACAGGTCCTCAATGTATTCAATCACCTGATATGCTGGCACTTGTTTCCCTCATACAAAATGGCCGCAGCATGACCTACCCCTATCAATCAATGGACGATTTGATAACTTGTCAGTCCATCTTTAGTGGTCAATGTGATAAGGGGATTCTGTAAACAGAGGCCACAGTGTGACAGGTCACCTCCATCCACACAGGATCTATCAAATACTTGTTACTGGTTAGCAGAACTCCAGTCAAACACTTGTTGCCCTTGTAATTCCTTGTTTGCAGCCAAGTGAAGGCTTTGATGTAATTATCAGGCCAGCAGGTCACTTCTTTACTTTTACTGCTTTCCTTATCAGTTCCCATTGTTATATCCTGACCGTAAACGCCTGATTACCTAGAGACATGTCTGACCGCACTTCTATTCATCCCTCCCATAATACACATGTTTATTTCTTTATTCCATATTAACTTCCCCTTGGAGTGGTTGGGATTGTATTCAGTTCCTTTCAAGGATAACCTCATTTAAATATAAAGAAAGTAACACATAAAAGGAATGAGGCTTTTCAAGCTAAATATTATTGAAGAATCTTCCTATGATCACATTGTCTTATGCATTTTACATGACAACATTCAGCTGACAAATAGAAAAAGAGGTTTACAATAACTATACATTAAAATGGCTTCGCCTAGCTGCTGCAAGGTATTCCTGATTCCTATTTTTGTTTAGCCTGTTTTTTGTGTAGAAATGAGAGCCAACTTCTCACCTACACACAATTGGACTGATTTAAATTTAAACATAAAGTTGATTCATTAAGGCAAAGAAAGGAGGAAGTTTGCAACTTGGCAAAACCATGCTGCATTGGAGGGGGAGATATATTTAAAATGTGATGGCAGATTTATAGTTGGGGTAGGGCTTGTCCTAGATCAACTTTTAATGTCAGGGTAAAATTAAAGCTATCAAGTATGAAAAAACAGCCAGTATTTTCCTTATGTGCAAAATAATAAACTCATTTGCACCCCTTGCATTGTAACATGGTTTTGTCTAGGTTTGCTTTGCTTACCTTAAGGAATCAGGCCCAAAATTGCAACTTTTGCAATTTTCCGACTTTTGCGTAGACGCAGAAATGCAACCCTAGCGTCTGGTGTCTGGAGTGTACTAAACTCGGAAGCTTGCACCAGATCTAGGGCCGAAATTACAGGATTCCCCTCTCCAACCCCCTCCATCTCCCCGGAGGGAAGGAGTAAGAAGTTTGTAACTAAGCTTTTCAGGGTTCCGTGTGCTAAAATAAACTGGTGAATACTGCTCTAGATCTCACAAGCAGGTCCCTCTGTCCTCTGTCTCACGTCTACACCTCCTTCATCTACCCTGTCTCTGCTTGAATGATTTGCAAAGCTTAACTGGAGTTTTGTGATAGCCGCAGAAGGGGTCTGGTTCTTATGATGTGTTGCTGAAGTCATTGTGTGGTCATACTCTCACCAGACCCCTCTTTCATCTGTTTTTTTTTTTTACTTTGTCATTAATACCCTCTCACCTCACGTGCCCATCTCAGGAAGTCAGATAACCAGGTTCCTTCACTAGGTACATTGTGAAAGAAAAAAATAGTGAGAATTTCTGAGCTGTGGTGTCAGGGAACGCTCTCGTTTCACCTTTTTTGCATTGACTCAGTTGTTCCACATTCTCATGTGATTTCCTCCACCTGGGTGGAGAATTCAGGACACAAAGTGAAAGATATTTTGTTTTATTTGTACAGTGATGGAATATTACACAACACGGTAGCATGAATAACCTTTACACACAGGTCTGATAGATTATTAGCTTGTCCATCCTGAAAATGGGGACAACTGTTTATTTTTGTATAGCTGAATCTCACATGACTATCCTTCAATTTTCTGCCTTGACTGTAATTTAGACTGTAAGCTCCAATGGGACAGGGACTGATGTGAGTGAGTTCTCTGTACAGCGCTGCAGAATTAGTGGCGCTTTATAAATAAATGGTGATGATGATGATGAACCGTTTTAAAACCGTCACCAAACACTGCGTCATTGGGTCAGGAAGACTCCTAAGAATGATCACCTAATGTATAGTGCTTAGTTGTCAACATGGACACTTAGCTGCCGTTTACGCTCGATACCATCTGAGTGAACCTTGAAACGCTACAATCATCATCATCACCATTTAATGTCACCTTTGCTGAATTTCCTTGATACATACGTGATAAATATTAACTCATAAAGCAGAGAACATAAGAAATTGAAAAGTAGGGAGATATCTTGAAAACCTAGCGCTGCCCCAGGAAAGTAGGGACAATTAACAACTATGCTGGTGCAGATGGATGGTTTTTAATAATGTCTTATCTAAATTACATTTTCTCTCTGGTAAAGAGCAGAGAAAGGCTGTCTTGAGCATGATAGGGTTAACTGCATAACACGTGTCACTAGGCATATGGACATCCCCCTATAATGCAGAACGAATGTGGTGGGTGTGAAAATAGGACATTCTTATTCTAATATTCAGGGTCGCCAAGAGGAATTTGGGGCCCCGATGCAGCAACTTTCTACGCCCCTCCCCCCACACGATATTATGGGTGGGGAATCAATTAGCCACAAAGTGTTTCCAGAACGTCCTTAAGACACTTTGCGGTGGAGATTTTTGATAGAAATCTCTGCTCAAAATGAGTGGAGATTTCCAAAGTAATGTGCGCGGCGTGATGTCTGTGCGCCACATAGCCGGCAATTGAATTTCCCCCATTATGTATTAAAATGGTGTTACTCCCACCTACCTGTTATTGCGCCTTTCACAACGCCACCCGCTGGACGGGAAAAAAAAAAGGCATTTGATTATTTTTTAATTACCTGGCAGTGGGGCCCCCCAGTCAGGCCCAGGTCCAGGTAAATTGTACACTTCCCCTGCTAACATCCACATCAGTCCTTCTTTGCACAAACGATGAGGCCTTACTGTGCAAGTACTATATAAAACTAAACTTTATGCGAATGAGTAGCATTTGCAACTTTCCCTGCATAGGTAGCGGAAGATGAATTGTAGTTTAACAACATAATTAGTCACATGTTGGTTTCCAGTATGTGCGTGACCTGCGCCTGCACTCGGCCTGCCCCGCAGTTAGCATTTCCCACCACTAGGTGGCAGCGCGGTTCACCTGTCAGCTCCATAGGACGCCAGAGGTGTAAAAGGTAAAGGAGTCAGGAAATGATGTCAGTAATGAACACACCTTAATCACCTGGGCAGGGAGTTCTCCTAGTCAGACAGAGTTGGGGCAGAGAGGAGAGCACACAGGGTGCAGCACCATGGACAAGGAGGGACCTTCCCCATGGGACATGGGGCTGCTCAGGACCTTTGACTCCAAGGAGTTCTGTGGATGGGAGAAGATCGGATCGGGGGGCTTTGGTCAGGTTTATAAAGTTAAACATATCCCCTGGAAGACGTGGTTGGCGATCAAGTGTCCTCCCAGCCTTCATGTGGATGAGAAGTAAGTCCTAGTCATCTGGGTGACAGCCCTGAGTGCATGCAATCTATGGGGGTAACCAACCTCCCTGGTGATTAAAGGGTTAAGCCCGACTTGCTCCCCATACGGTTGTGCATGTGAATGTATCTGTATATGGTGATGCAGGAAGCTGCTGCTGCTGCAAACTTGTGTCGGAATATATGTTACATTGTAGCAGTTTACAGTAAGTGCATTGAACCTGGTGCAGATTTGCAATAACAATCAGGCAGGAAGCGTCTCTCTGGGCACAGCCTTGTGCCAGGTGTGTTTGCCGGGCTGTGTTCCCGGGTTGGCACTGTTTGGGGATCTAAGTTCACCACTGCTGGGGGGATTTCAATGATGTTAATTGATTTAAAGGTTTCATTTGGACTGGAGCCTCGCTGGAGTATAAAGCTACAATATTCAG
Source organism: Mixophyes australis (assembly GCA_036250195.1). Classification (NCBI taxonomy): domain Eukaryota; kingdom Metazoa; phylum Chordata; class Amphibia; order Anura; family Limnodynastidae; genus Mixophyes; species Mixophyes australis. The sequence continues at coordinate 405,978,272 of JAVHZZ010000002.1, read as the reverse complement.
TTTACTCTGCAAAGTGTTTTGTTTCTGTATTATGGATACATGCAAAAGATAAAGGTTTATATTTGTAATATTTATTGTAGTCTGGCTTCAAAGTGGTGTTTTGTAGTGATTGTTTTGTTTTTCTTTGCCCATTTGTAAACAGATTTTGGTAAACTAATTGTTATTGTAGTGTAACTCTGTTTATGTTTACTGCATATATGGAACCACAATAGGCATAATGTGAAAGTCCTTGTTTACAATGTGTTTTATGAAATATAGTGCTCGTCCCAATATAATGTTACATTATTACCCCAGTCCCCACAGACATTTTCACCTTTATTATCATTTATTACTCTCCTATCAGTTTTGTGTTTTATAATATCTGCCAAGTTCCTGCTCCCAGATAATTTATTATATGTGTATTTTAGTATCTGCAAGCCTCAGACTTCACCAAGGTCAAAACATGATTCTGTTACCCATGGCCTGCCCAGTCACAAGTGACGTGCAGGTTGCTGAACTGCAACCTGTGGGTCACTAGTTGTTGAACTGCAAGTCTCAGGACTACCTGCTGACCTCGGTTGATGAGTCATGCTGAGGTTTGTAGTTCCACAGCAGCTGAATGCCGCAGATTCCTAGGGGTTATGTAGGATACACAAGTATGGCATTTTTTTTTTCTCTTTTTCGGAGAATAAGGGGGGGCCTGTTTTAGTCAAAAAGAAGCTTGTATAAATCTCCCTCTCGGATGGAGTGTTTGCATGTATAACTAGCAGCTTTTAGTACTATAGAAGAAGTATATAAGTTGTAGTGAAACAATTCGGCCATGGTCTATCTTTTTTTTTATTTTAATCGTGTTTGTGTGACCTAACCGTGAAAACAGCTTGTGAACCCCTGACCTACTCTATGGGGTTAATTTATTATGCTTCGAGTTTCAGCGGGTTTGAAAAGTGGACATATTGCCTATAGCAACCAGACTGTAATTATCATTGTAGTATGTAGTTATTTTGTTGAATGTGGCACATTCAACAAAATAACTAGATTCTGATTGGTTGCTATAGGCAACATCTCCACTTTTCAAACCCGCTGGAAACTCGCAGCTTGGTACATTTACCCCCTATGTCTGTTTTGCTGTGCTTGTCAAACAAGAAGCAAGGGCTTCCTTCTACAGAGTGACAACCTTATGTCACAATGCTGTCTTAGCTCTGTGCTTCATAAAAATGGCAGCCGTGGTTTGTATTTTAATGTTTACGTTCATTGTAAGAAAAAAATGGTGCTTTAGAAATATTGTATAAAATATACTCTTCATTCTGACCCCTCTAATCAGTTACCAAGATGCAGCCAGAGAGGGCAGCTGTAGGCTCTTTTTATACGTCGTCTCGCATTTTATCTGGTGTTCATTTCTATATTAGTGGTAATTGGCCGTTATTATTACATTTTTATTTTTATAGAACAAATCAAAATACAAGGTTGCAGGATATACAATGAAGTGGTTAGCACTTCTGCCTCACAGCACTGGGGTCATGAGTTTAATTCCCGACCATGGCCTTATCTGTGAGGAGTTTGTATGTTCTACTACTCTACTCTCTCTCTCTCTGTGTATGTTAGGGAATTTAGACTGTAAGCTCCAATGGGGCAGGGACTGATGTGAGTGAGTTCTGTGTACAGCGCTGCGGAATCAGTGGCGCTATATAAATGGTGATGATGCTGTGTCTGTGGGATAGAATGCTCTTGCACTCAAGGACCCTTACTAACTGATTGGCATCCCAGATCATGCTCTAGGAATCTATGGAATCTGTTGGATCCAATGACCCGGTGCCCACTTGTGATCAGGGACATTGGTGTATTATTGTATGATACCTGCTCAATTTGCTCACATTCACTGAGTACATTGGGGATCTATGGAGCACCCTCTACTGACCCCAGGATCGCACTGTATTTCCCTAATGTCTCTGGGTAACCAGTCGCTTTCAGTGGTCTATAGTTCTGCAACCCCAGGCAAAACCTTTGCACAAAACTGACTTCATCCTAAGCTGATTTTTCAAGTGTCTGCTGACCTGAGCTGGTTGAATTCTGCCTGAGGTGGGGTTTTTTTTTCTTTCTTTTTCTCTTTAACAAATTCTGTTTTGTGTTTTTTCCATTTTTTTCTCTTCTAAAAGGTGGAGCAAATCCATTTTATCTTTACATCTAGTTTTACAAACCAGAGAACCCTTTATGCCCTTAAGAACATAATTGCTTAGCAGAATATGAGCCCTGGCTTGCAAAGGAGAAAAATACTGCTAATTAAGTCATTTTAAGATTTGTGACTGCCCCGAAGCGTTGGCAAATTCCCTGGAAGCTTTTCATGTGTTTTGGGTTTTGTTTTGTTCTTTGTTCCCTAATATATGTTGTGCCTGAGGAGGAGAAAAGCTAGAGGTGTTTTCTGCAGACGAAGAGGAAGTCTGACACTTGCAATAGGCTCCCCTCCAGCTCTGGTGGGACTACAAGTCTCAGCAATCTCACGTACTCTTACCACTTCCAGTTCCACAAGAGTTGGAATCCGTGTCTGTCCTCTAGGGCAGTGACTTATCTGTGTATCTCATGTTATATATTTCTTTTTTTGACTTATAGTGTTGTTACATTATCTGTTTTACACAGCTTGTGTTCCATACATTTGTCAATCTTTCTGTGGGAAATCTCGGCGTCGTGTATTGGCCGAGGGCGGTAGAGCTGTTTATGTTTTTAACGTTTTTGCCTTCCTCCTTTTTATTTTATTCTTTGTATGTCCCTATTTTAATACTTATTGGAGTGTTTAAAATGCAAAAAAACAAACAAACAAACGTTTGTTGTAGCTTAGAACGATATAACGGAGGTTGAAGTCCACATCGCATGTAACATTATTGCATGGGTGTCACAACTTCTCTGTTTTAAAATCATCTAGGAGTTTCTCACTGCATGTTGCCACATCTGTGTGAAAGCCAGTTACATGGTCCTACTCACCTGAGTTAATACTACAGCATCCTTTGTTTGATTTTATTTTTCTTCTCAGCCCAGTGCTGAGAGAAACTTTAAAGTCTATGGGGTATATTTACTAAACTGCGGGTTTGAAAGAGTGGAGATGTTGCTTATAGCAACCAATCAGATTCTAGTTATCATTTATTTAGTGCATACTACAAAATGACAGCTACAATCTGATTGGTTGCTATAGGCAACATCTCCACTTTTCAAGCCTGCGGTTTAATAAATATACCCCTATAAGTCATTATACAACACTAGTGTTGCCCGCTGTCCCTAACTTCCAGGGACAGTCCCAGGGTTTAAAGATTTGTCCCCAGAAATATCCCTATTTTTTTAAATTGACCAATTGTCCATTACATTACTTTTCTGTATCTAAAATGTGTTTTTCATGATCAGATATTCTTATGAGTTGTATGTTGTTGTTGTTGTGTTTTTTTTTTTTTTTTTTAAATGAGCATATAAAATGTGAAACTAGTTTGTATGTTCTCCCCGTGTTTGCGTAAGTTTCCTGTGGGTGCTCCGGTTTCCTCTCGCAATCCAAAAACATACTAGTAGGTTAATTGGCTGCTAACAAATTGCCCTTAGTCTCTCTTGGTCTGTGTGTGTGTGTGTGTGTGTGCGTGTTAGATTGTAAGCTCCAGTGGGGCAGGGACTGATTTAGTGAGCTCTCTGTGCAGCGCTGACTAAAACTAGGTCCAGTGAATATGTAATGTGGGCAGCATGGTGGCACCGTGGTTAGCATTGCTTCCTCACAGCGCTGGAGTTATGAGTTTTGATTCTGACCTGGGCCCCATCTGTGTGGGGTTGGTATGTTCTCCTCGTGTTGCATGTGTTTTCTCCCATGCTCCAAAAATGTAAAGCGTAAATTAATCAAACTGCAAGTTTGAAAAAGTGGAGATGTTGCCCATAGCAACCAATCAGATTCTAGCTGTCATTCTGTAGAATGTTCTACACAAATCCTAACTAGAATCTGATTGGTTGCTATAGGCAACATTTCTGCTTTTTCAAACCCACAGCTTGATAAATTTACCCTCCTGGCAGATTGGACCCTAGTCTGTGAGTGTGTGTTAGGGAATTTGGACTGTAAGCTCCTATGGCTCAAGGACTGATGTGAATGATTACATATTCTCTGTACAGCACTGCATAGAATGATTGGCACTATGTACATAAACAATGATAGTAAAATGAGGCAGATTGCAGTTAATGGAGATAAGTTTGGATCACAGCATAATTATATAAACCTTCCCACCGCTAGTGCCCCTGAAGAACTATTTTAAAATGTGAGCAACAATGAAACGCAAATAAATGAATTGCGCAGACAAGGTTTTCTTCCCTGTGGGTAAACACTGTATTTATCAATCCGCATGTACAAAAGGCAAAGTCTTCTTAATGAAGGAGATCTCTGGGATCTAACTGCTCTCCTGCTTTTTGCCCAGACATGTTCTTCGTTTTAGGATGATGTATATGTGCCCCAAGATATGTGCTACAAATTTCCCAATACATCTAATGTTGACATGCAATGAGCTAAGCCAATGCTTTTGAAGACTGAATGCATTTAAATGGCCTTATTGAAATGTAGATGTCATCTAGGTGGCTGGAAATTCATGTATAACCCGTGACAATGGACTGCAGGGTGGGTGGGGGGTCTTTTTATAGGTTAATTTCAACAGAGAAAGAAAGGAGCAATGTGCATTTCTAAAGGGCTAAAATTAAACTGTTTCTGTGTATAGGCTGCAACAGGACACTGGGTTTAAGAAATAACGTTTTTAAATTCCACATTGGAGGGTTTACAAAGAAACAGGCTTTGTACTTTGATTTTCAAATGGCTGATTTCTTTATGGAGTGGGATTTTAGCAAACAATTGGAAAAGTTTTCTGCATCTCCTGAGAAGGGTGCGTAGACTTGTCGATTAATGATTGCAGACCTTCTATTCCCAGTGGTGCAAAACCAAGAAACCACCGTGTTGGGAACTGGGCATGGAGAGGGTATTAACTGGACCACAACATTCATTGCATTAATGGGTTTACAGGCAAATACAGTGTACACACTGATGTATGTAATGTGTCTGGTTCACTGGTGTCTACTCAACGACATGGTAAACATGACTTGGGCTAAAAATATGGTGTTCGATGTGCTATCTTGTTGTGTCCATAGGCCGTCCTGCATCACTATCAATACTTTGGCACCTGTTCTTTGAACTGTGGTCACATGATAAGTACCTATTTCCGAGAGCATTAATTGATGTGTTTTGTGTGTGAAATAATCCTCACACTGGATCAGTTTGTTATTCGGTTTAGTGGCTTCTTCAGGGCACAACATTTTATATAAACCAGGCCTTCAAGTGTACTGATTTGACGAAATAAAACAGGTTGTAGATCCTGCTTTGACCCTATATTCTTGCCCTGTCTAAGCTCTCTCTACATGCTGCTGTCTGGTGGTTTGGAATGAATGTTAAACGCCTGGATCTGCGGCTATTTTAATGTCCATCAAAGTTGCATCTAACGTGATTCTTACTGTTGCGGGCAGTTGGTTTTCAGGGCTACATGCGGCAATTTTGGTTCGAAGCGGCCAAATTAGCCGATGAATTTGCCGCTCTGGTGGGAACCTAAAGATGTGATTATTTAAATGTTGTTCAGCCTGCAGTTGTGTTGTTTACTTACATTGACATGTGAGATGCCCTGAATGTATATTGTCATGTGCTTAATAGAGAGGGAGCGTCACTAAATCTTCTAAATGTATATTTATACATTGTGCAACTTATAATGCCACTCGGAAGTCCTGTCCATGTGTAAGATGAGTCATTCTTGCTGGATTAGAGGTTTAAATCTGCGGCTCCCTGGCCGTACTTTGTATAATGATTACATGAAGAATAGTCGTCATATTTCCTGGAGGTAAAAAATACACTCCCCCCTCCCTATCTATTTATGCCCTGTTCATAACATTGGCATAAAGTCCTATATTACTGGCCATTAGCCGCCCCTATTAAGTCAGCCACGTGAAATGCACATTCATTATATATCTTGGCTGCCATTGTTACTGTGTGCGCTATCTGGCAAACTTGAAACGACTAATATAGCAATCTTTAGTGTCATGTGTTGCAGGGTACACAAAGTTTTGCAGTCTTTGTTCAGTGGTTATTACTTGATAAATGACACCCCTAGGTTTTTTGTGATAATTTGACCACTAGGTGGCACTGCTTTTTAGTTATGTTTTAAAATTAGTTGAAATGGCAAACAATCCATTGTTGCGCTGTAGTTTTTATATTTCTATGTTTAGATCTATGAGTATAACAATATAAAACGGTAATATGGCTGTTTGCCACACTAATCCTGTGACTATTTTCAGCAAAGTCCATTCGCACAGCCTTTGTGGTAGCGCAAACTGTGACTGGATGGTGATTTATTTTGTCCAAATCGACCAGCCAATCACGCATCACCTTTCCTTTTGTGTGGGCGTGTTCTATTGGTGCCAGAGTGTTATGAAATCTCAGTCTCAGGTCCTTGTGGTCAGGGCTGCCAAGAAGAATTCAGGGCCCGGGTACAACAAATTCATGGGGCCCCCCTCATAGTGAAGTAAGCCCCAAAATTTTTTTGCGCCGCCGTAATGGTCATATATTCAGGGGCGTGGCTAGCCAAACGGCAGTGCAAAAATTTTGGGAGGTGCGGTCATGCATTTGGGGGCGTGGCAAACGTGCCATTGGGGCGTGGCTAACATAAAAACCACTAGGCTCTCAATTCGCCGGAGCGTCACATATGTTTAAGCACTCCTGACTTTCAGGACATCTACCACCACAGGGTAGTATACAAACAATGCAGTGTGTACACAAACAGTTCAGTCTTGGCCTACACCTTACATTGGACACAACATTCACCAAAAATTGGTATTGTCCCTACTAGAATCACAACATTTCACACACTGTGCTGCTCTCTCCTACCTGTTCTTCTCACTTTCTCCACCTGTGGCTGCTGCTTTCTTTAGTTGTGGCTTGTCCGGATCCAGAAATGTTGAAGGACCTATTTTGAAAAAAAAATGGCTACATTTAGAAAATTACAGCCAGCCCCAGCGTTAAATCAATAGCACCCACGATTAATAATTAGGCCTTCCTCCAGCTCCAATATTACAATAATGTGCCCCTTCATCATCGCCATGCCTTATGATCACACTGTGCCCTCCATGCTGTTTTTGCCCCCTTCATCTGGCTCCCCTTCATCAGACTATACTATGCTGCTCCCCCCCCTTTTTCAATCCCACTGTGCCATGCCTCCCCCCCCCCTTTGTAACCCCACTGTGTCATGCTGCCCACCATTTTTTAACCCCACTGTGCCGTGCTGACCCCTGTTTATTAACCCCACTGTGCCATACTGCCCCGTTTTTTAACCCATCTGTGCCCCTCTCATTTTTTCACCCCCTCTGTCATGCTGCTTTCCCATTTTTTAACCCCTCTGTGCTCCCCCCTCAATTTTTAACCCCTCTGACATGCTGCTTTCCCATTTTTTAACCCATCTGTGCCCCTCTCATTTTTTAACCCCTCTGACATGCTGCTTTCCCGTTTTTTAACCCCTCTGTGCTCCCCCCTCAATTTTTAACCCCTCTGACATGCTGCTTTCCCATTTTTTAACCCCTCTGTGCCCCCACTCATTTTTTAACCCCTCTGACATGCTGCTTTCCCATTTTTTAACCCCTCTGTGCTCCCCCTCATTTTTTAACCCCTCTGACATGCTGCTTCCCCGTTTTTAACCCCTTTGACATGCTGCTTTCCCGTTTTTTAACCCCTCTGTGCTCCCCCTAATTTTTTAACCCCTCTGACATGCTGCTTCCCCGTTTTTAACTCCTCTGACATGCTGCTTCCCCGTTTTTTAACCCCTCTGTGCCCCCCCTTATTTTTTAACCCCTCTGTCATGCTGCCCCCCGTTTTTTAACCCCTTTGTGCTCCCCCTCATTTTTTAACCCCTCTGTCATGCTGCCCCCCCGTTTTTTAACCCCTTTGTGCCCCCTCATTTTTTAACCCCTCTGTCATGCTGCCCCCCCGTTTTTTAACCCCTTTGTGCTCCCCCTCATTTTTTAACCCCTCTGTCATGCTGCCCCCCCCCCCCCCCCCCCCGTTTTTTAACCCCTCTGTGCCCCCCTCGTTTTCCTCCCTTCACTTACCTTTTCTCCTCTCTTGGTCTTCTCTGCTGCTCTGTGCTCCATTGCTCCAGACTGACTGAATGCTGGGCATGACATGATGACATCACACCCAGCATTCAGACAGTCTGAATAGAGCACAGAGCAGCAGAGAGGAGGGATGCCGGCTCCGCGATCAGGTGAGTATGTTTTTTGTTTTTTTTTAAACTAGCCTGCTCCCCCCACCAACGACCGAGCCCCCCCCCACCCCCCCCCCCCCCCCCCCCCCCCCCCCGCCAAAAAAAAAAAAAAAAAGGAAAGGAAAAAAAACGTTTTGAAAAAAAAAATTAAAAAATTAAAAAAAATCAGCAGCGCAAGGGCCCGGGCCGGGCCCCCTGACATGCCGGGCCCGGGTAATTAGTACCCGCTCCCCCCCCCCTCTCGGCGGCCCTGCTTGTGGTGACAGGTCACTTTAACTTCCTATGCTTCAGACACAGTTTTTAAGTATAATTGGGCAGGGGAACGGTTTCTGAGAAATTCTGTAGACAGAGCTGTGAACAACACTATGCAATACACCCATGAAGTGCTAACTGTCCGACCCCCTCCCCACTTTCCATATACTTCCACTTAATTTTGTCACAATCCACCATGTGTGCAACATTTTTAAATATTCTATTGTGTGAGTAATTGCTGCTTCTTTTTTAATATATATATATATATATATATATATAATATAAATTTTACACACACACTGAGTGGATTTTGAAAGCCTTGGAGCTGCGAGACGTACATCCTCAATAACTTTATTGTATGTTGTCAGCATACACAAGTCGTCTGACTAGTTTTTGCAAAGTGATCTAATGCCAGAGAGAGAACCTTTCTCATCACTTTTTGCACACCTCGCACGATTGTGCTGTGAGGCGAAGGATTCCAGCACTGTGCATTTGTTTTGCTGATTACAGTGGGATTAAGTATTGGGGTAGGTCACAAAGTCTTGCGCCTGCCTGTTATTTAAAGAGCCGGGGGCTTTAAACCTGGGATATACAGCTGTGGGAACATTAGCAGCGATTTTAATATCTGATTGGCACATTCTGCTGAAATTAAATCTTGTCTGCGCCTGTCCTCGGTGGTGTGTATATGTCTGTCTACTACTACAATGAGAATTTGAGATATTACAATATTTACAATATTGTAGCTATAACATACACTCAGTCTAGACTATCTCTGCCTTTATTTGCTTGCAAACATTGGCTAATAGTGTCTTAGGACCTGATTCATTAAGGAAAGTTAAGTAAAAAAAAATATGAGTAAGTAGTCTCCTGGACAAAACCATGTTACAAAGCAAGGGGTGCAAATTAGTTTTCTCTTTTGCATATAAATTAAATACTGACTGTATTTTCATGTAGCACACAAATACTTAATAGCTTATTTCTACACTGAAATTTAAAGTTGATATTTGTGTGCAACATGAAAAACAGTCAGTATTATTTAACTCGTGTGCAAAATAGAAAACTAGTTTGCACCCCTTGCATTGTAACATGGTTTTGTCCAGGAGACTATAAATCCTATTCTTATCTACTAGCTATTCAAGTGATAACTATTTATTTTGCTGTGGTGCGTGTATATTCCTGTGCCGTTGGCACCCATAGAAGTATAGACAAGGGCGACCACTGAAATATTTCTTACCCTCTGCATTTTAGATTTCTTAAAGCATAATATGTGTATTGGAGTTGCAACACTTTTTTTGTGTGCTGCTGAATACTAAAAAATAAACAAGGACAAGTTGCTGGTTTATGATGATAAAATGTTAACTTGTATAACCAACCAGCATGGATTCTGTCCTGCGTGGTGTTGATCGTGTCAAGATTGCGACTGTTTAATTATACCCAGTAAATCTTAGGAATAGATTTTAGAATCTTGGAGAAAGCGAAGAACTAACCCTTGATGTTTGTAGTACAACACTGACCTCTGGCTGTTTATCCCTCTACAGAGAACGTATCGAGCTGGTTGAGGAGGCAAAGAAAATGGAGGTGGCCAAGTTCCGTTGCATTTTGCCGGTGTACGGGATCTGCAGCAATCCGGTGGGTCTGGTCATGGAATATATGGAGACTGGGTCTCTGGAGAAGCTCCTGGTTTCTGAACGTTTGCCGTGGGACCTGAGGTTTAGGATCATACATGAGACGGCAGTAGGGATGAACTTCCTTCATTGCATGAACCCACCTCTGCTTCACCTGGACTTGAAGCCTGCCAATATCTTGCTGGATGGACATTATCACGTCAAGGTACGTCTCTGGCCTTTCACACACGTCAAGTTCTGAAACCAAATAAATACTGGCAACTAGACAAGTCGCGTAAACTGGGACTGAATTAGGCAGGTATAGGCTACGTATCTCCAGCTGTCCCTGCATGCCCGATCCAAAACAGCTGGAGGGTCACACCGTAGCCTGAGATACTGGGCACCAGATGTGAGTGGTGACTGCCAGAGATTTAATACACTTGTTTGTGCCTCACTACATCCAGACAAACCACTCTTCAACCATCTAGAATTACACGGTTTATTGTGATCTGGTGTCGGGTGTCTGGCTGTACAATTTGATAATTTTTACTTTGCGTTGCGAATTCCTATCGGTGCCAATAGCTACATCAAGGTTCATATTCTGTTACAGCGTACATTACATCTATAACTGTACTTAACATGTCCCATCTGACTCTAGAATCCCTGAATGATTACAGAATCACTGTCCTTTATTTCTTCTATGTAAATGTCGCTGGAGTGTAGCTGAGTATTCTCTTTCTAAGCACTTTCCTCTGGACAATTGTCTTTTCTAGTCTTTGTTCAGTTTTAGGCCTTAAGTCCGGATTGCAGACCAGAGTTTTGTGGTCTTCTACAATGTGGTCTTCTACAATGTGGTCTTCTACAATGTGGTCTTCTAGTGGTTTGTGCCTTGCCTCCTCCGTTATTTTTTTGACTTCCTCCCTGTCTACTGGCAGCTATAGTGTAACCCACCTGTGGTAGAAGTCAAATTCTGCATTTGTAGCCTAAGAATGATCATCATGATCATCCACCATTGGCATAAATGTGGTTGGGAGTCATCTTACAACCAGACTCTCTACTAGTGTGTCTTGTCAGCCCTGTACTTGTGCTGAATGATACGAACAATTTAGCCTGGCTCCATGCAATTGTATCCATAAGGGGGATGAAAATAACTACCGGTGTTTATGCTATATGTAAAATATACTGTATTACAATCAATTGGCCTGATAAAACAGCACTTGAAGCCATGATGACTGATAACAAACCAATGAGACTGGGACGGTGTGTGGTGCGCAGAGTCGGAGGATGAAGCTGCTATTTTGATGTAAAAGGCATAAAATTTAGCTACGGATATTCCCCAAAAAATTGAGTGCCATATAAATTCTACAGAAGGGCAGATAGCTGCCGGATGCTTGGCATTTATTGGGCAGTCATTTAGCAGTGATCACTCAAAGTCAAGACATTGATGTTTTTTTGTTTTTTTTCAATCCAAAATTTCTCTTTACATATTTCGGATGAATTGTTTGATAGATTGGGTTGAAGATTGTGCATTCACTTAAAGTGGTCCACAGCCACATGTCCTCTATATGCTGTAAACGGGATTGCCCAATCACACTCGCGACCAGGTTTCTCGAACACAAGGAGATGCGCTGACTTGTCCTTAGTCTCCTTGTGACCATCTTGAGATTTGTACTGGGCTGTCCACAAGGTCACTCGCTATGAATGTTGGTCAATTCCATTAATGTGCTTGCAGCCATCTTCTGGGTTGAAGCAATGCTGCCCTCTGTCCTTTCACAGGGAACTGCTGACATAACTGAGGCACCAGGCGCTTCCTGGTTCATTTCACATTCCTGTCCCTTCATCACCTGTATAATTTATGTGTTGAAGGTATGAGTTGGCCATTCTGCTTCGTGATGTCACCAGTTCCTAGTAAACTCACCGGCTCCATATTGGTGCCTCAGTGTTGTCTCTTATAAACTAATTAATTTGACTATTGCTCCACAAAATGGCCGCTACTACTGCGTGCAGGTGAGCTCTGAACTATTCAACCATGCAGAAGAAATGGTCCGGTGCCAGATTTTGCCTACCGTTTTAGTGTACATAGTATAAATATAAACCAGGCTCCTGAAACCGCAATGCCATGAGTCCGGTGTTCAAACATGTCCGACCAAATGAAGCTTTCCTCCATGTCGCAGGGTGCCTCCCGTCTAACGTGATTGCCATAAAAGATCCCTTTGTCTTTGAGCGTTAGATTTTATGTTACACTGTGTTCTGGTCTCTGCAATGTTCTTATAAATAGATTTGCATGCTTGGAATGCTTTTTAGTACTGTACAATTATTACCTCTGTTCATAATAACCGCTGGATGAGTCACCTCTAATACCAAGGCCCTTGTCTCTTGGCTTCCCCGCATACCTCGTACACTAACCCCGTCCAGTCACCAGACTGGGTCTCTGACCTGTCCTGTATTCATGTCATGGAATCCAGGAACAGAAGGTTTTATAAACCAGCGTCACTTTGATGCCAGAGAGATGAGCTGGTGGCAATGCAATTTGGATCTATTATTAGCCTCTGACATGTCTTTATTCCCAGAGGTCACCTGACCCGGATGATGCATCAGTCTGACAACACTTGGAGCCATGTTTTCAAAAGTATAGAAGAAAAAAAAAAAATATCTGTGGTAAAAATGTGCGATAAATTGACACTTGCACTAGATTTGAGAATCTGTCCAAAATAGCATGTTTTTCTGAGGTGAAATGACGGTAAAAAATGGCCCATTTTCGTTCTCACATTTGAACGGTCTCCCCAAAAGAACATGCAAAAAAAAAATGGTATTTTTAGGCTTGACTGTCCTTCAAGGACAGGAACATTAGTAGTATTGTACAAAAGTTACTAAAAACATTCACAAATGTTGGCTGTAAGAGATGATCAGAGCTAAAGGTACTTTTTAAATAAATTTGTATGAGTTGGGGGAAGATATTATCCTATGCACAGTAGACTTCCTGTCTGTTATTCCATTGTGGGGTACTGCAGTACAGCCGCTTTGTTTGAAATAACAGAGAATAGCGGCGCAGGCTAGATCCTTGGCAAATGTAAAACGATGCTAAGAACCTCAAGTTCGGTCAATCGATGGAAACTTTTACATATAAACAAATAAATGTTATATATATATATATATATATATATATATATATATATATATATATATATATATATATATATATATATATATAAATTTTGTATCTGTTGGAAGAATTTGTTTTTGTTTTGCTAGTAGTCATATTACTCAAATCCCTGCGCATGGTCATGCAAGCAGGATTCAAAATTGCGCAATACAGACAGGTCACGGCCCAGCCGGTCTTCTGTGCTTGAAACAGTCAGTGTTTGCGTTGTTAAGCCACATGCAGACATGACTTGGCGAGGTCACAAATAGTTTGTCTTGGAACTCGAAACAATGTTCTTCCTTTTCTGATAAAACCTGCTCCTGCAAGTCCCCCGCACTGTGTAACCGGTCCTGGTATCCTCAGCGGCCTCTGTATCCTTCATACCTGTCGGCGCCGTGTGCAGGTTTTAGAATCAACATTTTCTCACAAGTTTCCTTTTTTTTTTTTCCGGGCACCCTGTATGTTGTCTGCTACTTACATTATACAGTGACCTACACAAACCAGTTCTCATAGCAGTCAGAGCTGGTACAGGCTAAGTATTGCCAGTATAACACCTTGACTATTGGAGGAGGGGGGGGGGGGTTAGTGAACACTCATCGTGCTCGGTGTAGTATGAAGCCTCCCGCTCACACCTGAACTTCCCCATCGCTTATTGTAAAGGTACTTTCCACGTTTCTAAAAAAAATAAAGAATCTACTTTCTCCAGCCCTACCCTGAGTATCGTATAGTTTACTGCAGGAAACCAGTTCATGGTCATCTTATAACCGCCATCCAGCGCTGCAGGTAACTGCTGACCACTGATAGCTAGAATCTGAATGGTTGCCAACGGCAACATCTCTACTTTTTCCTTTTTAGAATGTTTGATAAATCTGCCCCTTAGTCTTCGGGTACCTGGAATCCAATATACTGGGGAAAGCCATCTGCAGTGTTCATGGGGGTGGCTATAAAGTTGCCCATGTAAAATGTCATGCAAATTTACTGCTATTTTTCTCAATGTTAAGCAATGAAGTTTGGACATAATCATTTTTAGGCATGAAGTCCAGCCTTAGTTTACTTGACAAACATGAGCTCCGATATCGGAAAAATTTCTCTAAACTACTTTTTTTTTTTTTCTCTTCTTCTTTCTTTCTTCTTCCTCCCTTTCTTTACATTTTTACATACTTAGACATGTGTGTTAATCAAGTAGACAGGACACCAAAGAGCTTACAGGGCAGTACTACTTGTAACTGGTTGTACAGAGTCTCTGATGAAGATTCAAGCAATTTTCTTATTTGCTGATCCTAATGGAGTCTTTATTTGTGCCTATTTGCACTAACAATCAGTAATACCTGGTGATTAATGGTGTATTTAGAGCCATTAGCTTTGCTAGTTAAGCAGTGACCAGTTCTCTCATCATTACCCACGAATACAAGAGATCTCTCGTGTCTCAAGGTTTATGTGAAGAACACAGGAATCTCTGTTCAAGTATTAATCACAATTCTGATTGTTTGTTTTAGATCTCAGATTTTGGACTGGCAAAGTGGAACGGGTTGTCTAATTCCCATGAGCTGAGTTTGGATGGGATCTGTGGAACCATTGCCTACCTCCCACCAGAGCGCTTCAAGGAGAAGAACAGGAACTTCGACACCAAGCATGACGTTTACAGGTGAGAAGAGCTAGCAATCTATCTCGAGGCTTTCCTGCATTTTGGGGACCCTCCATTAAATTCTTACCGTGATTTTGTAACTGAAGTGTAGCCGTATCTAATCCTACTGACACATCTAAGATTCTTACTCTGCATTTTTCACTTAATGTGTTTTGGTGGTGCAGACTATATTAAATACTTGGCCCAACCACATGCTCCTGGAAAATGACTGTAATTTTCAAAATATATTCTATGGACATGTTTCGTTAGTTACTTAGTGCCTTTTGGGTTGTCTATTGTATAGTCTAATATTGTTCCTTTCTTCCCATCCTCTTTCTAGTTTTGCAGTCGTCATTTGGGGACTCCTTACACAGCAGAAACCTTTTGCAGGTAACTTTTTTTTTTTTTTTTTTTTTATAAGTTGGCTATGGCTTTCCTTTTTATTAGTACAAACTGTCTTGATGCCTGTTGGAGACCAACAAAATTGGTTGAAGATGTGACCATCGTCTATAAACATCAGAGGCAGTTATATTGTGAGCTGAACTTAGTCATGTCAATAGTTTCTAGTAAATTGATTGGCTCCATTATCCCAATTGTGAAGCGCTACGGAATTTGCTGGCGCTATATAAATAAAGGATGATGATGATATTGGTTCAGCTTACAAAATGCTGCCTCCCCAGCTACATCTCCTGCCGTCAAGGTTATGTTTCGGTTGTCAGTGTCTATAGTTACATCAGGGGCGGATCTAGAAAAGTATCCTACCTGGGGTGATTTTGGGGGGGGGGGGGGGGGGGGGGGGTATTTAGGCCACGCCCCCGTATTGACTTCAAGGCTGCCGGCGGCTGCACGATATGTGCAGGTTCGCTCGGCAGTGACAATGTGCTGCCCGGCTGCTCTGATTGTATTTTAAACCCAATCAGAGCAGCCGGGCAGCACACTGTCACTGCCGAGCGGACCTGCACATATTGTGCAGCCGCCGGCAGCAAGCCCCTGCTAGGGGGGGCGATCGCCCCCCCCCCTACCCCCCTGGATCCGCCACTGAGTTACATTAAATGGTTTTTGTAGCGCAAGACTTCACGTTTGCCTGCTCTAACTGGTAACACTTGTATACTGTTAGATCGCGAGAGCAAAAGTGAAAGTTGCTTTAAGAGAGAGATTTGCGAAGGTCGTACGTATATGTTAATGACTTCCAGTGTGGCTGCGGCATTTTATCTGTGCGCTCACCAGCATGAGAAAATATAGAACGTCAAAGCCACTGCAAACCTCTTTAGTTGTGCCTTGTAAGGGAATATACACGTGAATAAGACTGACGGGGACGGTCAGTCCCAGAATCCCTTCATCCTGTCTACAGTAACTTCTAGTAGTTAATGTTTCGCAACAATATTTACGTACATCTATCTCAATATTTACTTTCAATAAATACAAAGCCAAAATAAAAAAGGCTATTGTGTCCTTTTAAATCAGTGTTTCCCAACTCCAGTCCTCAGGACCCCCTAGCAGTACATGTTTTCCATATCTCCTTGCTGGGGCGCAGGTGTAGTCATTACTGACTGACACAGTGTAGCAGGTGGTATAATTATTTCACTGGTCATCTGGCAATCCTGCACTGTTAGTGGGTCCTGAGGACTGGAGTTGAGAAACATGGTTTTAAATATTATTTTTTGAGATCGATTTTTTTCATATTAGTTGGACCTCGGGCTTAAGATATTTTTTTTTTTTTTACTACTATACCCCCCAAGCCGCTCTTCCCCTCCCTCTCTATTAAAGGGAGCTTCCAAGACTCTCTTTCCCCAAGTCCTGCTGATCAGGATCGGCACTCTTCACATTGTTGTCAGTTTCCGGTGAATTGTTACATGCCGGGCAAGCTGAGGCACATACAGCTTAATGCTTGTGAGCTGTGTTTGTGGTTAGTGTGATGTTTTAAGTGCGGTGCGTGGGCGCAAGAATGTAAAGCGTACACGACCGAAGAAAGTGGTTTATGGTATTTTTATTTTTTTTAACTGATTTTTTTTTTTTTTTTTTTTCCGAACGCTCTTATCTTAGAGGAGAAAAACATTCTGCATATCATGGTGAAAGTAGGCGGCGGTCTGCGCCCAGACCTGACTCACATTCCTCGATCCAGACCCCAGCAGTGCGAGGACATGATCAAACTAATGCAGCAATGTTGGCACGACAAGCCCGGCAAACGGCCTTCGTTTCAAGGTAAGGGGGCGAAACTAGCGCCAGCCTCTTATGTAACAAACTACATCATTGTCATTAAATATTACAGATCTGCGAAAACTTTGAGACTTTGCTACAACGTTATGTTACGATGTCCAGATATTTATTCGTAAGACACCAGAGACTCAGTAGCGCGGGCGAGCATACAGATACGACATAACTAATACAGTGAGCAAAATCACAAGAATATGACAAGTTACACCCAAGTAGCACAAATGGCTCTGACCACGAACCTGTAGTGACTCGCACAGAATGTAGCGTACGACATGACCAGGACATGTAAGGAAGACTGACGGCAGACAGACGTGAGACAACAGGGAGAGTGGAACTTGCCCACAAGAGCTTGCACTCTAGAGGGAGGGATAGTAGGAGCAAGTGGGAGAAAATGGCGATTGGGGTGGATGAGATGGTCGAGAGGGTATAATAGGGGAGTTTTGAGGGAGCGTTTGAAGGATTGTAGGCTGGCAGGGGCAAACGCAGGATTTCTAGAGGGGAGTTTCCAGACCTCTTCCTATCCCCATAATATACATGGGCAATGCTGCGTGCACTACTGTTAGGTGCACACAGCTCTCCCTTTTCAAGCAGAGCCGTGTGAAGCGGGGGCAGGGTCCAGCCACCTCAATTATACAGTGCCCCAGGCTTGGAGGGGGGTTTCCAGGCACTAATATAATATATACACACACATATCTATAGTCTGTTTAATATTAATTTGAACTGATTTAGCCGGAGTGTGTCAAACAGGAAGCAGAACATCCTCACGGTCACACTCAAAGTTGAATAAAAGTTTAAATAGACCTGTTGCCAAATATGTTTCTTGGAGGATGCAGCCTGTGTTTGCACGGTTTTACTTTGTTTATTATTATTTTGTTCCCTCCATCAATCAAAGTGAGTGTAAGCTTGAACTCCTGCAGCTGATTGTGGAATGTGGACAATCCACCGTGAACAAGTCCTGACAGTGTATCTGTTGTGTTAGCACCGGCCATGTTGCAACACTTCATTTAAAGTATTAATACTTCGGTTTAGAATGTTTAGTCACTTCTCAAACCTGTGCCGAGAAGCCTGGGTGAGAGGCTATGGGGAAGGGGGGTGTTTTTAAGCCTACATCTGATCAGGTTATGATCCACTACACAGAACTGCCCTTTAAACAGATATATGATCAGTCAACCTATCAATAAAAATGTTTTTAATAATTTACTAAGTGTTCCGGTGACAGAGTCTCCTGAATTCACCTTTGCACATGCCCTGCATGAAGGTCTTCCTGTGTACTCGTAAATATTCATGAGCATTAATGAGAGGGTGAAAATCCTGTGTCCTGTCAGGAGTCGGCTCACTGGGGTTGTGAGAATCCTCCTGTGACATCACCCTGTCAGGGAGTCTGCCAGTGTTCTGCATACTGGTGGAGAATGACTTAAGTTTTGTGTCGCAGAATGTTCAGCCCACAGGACAGCCCACACAGATGGCTCACTTAAGTAACGCTCAAGGCCTTTTAGCAAAATGTTCTGCATGGAAGGAGTGGCACAGTATTACAATTAATTCTCCTAGCAGGTTTATGGGTGTTTAATACATCAATTAGTGATACAGCCTGCATAAAAATAAATATAGATTTATATCTCGCACTACACAAAGGGTCCACTTGGAGAGGTCACCTTTGCCTACCTCATTTCCTCCATAAATCTTGTTCTGTTCTATATAAACAATCTGTAAAGTGTTAACTTCATTTTTTTTTTTTTTTTTGAATTGACATTGTTCATATTAAAGTGCACTCTATTTTAAGTTAAAAACTTGGGAAACGCGTTGGGCTGATTATTGTGGAAAATATGACGACCGGTTCCACACACTATCCATTGACCACTTTTTTTCTTTCTTCCCATCTAAATAGAAATTACCTCGGAGACGGAGCTGCTATGTACAAAACACGAACATGAGGCTATTCCAGAGCCATGTCCGGAAACGCTGGCAAAAGCTGCCCCGGAAACAAAACATGAGGTAAATGATTGCAAATCGGCTAGTTTCTGTGTAACGCTGATCTCCTAACAACTTGACACAGACAAATTGAGATAAAATGGGTGGTTCGGTCCATCTTTGCCCATATTGGCAGTGGCCACAAGAACCCCCGACGATCAGGCTTGTTGGAGGTTATGTAACCTTCATATATGCCTACGTAGTTTTATAACTTGAGGGGTGTCTTGTTAGTGGTGCATCCATTGGTCTTACCATGCCTCTTTTTCTGTTAAAGGACTTGGTCAAACGTCCAGAACGCGGATGTCTCACCCCTGTGTTTGACAAAGATTACAGCCTCTCCGAGCTGCTCTCCCAGCTGGATTCTGGGATTTCGCAAACCATGGAAGGGCCCGAAAGCCTCTGTCACAGTACATCGGAGCCAGAGCTGGCGCCCAGCGACAAACGCCTGTCCGGTATCTCCTCTGACTCGGCCTTCTCGTCCCGAGGGTCTCTGTCTCTGTCCTTTGACAAAGTTTGTTCAGTAGCTGGTAAGTTATGCTAATTGGCAAGTTTGTTTAGGAGAGGGTATAGTGGCCACCTTAATATTGTGTTAGCCTCTGTATCATTGCCGAAATAAGTGCGATATTCCTGACCCCAAATGAGAAGGTTTCTATGGAGAGCTTTGTGGTACTAGGTTCATACAAATCTTTATTTGTGTAATTTAAACGATACAGTGGCCTTATATACAGTGTTGGGTCATAAAATGCTGATGTAACATGAACTGGACAGTATGGGTACTATGGCTCAGTGTTTGGCAATTGGGGTCATGAGTTTGATTCCAACCAAGTGTCTATCTGTATGTTCTATCCGTGTTTTGTGTGGGTTTCCTCCTAAAATACTATTGTTTTCTCAACTTTATCTGTTCATTTCTTAATATTTTGTTTCTTTTTCCCCACCCAGACCTTAGCACCACCGAGATCCAGAAGAAGAAGCTGATCGATGCCATAATGGCTGGAGACAATGCAAAGCTGCTGAAGATCCTGCAGCCTCAAGATGTTGAGTTGGTGTTGGACGGGAGGTCCAGTCTGCTTCACTTGGCTGTGGAGGCCGGGCAGGAGGAGTGCGTCCAGTTGCTTCTTCTGTACAATGCTAGCCCCAACATGACCAACGTGAAGGGCTCCACTCCGCTCCACATTGCTGCTGAAAAGAAGCTGAAGGGCATTGTGGAACTGCTCCTGTCCAAGAAGATCAACATCAACGCCAAGGATGAGGATCACTTCACGGCTCTTCACTTTTCCGCTCAGAATGGAGATGAGTCTATAACTCGAGTTCTCCTGGAGAAGAACGCCTCTCTGAGCGAGGTTGACAGTAAAGGCAGAACACCACTTCACATTGCTTGCCAACATGGTCAGGAGACTATTGTCCGGCTCTTTCTCCGGAGAGGAGCTGACATTACTGCCAAGGGTCTCGACAACTGGGTGTCCCTGCATTACTCGGCATGGCAGGGTCACTTAAATATTGTGAAGCTTCTTGCAAGGCAGTACAAATCCAATCTGAACACCCAGACTTCTGACGGCAGAACCCCCTTGCATCTAGCTGCCCAAAGAGGACACTACAGAGTGGCTCGGATCCTTGTGGAACTTGGCTGTGATGTGAACATTCCAAACCTGCAGTTGAAAACCCCTCTACACATTGCTGCCGAGACCGGTCACGCCAGCACGGCACGGCTACTCCTGCACCATGGTGCCAAGATTCACGCTACTACAGTAGAAGGCTACACGGCTCTGGATCTAGCCAGCCAACACAACCATTATTCTACTGTTAAGCTTCTGATGGACGAACAATCGGACATCCACCGTGGGGAAACAATCTTGTTTGTGGAAAATGTATGACTTTTGGATTTCTGGAATCTCTCTTGCTGACATCTATTTTGACCCTACTGTGTTGTTCCTCTAGTTGTTTTGAGAGGATAAACATTTCTCCGAATGTTTTAAATTGGGTTCCAGAGCAAACTGTGTATTGTTATCTGCACACATGGAGCTTGCAAATATCTATAGCACTCTTGTAAAATTCTTCCATGGCTTTTGCTGATTCAGGAGGGAAACACCAGTTAAGAGGAAGACTTCACAAACATAAATGCTTATCTCATGACGTTTAATGATTAGAGATCTATTCTTGGAGTATTTTCATTTCTATGAAACATTTCTGCATTGTTCACTTGCAAGATATGAAGATCAGCTGGTCGCCGCTCTGGGGGGACCGTAGCGGATAACTTTTACTGTTACTTGTGGACTTTGTCCTCTGACATAGAAATGTTGATGGGGAAATAGGTAACTATGTACACTCGTAGGGTCAATGACCCATTTCTTTATGGATCTCTTATTTACCAGGAATTTTTTTTTCTTTGAAACCTGGTTGAGGATTAATTGGGGCTAATGTAAAACTACAACGGCTAGGAAGCCCTGTATTTGTGTCTGACACGTCATTTCATGTGTTGTCCTTGAGCTACAGGTTGAAAGCCGCATTCGGCTACATTTAAACACTGATATATGCTTGTAAAAGCTCTATAAGGGGTAGATTTATTTACAAAGGGAAAGTGGAAGTGTTGCCCATAGCAACCAGTGAGATTCTAGCTATCGTGTTCTAGAATGTACTAGATAACGACTAGAATCTGGTTGCTATAGGCAACACTTCCACTCTTCCTTTTTAGAAGATTTAGTCCATCTAGTGTTTTTGTATATTGACACCCACCAGTGTGGATTTTTGGCAAGTGGCAGAACAGTTATCTTGTAATAGGTCGATTTTTATTTTTTTTATATATATTTTTTTTTTTTGCAAGCCTGCACTTCGTAGTGTTAAATAGGTTTCCCAGTTTTACCTAACTTCATATATTGGCTTGTACATGTCCTTCTGCTGTTCATACTAGATACACAATACTCTTTCTGGTCTCTTAGGCTCATTTATCTTCCAGGTAGAGTTTTGATTATGTAGCCCTTGGATACGACACAGCTCTGCTCTCTGTAATAGGTACCTTTTTTTTATATCCACCTTTACATAACACGGCTCCGTTTTGGTTATGGGGGACCTTGCACATCCCAGCACAAGAGCTAGGTTTTCATGCACATTATTGCTCACTAGGGTGCAAAATATTTGTGCATTTTATTTTTTTTTATTTTTTTTTTTACATTTTTTTATTTGACTGGTTTTAATGTGTAAAAACAGTGTTGTGATGTAGTTGAATCTGCCCTTATTAAGTTGGACCTTTAATTGTTTTATTAGAAAGTGCTTTGAGCAGTAAAGACAAAAAGCATTGAGGAGGTTAATGGTGGACAAAGCATTCTGGGAGATGTAGGTAAGGCGCACTCACACCGGAAATCATTACTGGTGCTGAGTGAGTTAATGGGAGCCACCTGACTGCATGCCTTGTTGGGGCTGGTTAACTCCCTTTTGCCAAATTACAGATAGAATTAGACCTCGCCTATGTGTGCTGCAGCTGATTTGTGTGACCACGTGTGTGTATGTGTGTATGTTTGCTATTGCAAATCTGTATATTGTTATCTTGTTTCCCTAAACTACATATGTTAATTTAGGGACCAACAATTTATTTGTAAATGACTGTAATTTAAATACACAGTTGCAATGAATATACTGTGTATATCATGTTTAGCCAGTCGGACATATATAACACATGTTAATCTCTTTCTGTAACAGAACATATTGTGATATCGATGAATTGTGTATGTTTTAGTACACCTATTATTTTTGTATTTTGTGTTTTTCTCCAGCTTCCGCTTTGTATAACAGGTATTTTTACAAATAAACAATTTTACTACTGTGGATCAAACGTGTCCTGTGTTTTACTGACCAGTCTTTAGCTCCAAAGAGCTTACAGTCTAAAAGTGATCAGATCTTTCCCCGAGGTTATGGTTTGCTTACCAACTTACAGCGTGTTTGTCGTGTGGATTATTGCAAAACTGACTCTCTTGGCCTTTAAAAACCACGAAAATCATTAACCTGTTGTGTCCATGTTGTAAATGACATGTGCATTTGTGGTAGGAGATGTTACAGAATATAGATTTGGAGCGTTTTTGCCTCTCATGGCTCCAAAATCAACAGACTGAAGGTACAATCCGGTGAACCCCTGTGTTTGATAGCTGCATGGTTTTGCTGTTCCATTACTCTGGCACTGTCTGCATTGGTGAGAACACGGTATACTGCATACAGACCAGTTTCTTGTTTAAATCCTTTCCTTTATACCAGGTCTCACGTGTCACTCATAATGGCTGCAGGCGATCTTACTGTGCAGCAATAAAGCTGCTGATTACTGACCAGAGATCTTTTCTAGAGCTGTTTATAAAGGGAGGTGTAGCTGCTTGTCTTCTGCAAGCTAATTTAGAGGCTTTTGAGATCGAGCGTTGCGCAAGTCAGGGCAAGCAGCCGCTGCCATCTCTGGTGTTCCCAGGCAATGTGCTCTCTGCAGCTCTTACCAGGAAGTGTCACATTTAGATACTCTGAGCGAAGGCCATTTAAACTGCTTTATAAGCATAAGTGAGCAGTATTTATAGACACACAGCTGATAAGACCGGTTGACACAGATGTCTAGTGTCTGACACTGCTACGTTTCTGAGGTTTTTTGGGCCACACAAAAAAAACTCTTATTTAACAGATGCGATCACAAAGCTGTATATTGTGTTATAAGCATAATTGGCAACTTATAAATGCAATGTCCTTGGCTCTTTGTTTTTGGTCATCTGTACAGACCCTCCAACCTGACCCCTTCCACCCGGAACACATCGATCTGCTCCCGATCTCACTACTTGGCAACTAATACAGTCACCTGGGCAGGGTTCATTCATTGATGGTGAAAAAACAAACACCCTTCTGAACAATGACTGAACCCTGCCCAGGTGACTGTATTAGTAGCTAAGTGGTAAGATCGGGAGTAGATCGATGTGTAACTGGAGGAAGGAGTTAAGTTGGAGGGTCTGATCTCCATGCAGTCTACACAAGGCCTGGACAGCTTTTGGCCTCCAGTTTTTCTGAAACTACATGTCCCAGCATACCCTGCCAGCTATTGGCTGTCTGTCTACTGGCAAAGCATGTTGGGGCTTGTAGTGTGACAACACCTGGAGAGCAACATGTTGGAATGGCCTTGTGTAGATTGTATGGTGCAATATAGGAGCATATTGTCAGGGTGGTTTTAGTATGGCGTGACTGTGTGTAAATCCTGTTCTATACATGTCTGTCTCTATCGAGCTAAAGTGGTACTTGGCCATTGACCATACATATAGATGAACATTGTAATGAGAGAATTGCCCCTAGCATAGAAATGAAAGGCAGTGGCCCATATTGTACAGGGCTTAAGTTGTTCCGGAACAGCACTGACACTTCTGTCCTCAGGCCCCAACTCTGCCAGCACCAAACTTACGTTGGAAGCTGGAGATTGCATCAGTACATCAGATACTACCATCCGCTTTCCCCTTTGCCTGCTCTTCGCTTTACGCAAGGGGCCCCAAAAATGTTCAGTTCTCTATAACCCATCTACCATCAGAAGAAATTACAGGAGGTGGCAAAGTTAATTACTTACAGGAATGAGACGCATGCAAAGTAAATGGGGGGGATAGAAATGAATTGCGTGAGATGTCAAACCGGTTTTCTTTTGTAGGTGTCCTTAGCGTCAGATTTATCAGCATCGGCGAAGAGACTACCACCGGTGGTAAGATGGGAAATAAATTGCATGAGACGTGGCGCAAATTAATTGCGTATGCGCTGTGAACTACAGCATACCTCCCGACTGTTACAGTGGGGGAATTGGGACAAATTTGCGGAGACGTGCACATGAGTAGGGGGTGAGTCCAGTGCCTCTGACACTACACCAACCCCAGCATCCAGTGTCATGCACACCTAGCTGGGGATCATGGTACCTGTTCACCACTGTTCTGCGTAGCAGCAGTGAGCGAGACCATTCCTACCCAGCGTCTGGCCTGATCGGGGCGGTGGGAGAGAGCCCACAAATCTGGCTATCCTGCCTAAGTCTGTACAGGTGGGAGGTATGACTACAGGACAATAGGGATGGAGGGTACTTGGAAATTGCCGGTGAATTATAGGAGGGAGAGTGCAAAATAATGGGGCGGGTGTGAACTACAGGGCAGAAAATGAGAAATTAATTAGCAGGTGAGATGATTGGAAATGTATTAGAGGTTTACAGCCCTGTCTGCACCTATACCATGTTTTATTATCTAGAAGACTTTCTGATTAACGTTTTTCTTTCTCTGTAATTTGACATGTTTACAATGTGCTAAAACATCCATAGTAACCAATACTAAAATAACTTCTCAGCAACAACACTTTTTTTTTTTTTCTTCAGTAATGGAGCAATAAATTAACCAGCACTGGCTGCCAGCAGATGTGGCTGCACATATCCAGTTATATGGCCCATGGTGGTTAGCATTACTGTCTTACAGCACACAGGGTTATTATACTACAGGGCACTACCTGCACGTTCTCCTCGTGTGTACGTGGGGTTCCTCTAGGTGATCAGGTTGCTCCTGTAGTCCTTGAACACACTGATGGGTGTGGTAAATTTATACTGTAAGAGAGAGGTGCTCAGATCCCAGTCCTCCAGAGCTTCCAACAGGTCATGTTTTCAGGATTTTATGTGGAATATTGGCACAATATAAGTACAAGGTCATAATAATTAAGCCATTGCTATGAAAATAAGTAAATCCTTTCATAAGTTAATTATTAAAGCTACATTGGTCAATTACTATCTCTGTTATGTTTGTAAGATACTTTGTTAGCAAAATTTTTACTAACAAATGACACTATCTATTGCCATCAGTTAAGTGGTTACTAAAGTGATATCAGTAGCCCAAGCAGTGATTAGCCAACAACAATATATGTGGAGGGCACAGTTAACACTCTCAGGACACCCCTTCATTTTTGATTATACACGGTCTTTCCGTGGGTTTACGGATTCAGCAGAACCAGTGCTGTTATTGAGGGATGAGTCATTTAAGGTTTTCTGCCATTTTGCTGAGATTGAGTGTTGATGTGTATGTATGGTGTGGAGCTTACAGGGGCCCACAGCAGTTGATGCGATGCCAGGGGCTGGCTGGCTTTGCCCCCCTCCCCCCCCCCTCCCCCCCCAACCCCCCGGCCAGTCCCATGTTGGGCTACCTTGGGCTGGGTCATTGGGCCACCTGCATTTTTTTCCTTTAACATGTTCTTAATAGGCTACTGAGTGGAGTCTCGTCCCCCTGGGCTAAAAATTTGCAGCCAGTCACTGTGCACTGCACTTGGTCCTCTGGCAAAAAAGTCCAGTTGCTGGAAGCCCAAGGTGTGGCGTACACCAGAAGCAGCCTGAGCTGGTGAAGGGGCACGATGTGCACTACGTGAGGCACTCTGCATGAGTACCTGGATTTTTGGGCAAAACTACACTTCTTTGGCCCGTCCTTAATCCCACCGGTCTTGAGGCTTAAGGTCTTCGGGCACTTTTTTTATTTATTTGTTTACTGCACAAAACACTCAAGTACTTGACACTTTTTTTTTTTTTTATGTTTTTCATTTTGTATGTCTCAAATTTGTTTAAAGGGTTTAGTCTAGACCCTTATCGTCGGAGGCTTCCCTTCTTTTGGGGGAGGAGCTTTGTCAAACTTGGGGAGAAAGGGTCCATCTGAACCTTGTGGCGGAGATGGCCATGTGGGCCTGTAACCCTTGCTCCCTATAGTGCCATAATGTTCTGGCAATGTCATAATCCCCCCCCCCCCCCCCAAGCTCTGGAGAAGTGGTCTAAGCTCCCTTATTCCCCTAGAATAGGGAGGGAAGGAACTCTGTCACAGCACAGGTTGATTTCGAGCATACACCTCATGCTTAAATTAAAAAAAGAAAATGAGCCACTTTGTAAGAACCTCGCTTTCTAGTGAATGGGTATGTTGCCTTTTCATGAATATTGGTTTAAAATGGCTACCTCCACTGTGCGTAGGATTGCAGTAACTTGTAAAAAAGAGCAAGACGGAGTGTGTGGCATAGCTTGTTCCTGCTATGGGAGAGTTCCCTATGGGTTAAGTCAGCAACACCTGATATATTACACAAGTCAGAGCAGGTAAAAGATTGAACAATCTCCACCACCCAAGAGAGGGTTTGTCTGAGAACAGAAGCTGAGTTTCCCACCCTATCCTGCTCTTGTAATGTAATCACACATAAGGGATGGAACTTTGTAGATAGGAATCATTTTTCTTCTGCAGAAATTGCCCAGTGTAGTTCAATACAAAACCGATCATCACTGCTGGACGAGATAAAGCAAGTGAACAAGATTGTTCAGTAAGATCTTGTACTTACTTTTTGGACCTCCCCTCTTGGAGGTCAAAAGGGGCAGATGTGGGCGATGTGTAAATATAATTTTTGCCCTCCCACTGTACAATGAAGTGATTGCGTCATTGGTAGGGGGGTGTTTGTTACCATGATGGCGTAATCTGGGAGGGTGGCCTACACTCCTTGGAGTCAGGGTAGAACGCCCCGATATCTCCATGATCGTTGTCAAGTATAATATAGCGCACGGCACAGGCTGATTGTTCCACTCAGGGCAAATATAGGAGTAATGGCTAATTTGTTGACTCCTAGCTGGCCAGATTGGATGTGATCACACCATTCAGCATGACGTGGGAAGTGTGAGCACACAAGTCGCTGTGATAATTTTCTGACCAATTTTACCAGTATGCCCAATAAGGACCGATCAGTTTTAATTATATTAGTTTTGGACATTGAATTCACTTTTGTGCCACATGCTGCAGTACCGGGCCAATTGTCCACGTCAGCCGCTATAGCCCAGCGGGTGCGGTCAGCAGACCACTGTTCAGGATAAAGGGTTACAGAATGCAAAGGAAGCAGAGAGCGCTGAACATCGTTAAGCAAGATGTGTGACCAAGGTTTAAAGTGGAGCTGTCTCCTACAGAGAGTGAATATTACTTCTATATGGTGTTTAGGTTTAGCAGAGCACTTTCTTATACGTATATAGTGCTCTATATTCTAATGGCCATTTGTGGAGCAAAACAGCTTCCATATGTAATAGTTGTTACGAGTCACGACACATATCTACAGCTGACATCCGCCACCTAACAGATGGTGGTGGGTTTTGGTGCCTAGAGCTGGGGATAGTGCGATTTAACACGTTAAATGGTAGTCACTAATCTCATTACCCTTCATGTGAGCTCTAGCTCCTCCCCCAGACACTCCCCACGGCGGGCAGCACTACAGGACACCCATGCAGAGCCAAGTATGGAAGAAAGAGTGGAAATGTGACGTTCTTTATCCATATACTTGCCTCACTAAGTAGACCCCATGACTCCTCCCCTCTGACATTTATTATAAATAAGGTAGAGGAAATAAAGCCACTGCTCGATTAGTATATATCAAAATCTGAGAACTACAGAGCTAAATAATGGAGTAGAATCTTACATTACAATAAATTATCATATCATAAATTAATCTCAATTATTATGTGTGTGTGGGGGGGGGGGGGGGGGGGGTGTCCAAACGAGCATTCCTATTGGAGGCACTCAGCACCA
Organism: Mixophyes australis; assembly: GCA_036250195.1. Lineage (NCBI taxonomy): Eukaryota > Metazoa > Chordata > Amphibia > Anura > Limnodynastidae > Mixophyes > Mixophyes australis. Next base: position 405,949,650 of record JAVHZZ010000002.1, on the reverse strand, counting down.
ATCACAAAATGAAAAGTCCTATATTATATAATTATTGGATATGTCATACACAGTCAATCTTATGAGTCCCCATTAAATCAGCTTGTAGCCCCCTTGTAACGTATGTGGCCTAAAGGGAGTGCACAGCTAGGTAAAAAAAACAACTAAATGAACATATAAGAAGTATCTTCTTTAATAGATTTGAGTATAAAGAAAGGGACCCGCTCTCTCAATCAATACATTTTAGGACCCTTTTCTCACTTTTAACTTTTATCACAAGTATCTTTACTATATTTTAAGTAATTGTTTTTCTAATAATTTGCTAGTAGATTTAATGGGAACTCATAAGATTGATTTTGTTTTATTTAATAAAGCATAGGACTTTTGATTTTGTGGTTGGTGTTGGCTCAGTGTCTTCCAAATTATTACCCTATTGTCTTCTTATTTGTGAGAACTAAATAATATACCAGAAATAACTGTTGTATGTATTCTTCAGTAAATATATACGTGTTTAAATATCTGCTTAGGAGTTTGGTGAAACTGTGCTTGCAGTCTACTTGGTAACACAAGTCTGTTTTGTGTTGCTCTGTAGACTTTGAGAGTCATCTAGTACGCTACAAAACCATAAAGTGCAAATGCTATTTTGTGATGTTATGTATTTGTTTTATGCTGTTGTGCCCCATTATGTAGTTAACCACGTGGCTTAGCATGTCTAGGTGGCTGCAACTACGGGTTGCAAAATTATGCTCCTTTTGGGGGGAGGAGGATTGAGTGTCGTGCATTTTGGTCAGTGTGGGTTTAGTTACGAAAACACCTTAATCTGGACCCACAGTCAGAGTTTCAAGAGGTAAAGTTTAGGGGCCATGTCTGGGTTTGGTGGGTTTCCACAGAGCCTATCAACCCTCTTAATAAAACCTTATTTTACACCTCCTGCTTTGCAGGTGGTTTACTTTGGACGTCGTGAGCATAAATGGGACCATGCAGCAATGTGTGATCATACCTGGCCACAGTCATGATTACCGATAGCTACAAGAAGTGTGAGCTGTTTGGAAAGGGTCCTGGTCCTGTCTGCATTGCGCATGGCATAGGAGGATTGAAACATGTTTTGGGTAAAATGGGGATGTGTACTACTTTGTCCTACTATTTTATGGGGGAATAATGGGTAGTATGTATGTACACAGTGGAGAAATAAGGGATTTTGTGACCGGAGAAATAAGGGATTTTGTGACCAAACAAATATGTACTACACATCTGCGGCTTTGCCCTTTCTGTGTTAATGGAATAGTCCATAGGATCTTCAGGTCATATAGAATATATCATATGTCCCACCTTTTCCCGTTCCCACAACCACAAATATTTGCATATTTACTTGCGTTGTCTTTTTTTAACGGATAATTTATTTTCCACGTAGGGTGCCCCTTACCCTGGGAACTGTGTTGCCTAAAACTGCCATTGACTATGTCTCTTGTGCGCTTTATGATGTTGCAAAGATCTATAATATAAAAGCCTAGCGGCATGTGTTAGTCTGTGTGTGGAAAAAAACAAAACAAGCTGCAGCGCCACCTGCTGGGCGGAGTTATACACTGACCTACTAAATTCTTAGCATTATCTAATATATAAAAGTAAAAGCCTAGCTGTGTGTGTGTGTGTGTGGAAAAAACTATTTTCTCAGAAAGGGCTCATCCAATTGACCTGAAGTTTGGTATACTGAAATTATTTGACAAAAAAATTAGAATAGTGAAGTCAGTTAACTTCCATCATTCCCCCTTCCCCCCGTGGGAGGGGTAGTAAAGGCTAAATTTACGAGTTGAGGGCTCAAACTCATTTTCGTGAGGTAATTTTACCTCGTGAACACACATTAAAAAGGGCGCTTGTGTCGGGAAGTAACGCTCTTCCCCTGAGGAGGCCTGGGCTAGACCCAAATGCATGACAAGAACCTATTTAAGACCTTAAGTAGCTTGACTTGACTAGAATGCATGAGTATCATGCACGGGTTAACTTGTCAGTTAATAATTTTCTTATTTTTCTGTGTTTTAAATTAGTGAATTTGCATAAGATACTTCTAACAGGTAAAGTGCAAGTACTATAAGACAGGTTTGTAATCTTTGAGCCCCTAGTTTTTGCTGAACTTCCCAGAATTATTGGCAAGTTACTGTTGTATGATCCAGGGAGATTCCCCTTTGTAAATAACATAAACCAGGATAATAACTAAGTAATGTGTAACTAATTCAGACATGGATCAAGGTCAATATGGTGCTCTTTAATAAATGTGTTTTTTTGTTGTAATGAGTGTGTAAACTATTTGTATCACCAGTTAAAACATGATTAGACATTTATTAATGCTATTTTGTACAAGTATTCACTTTTTTTGAAATGTTCTTTCAATAACAATATTTGGTTTACCAAAAACAGTAAAGTAAGTAGGACGTAATTAATTTTGCAAACGTGCCTATGGCACGATTTCAGTCCCAGACTTAAAGTGCAGATGTCTCTTACAGTGGAAGCCGCCATCTTTTGGGTTGGACCTAGTGCTTCAGTGAGGTCACAATTTCCGAGTGAATGGACAGAATGCATTTCATATATTTTGGATTACCCTATAAACTGGTTGTCTCCACTGTGTGTACATGACAGATTCACTTTAAAGTGGAGCGAAATATCACAGAAGGTCGATTTGATGAAGTGGAGAGTGAATTTAGGCTCTTTTGCCTTTTCTTGAATGTTACTTGCTCACTGGATCAAACCTCACGAAAATTCACAGACCCTAAAAAGGGTATCTCCTTATCTGTGTGGAGTTTGTATGTTCTCCCGGCGTTTGCGTGGGTTTCTACTGGGTGCATCGATTTCCTCCCACACTCCAAAAATGTACTGGTAGGTTAATTGGCTGCTATTAAGTTGATCTTAGTCTCTATCGGTCTGTGTGTATGATAGGGAATTTAGACTGTAAGCTCCAATGGGGCAGAGACTGATGTGAGTGAGTTCTCTGTACAGCGCTGTGGAATTAGTGGCGCTATATAAATAGCTGATGATGATGAAGGGAAATACCTAATAAAAGGGGAATTGGCTATTGTTGGAGTAGGGGCGTAGTCTGGTGAATCTTGGTGGAGTTTGTTTGCACCTGATACGGTTTGAGTGCATAGTGGGAAGGGCTTATTTTTATCCTGATCTTTCTCGCTACAGTATCCAGAGGAATTCTGGGTGCTGCCATATTACTGTGAAAATTTGTCCTACATCCCAAGTCGTTGACTCGGGTCCTCCCCTTTTAGCAGTTATGCCTGTTACTGTTGACTTGTTCTTTTCCTTACCAGTTTTAATATCATGCTTAAAAAATATCGCTGATCAGAATAAAGACTCTTCTGTGCTTTGAGGTCTAACCTGTGACCTTTGTACCCTAATGGTTTGTGGGTGCAGGTTCAGGCTAAAAGTATATGGTCTTGTTCTTGGTTCTCGCCAATAATCTGTTCATCATCATCCTCCTCATCATCTCCCCTAATCATCACAAGCACATATGCAGATTAAAGATGTATCCATTTGAGAGGGTTGTATTTCCTTTTAAGCAGATTGTTGTTGCCTTATTTGAAGGAAGTAAAACCTATATTGTCATTTTTCAATGAAACAAAAAAAGAGTTTTAAAGCCTTGCTAAACATACATAAGTGTTTTGGCACTATAAAGGGTAAAGTAGGAACCAATTATATTTAACCACAAATACTGCAACATTTATTTCAATGTAAACTTTTTTTTTTTAACATCTGGGTTGGTTAAATGACACATTGCTTATGCTTAAAAAAAAAACCTGTTTGAATCTGTGTAATGTAACAAGCTCTTTGTAAACGTAGAAATCTATCTGACCAGTGCGCAAAAGTGAAAATGTTTAATAGACGGGGCTACTCGGGAATCGAAATTCACTTCAGAGACCCTGTGATAATTCTCTATTCATAGAACCTAGAAAAATGAGTGTGTATCTAGTTGCATGATACATTCTTATGGTTATGGTCATGTGACTGTTGCATTGTGATTGGCTCATTTTTGTTTTTTTGTTTGCTTGACAGTGATTGGTCTGATCCTACGGCGGGGGGGGGGGGGGGGGGCGGGGGGAACCTTGTCCAGATCAATTTCAATTTGCAAAATTATTCAATTGACCAGAATTCTTACCAATTTTGACCTCTGATCAATTGACTCCACTCTACCATCTAGGTGTCATTTCCTAAGTCGGACCTCTTGTGATGTTGTTCCTGGACTTACAAAGGCCACAGGAGTAAACCATACTGGGAAGGAACCTACTGAGGAGAAGGACCGGACCTCACCTGGCTCACGCTCTGTTTGTCCATTTTCATGTGAGCCAAACTGACCCTATTGCTGAACATATTTTTATATGTGGCAAGAATTTGGGCTATTATTAATATTTATTTTTTGTAGTGCCAGCATGCTCTGCAACGCTGTACAATTGCGAACAAACACTGCAATAAAAGAAGACTGTATCAGTGTAGGTGGGCAAATTGAATGAGATCTGGCCGTTCGGTGCTCCAACTGAGAGTTGGGATAGATTTTTGGCACACATTGGGGCCTGTCGGTGCTCTCGAAAGAACACACAAACCGCCTTTACCAGCATGCCTGATTATAATCCAGCTGATTTTTTTATTTTTTTTTCATTTCAATGAGAAGGTAGTGGGTGGGGCAAGGGGTACAGAATGAAAAGGAGAAGTAGGGTATGGGGTACATAGTCAAGTTGAATCTAAAGACAATCTTTTGTTTGAGGGAGAGGTAAATAAGAGAATGGGAGAGAGACCGGAATGGGATGGGGTTAAGTGATACCAGTGGAGTGTTACTAGTGGAGAGGTAGGGGAGGGAGGTGGCGGAATGTCCCGGTAGTAGTCAGCATATCGATGCGGACAATGTACAATGCTTTTTAAGGTACATTGTCCATGCCCGCATACTTACATTGCCCCCTTAACAGCACTGATAACAGCGTTGCCGTTACCAGTGACATCATCAAGTCGCGCCGGCTTCTTCATTCATCGAGATTGCTTCCAGTCGGTGGCAACATCAGTTGTCCTGGAGCCTGGTCGGGAAGGAGCCCTTCGGTGTGAAGACGTCGTGGTAAGTCTTGTTGGAATAATCACCATCATTATTCTGTACCCCCCACGTGCATGGAGGGTTGTGTGTTATCAATGATCAGTGCTGTAATGGGATATCCAGATGCTCCAGGTGAAGGACAATTGAAAGGGGCAATTGTGGATATTGCTGGTAATGTGTTCCATTTTTTGAATTTGCTATACTTTAGGAATTAGTGTTGGATAATGGGGGGGGGGGCTGTTTTCTTCCAATTGAGGGTCAACTTTTGTGTGTGTTTTGAAGTTTCAGGGACCGGGTGCTGGAGAAGGTGGTAGGAGATCTTATCTGTATTCGTGATTTGAGTTAAATGTGTAAGCAAATGCCAGACCTCGATCCAGGAGTGTGTTAGTTTGGGGCATGACCACCAGATATGGGACAGAATGCCTTCTCCTCCACAGGCAGGCCAATAGAATGTTGAGGCATTGGGGTAGATGGCCTGAGTCTTGTTGGCACAAGGTACCACCCAAAGTGGAGCTTGCACAAATTTTCTATGAGTTGCGTACAGATGGAGCTTTTAGCTACCACTTCTCAGATCCGGGACTAGTCTTCTGGGCCAAGGACCTCCCCCATGTCTTCTTTCAATAAAAGCTCTTGCCGCTCATTGGTCAGCTGGGTATATGTGTTGGCCGAGTACTGATGGGAGTTCCTTCCCTTACCTTGTCCTCCAGACACGAGTCAGGTTCTTTTTTATTCGGATATCCGGTGGTCAGGAGATAAATTCTTCAATGAGAGGGACAAGGATTGGTCAAATAACTTGGGTTTATTAATAATGTGGTAAAGATAATTTTGGCCACCGCGCCACTGACCCCTTCAACTCAATGGCAATGACAAAACACTCATTTGATCAACATAGAGCACAATAGCATTTAACATATAATAATAAATCAATTTTCAGCTAAATCACTTAACATTAATATTCAACTAAAACATTTGGTGCACCAATATTATCTTGGTAACGTTACCATATTTTACACTCAGTCCTGGGTTGAACTGTGCACAGGAATTGAGTAGAAGTGCTGCACGTGGTTGGGGCCCATAAATTACTTTTTCACGCCAAATAAACTGATGATCTTTTGTATTACACGGTCTCTTTTATGTGTATTCACAGACCTCTCTATTTTCTCTCCTCTCACACTGTTCTCAGTACATAGCTCAGTCTGTTTAGTGTGATGTCACAGATCTCTATACTGCTTATTTGTTTTCAGTACTTTCCTTTTTACTCACACCTCTCTTTGGCTCACTTCTTATCTTCTTCTCTCTCAGTCTATGCAGACACAGGGATCTCCCTCCCTCAGAAGTCTAGAACTTTCCTCTCCCCACTGCCTTCTGGGAGTTCACAGTTATTACCAATGTTAGTGGACTTGTTGCTATGCCACACACTCCTCCTTCTTGTCACTCTGGGCAACCACCAACCACTCCCAACTGTCACTTCTCCCTTAAACATTTTTTTTTTAAATCTTTATAAACACTTTTAACAATTAACAAATTAAATTAACAAATTAAAAACATATAGATACACCCCAGGGTACTCAGATTTTGGGGCACCACATATACTTAAGGAACAGCGAATAAAACATTGAGATTAGGCCACTTGAGCTGGATCTGATAAGGCAGAAGGCTTCTAGTATGTGGGGAGATGGGGAGTTCTACTTTTTATTTTGACATGGTAGAGATGATGGATCTGTACATATTGGTAGAAAGTGGCAGAGGGTAGCCCAAAGCGATCCTGGAAGCCAGAGATTTCGGGTATGAAATTCATAGGGACAATGTTATGAAAGAATTTAACGCTATGGGTCAATCCAGTTGATTTTTTTGATGGGATTATAATCTGACATTTTGGTCAATTGAAGGCCACGCATTTTGTGATATCGGGCCAATTGTTCAAAATCAAATGCAGTATTACAAATTACGTGGCCAGTTTAACGCTTATCCACACTAAAGATCTCATGAGGTGATCATCTTCATTATAAAGCCCCCTGACTGTATTATCTTCAGTATTATTCACTTCAAGATTACTCACATAATATCAACAATATCCATAACACACAGGGCAGTATGATGCACAGTGGTTAGCATTGCTGCCTCACAATACTGGGGTCATGAATCTGATTCCAAACAAGGCCCTATCTGTGTCAAGTTAGGCACAGTATGTTCTTCTAATGTTCATGTAGGTTTCCTCTCATACCCCAAAAGCATACTGGTAGGTAGCTTGGCTTCTGACACAATGTGTGTTTGGCAGGGATTTTAGAATGTAAGTTTGAAAGGTGCAGGGACTGATGTGAGTGATTACATATCCTCTATACAGCACTGTATAACATGAGTAACGTTATATAAATAAAAAATAATAAGCAAGGCTGGGTACACACTACAGAAAATTTCTTCCGATGTGATATCCTTAACGATTTTATCGACAGGAAAAAAAAATTCCTGATCTGCATGCCGATTCATGTGTACACACCAGGGGCAAAGGCAGGATTTGTAGAGGGGGGGTTTCTGCCAGTTGGCGTGACAGCATGCATGAAGGCGTGGCTATAATTTTAGACAGTGCTTGGCTGCTCTCCAACTCTTCCTATCCCCATAATATACATGGGCAATGCTGCGTGCACTACTGTTAGGTGCACGTAGCTCTCCCTTTTCAAGCAGAGCTGTGTGAAGCGGGAGCAGGGTCCAGCCCCACCTCAATTATACAGTGCTCCAGGCTTGGAGGGGGGTTTCCAGGCACTAGGAAACCCCCCTCGGTTTGCCTATGCACACTGAACATATTTTACACGATTTACCTTCAGATCTGTGCTCTTCATCTGTCATAATCATCGGCTGAAAAAATCGTGACTCTGCACACTCCATAGAGATCTATGGACACTGCCGGTCGTGAGTGCGTACACACTGCAGGATTGTCGTTCCGTTGTTGAACGGGGTTTGTAGTTCGCTTTCAAAATCAAATTAAACAATGCAATGAGCTTTGGTACAATAATCGGTCATCGTTGGAATGTACACTCATGCCATATCGGTCCGAACGGTCATTTATCGTGTGATTGGCGCGATAATGGGCTGATAACACTGTAGTGTGTACCCAAACATCTATAGGGTAAAACTAATCTCCCTATACCTCATCCTTCATTAAGTATAGAAAAAACGCCTACATGGAATCTGCACCTTCCCCAGAGCAGCAGCACCCAGCAGGGAGGGAAGGAGGAATTTACATAGAAAGAAGTCGCCTCACTTGCTTTTCCTCCAGCCTATTCTCCCACAGTGTTAATGGATTGTTCTGTTGATGTGATTGGTTTACAGGGAGATGTCCTGGGGTAAATGACTATGCCCTATCTCTCAGGTATGCATATTCCGGGAACAACTCTATTCCCTTGGGTGATTGATAGGTTTGCATTTTTAAATTCCATGCAATGCAAAATAATCCTCTACACTGTACCCTCCCTTACACCCCACATCTGAAAAAGTGGCTTCAGCTGACAACAGCAGCAAGAACTCACTAAAGTCACATTAACAGCTTAGTATGGATCACGTCACAATCTGGACAAGATTGACCCTGTGCAGGAGGCTGCACAAATCATCATCATCTATTTAACTACGGTACTTACAGTACAGATATCAGCAGTGTCCTATTGCTGAATTATGTAATGGCTAAATAAGGATCTCACAATACATTGGGGAAATAAAGGCAAAGATAAAGCGCTATATAAATGATGATAAAATTAATGAAGCGCTCTCAATATTAGGGTGGGTTGTGATTTCCTTTTTACACACCATGTGAGTTGGAGTCACACACATTATAATCTCATACGGCACATGGGGCTACTTTATTTGGGCTGTTTACCTATTTATGTAGGGTGCATTAAAACAGGTGTCATTGCACATAAAAATTGTGTTATGATGAAATGAAATGTTGAGTATGATCTTGTTGTATTTAAGACAAATTCACTGATCTGTTGCCTTTCAGGGACAATGGGGTAAATGTATCAAGCAGAGATTTTTTCGGCGGGTTTGAAAATCCAATCAGATTCTAGCTATCATTTATTTAGTACATTCTACAAAATGACAGCTAGAATCTGATTGGTTGCATAAGGCAATATCTCCACTTTTTAAACCCGCCGGCAAAACTCTCAGCTTGATACATTTACCCCAATGTGTTACATATATTATCTGTAAATTGTCAAATACCTAACACAATAGAATAGCAATGACTCTCCCATTGTGGAATCTGTGGTTTTATTGGGATCCCTCACTAACAAGATACGATGTCCAGGAGTATATACAGGATTTCTGATAGAGAAGGTATATTTTAATAAAATGTATTGCATTTTCTTGAAACATGCCTATAATATACACACAAGTGTGGCATTTATAAATCCTGCCCAAGCATGGACTACAAACTACATTGAACATACAGTGTACACAGAAGGGCCCTGGAGGCCATAAGTGGTATTGCATTCTTTAATCTTTCTTAGCATTATTTGGGCAATACCTGTTCGCTAGGTTCCATTCTAGTGTTGCTCATATCCTGTGTATATCTGGTCATACGCTATGTGATATCGCAGTCAATGCTGGGCTTTTGTTCTGATTGTGCAGCAAGTACGGCTGTAGAGTGACGGCCCGGTTATGGTCCTATTGAATATAATCCAACCATTACCAAACATGTTGAAAAATGTACTTGAATGATGACCAAAGATGACCTCTATTGACCAGTGTCTGCCTTTATATCCGTACTGTGCTATCAAGCCCCTCTCATCATCAGCTATTTTGTATAGCACCACTCATTCCGCAGCTCTGTACAGAGAACTCACTCACATCAGTCCCTGCCTCATTGGAGCTTACAGTCTAAATACACACACACACACACACTCTCACACACTCTCACACACTCTCACACACTCTCACACACTCTCACACACTCTCACACACTCTGTTTTTGGAGTGTTGGAGGAAACCGGAGCACCCGGAGAAGAAACCCACGCAAACACGGGGAGAACATACAAACTCCACACAGATAAGGCCGTGGTTAGGAATCGAAATCATGACCCCAGTGCTGTGAGGCAGAAGTGCTAATCACGAACCCTGGAACACACACAGGTGATCATCTTAAGCACCAACCTTCCCCTCCGATGCAACATAGTTTTGCCGAAGTGCAAAGGTTACTCCTGTTTTTTGCTTTGCTCTCCATAATGACCCAGAATCATCAGTACTGATACAAATGGTCAAGGGCAGACAGCAACTAGGAATACCAAGGACAAGCCAGAAGGTCAGGGAAGGGCAACGAGCAAAGAAGGTCTAAAGAACAAAACCGAGGATCTAGACAGGCAGCAGACAAGAAATATCCTGGAACAAGCAAGGTCAGGCAAGAAGTAATACAACAGAATATAATATCAGCAACACAGCGGGCTCTACGCAATGCAGGACATAAACGCTATAACTGGCAGGTAGACTGAGCTCTTCCTGCAATTTAAACTCATGAGGCCCAATCACAACGCTCCCTAAGAGGCGAGCCACCGCAATAGGCTAATTGAGATCATGTGATCGCCTCAATAGAGCTCCAGCCTCCCGGCTGCCAAGCAACTTGCTGGGACAGAACTACAATGCAGAGCCGCCGTGAGGAACGCTGGTAACACGTATGTGATCTCTTTTGTGTGATCCTGTTGCTGGGCACGCGAGCCAAGTGGCAGAATTGGGATATAAAGCAAATCTGAAATGAATGCAACAACTAATTAGTCAATAAATATTGCTCTACATTAAACGGTTGCCTGAACAGACAGGAAAACATTGGTTAGAAGTCACATTGCAACTACATAAATAATCACCGGTTAGAGGCCAGATTGCAACAATGTAAACATTCTATGACTGCTTAGTCATCTCTACAGGCACCAACTGAACACATGAGGAAACTGGGGATAATAAGTAACAGTGACTTTGCAATAATATCAAACATCTTCAAGACTTAAATATGCATTGTAAAGCTGGTTTAATTATTGATAGTTGTTATCTCTTGAGGTTGTGGACACAGAATAAAACAGAGATTCATTGCAGTAAATAATTTATTTTTCGTATTTAGCAAACATTTAATTTTACAGATCATAAAGACACTTTCTAGATGTGTATAGACAAATGGAGGGGGGGTGCTTTTATTTGTAAACATTTACCAACATTGGAAACAATATGCCGGCCATACACACTCACACTGCAGTAAACCAATTGGCCAGATATTGCAGCTTGTACTGCACAATAAAGACCTTGGGCTAGATCTAATAGAACTTCTAAAGAGTACAAGTGTACGTGTTGCCCATAGCAACCAATCAGATTCTATAATTGTTTAGAATTTACAAGATAAATGATAACTAGAATCTGATTGGTTGCTATGGGCAACACCTCTACTTTTTAGAAGCTTTAGTAATTTTACCCCATTATCCCACCGATATTGATCCCCACACTGAATCAGCCCATACGTGGCCAGTAAAGAAATGTATTATATTGATGTATATTAAGACCTTTCCCAGGGCCACCTGACTATTGGTAACCAGATCCACAGTTTTCCTCTAAATTGTGCAGTCTGGTAACTTAATAAGAAAATTCCATTCTTCAGGGTTACGCTGAACAGCAGTTTCTTACTGTAGCTCTTCATAGGGAAGTTCATCTTAAATGAAACTTTAAGCTTTTTAAGTTTTAAATCAATTGCCTTAAAGGGAACATTGTCCAGAGTTCACACCGGTAGTAATGGCCCATGTGTAAAGGTTGTGCTAGGACCTGACTTAACAGAATGTAAAACGAAATGATGTGAATCAGTAGGATAACTTGTCATTTCTGCAAATTAGAGAGTTGATGTGGCTTTAACAGTGATTTATTGCTGCACACCTGTCACATACAAATTGTGCAACAATAAAAAAATAATGCAGAAAAAAATAACCTGGCACGGGAGATCAGAAGGAGAGAACTTGCATCCACCCGTTTCCAGTTGCTGCGTGCAATAACTTTATACTGAACATGGTAGTGTACAGACTAGTGTATGTTGTGGGCAGCACGGTGGCCTCTCAGACTGCTGTCTCACAGCACTGGGGTCATGAGTTTGATTCCCGACCGTGGCATTATCTGTGTGGAGTTTGTATGTTCTCCCCGTGTTTGCGTGGGTTTCCTCCGGGTGCTCCGGTTTCCTCCCACACTCCAAAAACATACTGGTAGGTTAAATGGCTGCTAACATATTGACCTTAGTTTGTCTCAGTCTGTGTGTGTATGTTTAGACTGTAAGTTCAGGGACAGGGACTGATATGAGTAAGTGCTCTGTACAGCGCTGCGGAATTAGTGGCGCTATATAAATAGCTGATGATGATGTCGTTATTTGTATCATTGCAACATTTCTTCATGATGTCACTATTGGACTGTGCATCTTTTATTAGTATGTGCATGCAGATCATATAGGACACACAGATGCATCTGTAATGCATCTGTATTAGTGCGATCTCCTGGTCACACATGGGCTGGTTCTGCTGCCTGGCTCAAGCGCAGGGCGACAGGATAACTGTCCAGTTTGGCCATGCTCCTAAGTTTGTGGCTACACAAATCGGCTGAGATCTGTCCATATGACAACTTGGGGGAATATTTACTAAACTGCGGGTTTGAAAAAGTGGAGATGTTGCCTATAGCAACCAACCAGATCTAGTTATCATTTATTGAGTACATTATACAAAATGACAGCTAGAATCTGATTGGCTGCTATAGGCAACATCTGCACTTTTTCAAACCCACAGTTTAGTAAATATACCCCTTGGCCTTAGAGGCCGGATCACTTCCTTTGAAACTAGTTTAAAGCGTAAGTGGGGAATACCAAACCGAAACATGTCTCTCTGATGAAATGTGTCAAGTTGGCGCGTCAAGCAGGAATGTATGGAAAGATTCCTGATTTATGTTTTAAACAATGAAATTAAACTTACAATAGAGTATGTGAAAAATTCTGAAGGCAGCTCAGAGGAGCTGACCTGAAATATAAAAAGCCAATGTTAAATTTATTTTCTAGGCACACACTACAAATCCCAGCAACTGCCCTGCTCAGCCTACGGCACTTACTAGTGACGTCTGTGCTAATTACAGAGTAACGTAACAGGGAACAGGGCAGTGTCCCTCACATAATAATATCCGTGACAGGGTTACATTTTGGTGGCATTTAAGTGATCAGAAGGCAATGCCTAAAGCCTTAAAAACTATATTCACTTGTCAGATTCCTGTGGAGCGTCATAATAGTGCCCTCTGTGCATAAGAAGAGAGCTAACGTCAACTCCCAGGCTGAGCAGCCACATTCCGAACCGACATGAAAGCAGAGATTTAAAAAAAACAAACCAGAGGGCTACACAACCGTGGGCTTTCAGGGCATAAACACACCCACATTTTATTGACTTACACAGGAGAGGGCGAGTTTATTGTCAGCATGTCCCAGGGCCGCTGGGTCACATCACTTGTCAAAATGAAATATACGTCATCTGTGTATAGCATCAATCTATGGTGCACATACAGTAATATATATATATATATATATATATATATATATATATATATATATATATATAGTGATGCTATTAATTTTAGGGTCAAATAAAAAAACTAATATTGGATGTACCTATCTAAAAAAGTAGAATAAAGCATAAAAAGACGATATAGGGCCTCATTTAGAGTCGGACGCAAAGTCCGTTTTAAGCGCATCCAACGAAAAAACACTATCACACATGTGCAGAAAGCCCCAAATCCGCCTGCATCATGGACACAAATAACACTTGCGACAGCTTGCGGCTCACTATGAGAGAATGGGAGGAACACGGAATTGTGAAGGCGTGACCATGTAAATGTATCCTAGTTGCAGTGAGGCGCAGACGCAACACACGTCAAAACAGGGCTAAAGCTGTGCGGCAGGAATTAAGTGGCGCAAGCGTTAGCTAGCTGCAGGAACTGCTCGCAGCTCAGTATGGCATTAAGAGTAGGACGCGACTGGGGTTGTTAGTCACTCGTAATACCCTACCAAGCTGCGGCACACTCCCACTCCTACACTTCTTACACGGACTTACACGACTCGAAATGAGGTCCATAATGTGTATACTTCACTCATAATAAAAGCTAACAGTTTCTGTATAAAAGAGAGACGATCCGACATGAATATAATTTATAAGATAATCATTTCCCTTTATACACAGTGAGCCTCTGATTCATGGCGGAGGGCAAATGTGCAGATTTTACTTGTTTAAGAAGAGTAGGCAACTTTTGTGTATTTCCACCCTCATTCAGAACCAAACGTTGTTGACATATGTTATGCGGTGAATAGGGGAGGAAATACACTCTGTATATACATTGTTTGCTTTCATTGTAAGCATAGACACACATACAGGTAGAAGCAGTTTTATGGAGTAATTGCACTGTTTTTACAATGTATTTACAATGAATTCACATCTGAACGCACATACGTGGACTTTCCCACTTATAACTTTTATATAATCATAAATTAGAATTAAAAAAGATCAATGAAAACCCCCCAAAACAAGTTTACCTATACTTTTTTCATTATAATTTATATATTTGCAACATTTTCTTTTCTTTTATCTGTATTTTAATTTAATCCATTATTTGAAAATAACTAAATACCAAACATAAATGCAAATATACACTACTTGTTAGAAAATAATCCTGCAATGCATCCAGCTGTTCTGTGCTAGCTGCTGGGAGGCGTGCGGGAACGGTCGTAAAGAAAGACAACGTGTTCACGTTCCTCCTAAACAGCGAAGAGACGGCGTCACAGTCATCCAAACAGAATCAGGGAAATAATGTCTTGTTGGTCATCGCTATGATCCCGTATTTACACCTGCCCTGTAGCAAGTGCATAAAAATATGTCCCAAAACAAGCACACTTATGCAAAAACGCTTGCTGTACATGGCCTACGTTAGTCCAGCACTTCCCATGCCTGTTCAGCCTTTCAAGTCGCAAGGATTTGTAAGTGTTCAATACCTGTGGATTTCAATGTCGTGTAATTGCGTACATTTGGTTTTTGGGCATGCGCTGTGCGAATTCACGCAAAATACGCTATGCAAACAGGCGTAAGTCTGGACTTGAAACAGTGTGTGCAATATATGTAAACGCAGAATAGAGTGGTAGCTATCACAATATACATATAGCTAAGATTAGTGATCTCTAAGCTACAGCTTTCTGGTGGAAATTATTGGAGTGCTTCTGGCAAGGCCGCTCTACCCCGGCTACTTCACATGATGGAGACCAGTCATAGAAAGCCAGAGGGCACAAGCGGAGAGTGAATAGACAGTGACCTCAAAACTACAGCACACTCCTTCCTGTCTACATGCAACACATGATCTAATTTATGAGGACATATTATAAGTGTACATCATACTTGCCAACTCTCCCTGAATGTCAGGGAGACTCCCTGAAATAGGGGTGATCTCCCTCACTCCCTGAAGAGTCTGGCATTCTCCCTGATGCTGAGCCAGTACAAGACGCGGTTGGCTTCGCCATCTGTGGCATGATGACACAGTTCAGAAATTGTGTCCTATGTCCAAAAAGCAGGGCATCCTCCTGGTTCTCGCCCCCGCAATAGATAAGTGGTGCGGGGCGGGGCTTAATGACGCAAATATTGTGTCATCTTAGCCAAAATTGTGACAATCGATTAGGGGGCGGGGCAAAAAAAGATGTGAATCTTTAAGCCCCGCCCCTGCACGCCTACCTCCCCCGGGATCTCCCTGAAGCCAACAAGAAAAAGTTGGCAAGTATGGTGTACATACTCTTTATCGCAGTACATATACAACCACTGGGTAGCACATACATCGAACTGGATCTAATGATGCTGGTAACATTGCAGACCCATCAGTCTGCTCCAGCTAATCCGGATCTTCGCTGTTTTCAAAGGGTAAAAAAGGAAGAAAATATTAAAAACTAAAGGCAGAAATCAAAATTACACATGATAAATTGACTCTTTACTCACATCAGACCACGAGTAAAACTATACAAATGTATGTGTCTACTATAGAGATCTAGCTGGTTATATTGTGAGGTAACTCTCTGGGACTGTACAGTCAACAGAATTTTATGAAGAATTCTGGACAAAGTTTGTTTCTCTCTTTGTTCTGTTTTAATGCACTTAAAATAAAACTATACAAAATATACAAATAAAAATATACAATGGACCAGAATCTCTAAGGAATGTTTCTAGCACCTTGTAGAGTCCATGCCACTAAGAATTCAGGCTGTTTTAGAGGGCAATAGGGGGGTCCTGATAGAAATGTGTACCTAATACAGAGGCTACTGAGGGCCTGATTCATGTTCGGACTCTGCACACAAACTGCGTATTAAAATCGAGCACGGAATCTGAGAGTCTATATACAAATCCAAGCATATCTCAAGATACTTTTCAGTTTGATTCTGGGGGTAAACATATCAAGCGGCGAGTTTCCGGTGGGTTTGAAAAGTGGAGTTGTTGCCTATAGCCACCAATCAGATTCCACCTATCATTTATTTAGTGCATTCTACAAAATGACAGCTAGATTCTGATTGGTTGCTATAGGCAACATCTCCACTTTTCAAACCCACCAGAAACTCACAGCTTGATAGGTTTACCCCCTGGGCATAAGTATGCTCTGCCTAAGCGTTACCTGCCGTATATAGACAGACAGAATAGACTGCACTATGCTGTTGAATAAGAGGTCACATTATATAAAATAAATTAATAGTTAACATTATAATAATTGATAATAATATGAATTTAAATGTTTTTCATTTATTTTTTATTTTTGTACACTAAATACATAAAACAAGATGCCTTTAATGCATACTGTACATACAATGCATTTTTAAAGTCTATCTTGCATATACATGTTTTCTGTTAGCTACTGCCAGTTTTTAATACAAAAACTATGGGCTAGATTTACTAAACTGCGAGTTTGAAAAAGTGGAGATGTTGCCAATAGCAACCAATCAGATTCTAGCTGTCATTTTGCAGAATGTGCTAAATAAATGATAACTAGAATCTGATTGGTTGCTATAGGCAACATCTCCACTTTTTCAAACCCGCAGTATATTGTGTCAGTCATCACTATCAGTCGGCATTTACACCTCCTCTGTAGATGGTGCAAGTGATATGGCTGAAACCAAGCGTACGTATAAGAAAACCAGGATTTGATACGTCCGCATCTGCGTCTGAGCTCCCACGGCGCGTCCTTACTGTACTGGGCCTCCGCTAATCCGCCACATCCCTCCTCAGTTCCACCTCAAGTCGTCGTCTAGATAGGCGACACAGATGCGTCACAAAATGTGGAAATCGTTCATACAGAAGGAATATATAATTGTATTTTTCCTTGGCATATAAATAGATATCGCTGACTATTCTGTTTATCTGTAATTGACAAGAACAGACATGTCCGTGAAATTGTTACAGCGGTAAACTCCTCCACAGAATATTTAGTAACCGGGTGCCCATGTACAGAACCTTGGCAGATCACGTTATCGGTGTAACAACAGTGACATGATGTGACACAAGGGACTTGAACAATTAATATTTATTGCCCTGATCACTTTCAGAGGGTCACACTAATGATACAGGATTTTATACCCCCGAGCTGTTGTTGTGAGAAAAACAACTGATTCCTCAAAGGTATGAGACAGAAAAGTTAATAGGTACAAACAAAGTAAATCACTAAATATTGGGCTATTTGTAGGCAGGGATTAGAACGATGCAGGGAGGAGAAGACTCGGTGCCCTCAATAATACATAGACAGACAAACTTTTCTGTTGTTCTGAGACTATGGTTCTCATGCTTCTGCAAAGGATTATGGGAGTTATTTGTTGTTCAACAACCCGACGTCTATAGACCACTGACTGAAATGACATGTTGGTCTTACCAGTGATCGTGCTATGTGGCTGGTGGAGAATGAAGGGGATGTAAGTAGATGTTGAATTAGATATGAAGAGGGGGGGAGGGGCTGCTTGGGACAAGCAGTGATGGTGCTATTACTGGGCAAATAGACGACTGACAAGTGTGCCAAATCCAAAATTCTATTTAAATAAAATAAGAGGGTACAAGAAGAACAAATACTGAACACTAAATGGTAGAATGACATTTATCTCAGTCTTTAAGGGAGATTGCAAAGAAAACAATAATATTTGTTTTGTATGTTTCATTTTTTAAATATAGGGTGTAAATATATAACAGCAATAAAAATAAAATATTTCCTTTGTGTTCTGTTGAATTGGTATTGACAGTCCTACTGTTAACAGATTCACTGTCGCCGATATGACTACATGCCCGCGAGGGATGGGTACAATATGGTGTCAGACTGACGACAGATTCATCGTTAACATATCATACCCAACCCTCGCTCGTGTAGTCAGGTTTAGATTACTTAGTCAGAAATATCAGTTAAATAGCAATAATGCCAAGTACTAGCTGTGTGTGACTGAAAGGTTTAGCCTACCCGGGACAACCTCTAGTCAGTAGATGTAGACCAGGGGGTAGATTTACTAAACTGCAGGTTTGAACAAGTGGAGATGTTGCCTATAGCAGCCAATCAGATTCTAGCTGTCATTTTGTAGAATGTACTAAAGATCTCATAACTAGATTCTGATTGGTTGCTATAGGCAACGTGTCCACTTGTTCAAACCCGCAGTTTAGTAAATCTAGCCCATGGTGGTTAAATGTTCTTAGTACTCTTGGGTAGCCCGGTAGCACAGTGGTTAGCATTACTGTCTCACATCTGTGTTGAGTTTGTATGTTCTCTCAGTGTTTGTGTGAGTTTCCTCCCAGGGGGATGGAGAATGGAAATATCACTTAATGGGTTAAACTGGAGGAGGCAATCCACCCCCCAACCAACATGATAACTACACATATTTCACAATTGACTCAGAAATCCCACTCTCAGACTTCCAGAGGCTGATCCCAGCAGGAACAGGGGACGACGTACCTTACCCATACTTGCCAACTCTCCCGGTATGTCCGGGAGACTCCCGCATTTTGAGAGAGTCTCCCGGACTCCCGGGCGAGTGTGGCAAAATCCCGGATCTGCCCACTTCCTAGTGAAGTGGGCAGAATTAGGTCACAAACTCCGCGATTCCTGGTGAATCGCGGCGTTTGGCCCCGCCCCCCGCTGTCAAATGACGCATTTTGCGTCATGACGTCATGGGGCGGGTCCAAAATGACACAGATTTTGGAGGCCCGCCCCTCATGACGCCCACCTCCCCCGCAGGCTCCCGGATACCAACATTGTAAAGTTGGTAAGTATGACCTTACCCTGGGGGGGTTGTGACAGGATGTACCCACTGCGTGTATGTGAGGGGTACAGTGTAAGTGAAGCTGTAGCCTATAGCAAAAATAAAAGGCTCTTGACACCACAGCATGCCTCAATATTTTAGATGGGAAAAAAATTTGGACAATAACTTTCCACATCCTTAATCCACCCATCCTTCTTGTCTAAGTTCTCTTTCACAATGCACCCAATAGGTAAGACCAACCCTTTTAGCCAATTAAATGTGTGACACCATTGGAGCTTACAATCTAAAGTCCCTAACACATACACAGGCAGACTAGGGATAGTTTAGGAGAGCAACCAATTAACCTACCAGTATGTTTTTGGAGTGTGGGAGAAAACTGGAGCACCCGGAGGAAACCCACGCAAACACGGGGAGAACATACAAACTCCACACAGATAAGGCCATGGTCGGGAATCAAACTCATCATGTCCTCAGTCTGATTCCCAGACCAACATCATCACACAGCAGAATGTACTGACCATTGTCACCCCAGCTCTATTCATCAATATATATTCTCCAAAATGCATATTTTAAAATACAGGGCCTGATTCAGGGAACAAACGCAAAATGAATGTAATGTGCACACGTACATAGGGCATATGTACATCTATATTCAACAAGAAACGTCTGTTAATGAATACGGGTCTAGGTCCGCTCTGCTCTAACAGACAATACACTGCTGGATACTTCCAATACATATGTGGAATATAAAGTCACACAAGAAAACACAGAATAAAAAAAAACAACTATTCAGTTTAATGTAATCTGTTAATAATATAGTCATTAATGACAAAACATTAAAAAAAAAATATATATATATATTTTTTCATTATTTTTTCTTCCAAAAAATACATTTCTCAGGATGTTAGTAATGTCTACTGAATTTAAAATACATTTTTACAGTTGCTCCTGATTGCAAACACATGTTCTAGCTGCATACACAGCCGTCATCATTAGTAATCAGCACTTACACCTGACCTGTAGCTGGTGCAAGTGATACAACAGGAAAACACATACCTGAGAGATGCCCAATGCTTGAATCGGACGCTGCTGCACGCGCTGGAGCTTGGCACGCCCTTACTGTACAGTGACTACTTATGTCCTGATTGTTGGAATGTTGGCCATTGACCAATACTCTGGCCATTGCCACTTGTGTGTGCGGCAATGCTTGTCAGATTTTAGGAAGGGCTGTTAGGATGGCCTAGCGCTTGAGAAGTGCTAAGTACGGCACCATTTCAGGCACACTCTGTCCCAATTATAGGACTTCAAAGGTTGGGAGGTATGCAACTGCTCACATGCCCCTTCCTCGTGGAAACACTACCTGGTTAGAGGGTGAAGAAGCACAGCCTGACTAATATTCATGAGGCCTGACTAATATTCATGAGGCCTGACTAATATTCATGAGGACTGACTTGTATTCATGAGGCCTGACTAATTTTCACGGGGACTGACTTGTATTCATGAGGCCTGACTAATATTCATGAGGACTGACTAATATTCACGAGTACTGACTGGTATTCATAAGGTACTGGGTGAATGGATAGTCTACATTCTCATAAATACTAGTTCAGCCCATTTCTATTAATATATTGGCCTTTCTTTTCAAGTATTTATTTCCTAGGAAATTTGTAACAAGCAGAGGTAATCTAATCACTTTCCATATGATAACAACGCATTTAGGGCATAGTTAATATATACAGAATTGGACAGTCCTTTGTAGCCTAAAAGGCATATCTTAAATATACATGTGACTCAAAATCAGACTCGCCCATAAAGGGTGTGGTTGACGCCCCTACTTCACGCCCCTACTGTACACCCGATTCACCTCTCCAAATGCAAGGGCTTCCTTTTCTATCTAATATATTTAACTATAAATAAAATAATTAACCTTGGATAGCAGTTTTCTACCCTTGACTCTCCTGTCTGTGAATGTCTCATCCCTTATTATCCTAATTAATTATGACTTGCTTTCACCTTCCTAACTAACTATCCTTACTTATTAATTCCCGTCTACATTACTCTCTAACACTTTCTCAACTTATATTATCTTATTTATATTCATTCATTCATTCATTTATTCTTTCTATTTTCTTTCTTTTCATCTATATTACCTCTCTCTCCCTGCAGTCAGAGACTGTCCTCTACCTGTATAAAATCTTTTTCACCTTTCAAATGTTCCCTTACTGAGTGTTGTAATCCCCTTCACTGTAGCGCAGGGAGCTGGAGAGCCAATCAGAACACTCCCCTCTGATTTGTACACACTTCCATTCCTGCATTTGGGCAGTGCAAAGCAGGGTGTGGTTGGCACCGCTGTGCATGCAAATGTGTAGGACAGTTCGTGCAGACGTACCTGCTAGGTGTAGTGAAGTGGTTTAAAAGTTACATTGTGACTTCTATTCTGGAAAGCCAGACAGGTGGTCAAAGCGTCAAAAATATATAATCAAAGTATAACAATGTTCAAATATATATGGGTCATTTTACACCAATCAGCCTTTAGTACACCTTGCACTATGTTGGTAACTACACTGTAAAAGTCTGCACTTATTTTAATGAATAATTTCCACTGACGGCAATAAGGAGCTTGGCTTCAACTGGAATCCAGTGTCTATGCATGTCATTATTACACAGTCTAAGGGCTAGATTTACTAAACTGCGGGTTTGAAAAAGTGGAGATGTTGCCTATAGCAACCAATCAGATTCAAGCTGTCATTTATTTAGAACATTCTACAAAATGACAGTTAGAATCTGATTGGTTGCTATAGGCAACATCTCCACCTTTTTCAAACCCGCAGTTTAGTAAATATACCCCTAAGCCTGTTTTGTTATATGCTAATAGGTGGTTTTATTCCAGTCAACATAGAATTTTGCACGACATACCTCCATCATTCTAACTTGGAACAGAATAATATTACAGGACAAGACATTATTATGGCTTTCACGGTTTTCTACCAGCTCCTTCGTGTGTATGTTGGTAAAGGTGATAGATGTTCAGCTGACAATATCGACTCCCAGATTTTCTTAATGACCCAATGCAGGAAGCATCTCTGTACTGCAAGTTCCTCCTCTGAGGTTGATTATTACCAAATATGACAGTGCTTGGAATTTATGCGACACAGAAGGAACGTTTAACCTGGCACGTTGTCACCCAACTTCACTGTTGATGTTACAATGCAAGGGGTGCAAATTATTATTCTGTTTTGCACATAAGTTAAATACTGACTGTTTTTTCATGTAGCACACGAATATCAACTTGAAATTTCAGTGTACAAATAAGCTATCAAGTATTTGTGTGCTACATGAAAAAACAGTCCGTATATAACTTATGTGCAAAACAGAAAACTAATTTGCACCCCTTGCATTGTAACAAGGTTTTGTCCACGAGACTTAAATAAGAAATTTCTCAAGTTAAGATCCTTAATGAATCAGGCCCTAGAACTTCGCAAACAATCAGGGCATTTACTTTCAATAAAGATTAATGCATCCAGTTTTATGCACATGGAGTTGCAGGCCTATATGGTGCTGTCTATGTGGGTGCAAAAGTTTTATTATAATACAAAAAGAAAAATGATGTATTCATTCAAATTAATACAGGGATAAAAATGAAATTCAACACAAAACATGAAAAATAGTATATACGGTTTCATATAAAACAAATAGGGATTACTGGGAAAATTATTGGAATTCTATATTTTATTATATAGCTTTTGATAGTATAAATAAAATACATTTTATCAATCATATATGAGCTGAATAAATTTAATAACTGGAAGGTTTATACTTAACTAAATAAATCTGCCAACATCTTTTTCACTCCTCTGCAGCCTTGCTCTAACGAATTGTGTGGATTGGTTGATTCATACATATGGGCAGGTTGAGTGATGTCACAGCAGCTCAAATGACTGCATTCTCCACATATATCGAGTTTCATCAGGTGACTGTACTAAAGTTGTAGGCGGAGCTTCAGCTGCCTGTAATAGAGTGGGGAGGTAATCCTTTACTTTTTAACAGCTGCAGGGGAAACACCGAACTGTGTTTTACCTTCATAGATCAGTGGGAAGTTGTGTAATACCTTAAAATGATACAAGATGTCTCCTTACTCATCACAGAAGATGTTAAGACATCATCAAAACTTAATAAGTCAGTGGCACAATTTCATGGCTGCTTAATTATGTTTAATATGTGTTTTTTTTATCTATATAACTTACACGATACATTAGCGCAGGAATCGTTACAAAAATCTCATATCTGAACTATTTCAAGAATTTCCAGGACATTTTTTAAATGTAACAGTAATTCCACTCCACAGTTTTTAAACATTAATACTAAAAAAACACATTTATTTTATTTATGTATTTTTCTATTTGTTTACCGTCAGAACATACATTTTTTTTCCACTCAACAAAATATTTGTTCTAAGAGGAGCTGATAGATCTACTTGGATCAAAATATGATGAATTGATGTAAAAGGTCTCTTTTACCCCGATGAATTATTTGAAGTCAAGTTAATCCGATCAAATACAAGTTGAAAATACTGAACTAGTCAAAGCTCTCTTCGATGAAAGGGGTAATGTCGATGTGTCTTCTACAAGAGTGTCCGACTTTACCCCACCCCATTTTCCGCATTTATTTTTTCACTGTCTTTCCAGTTGCAGTAGCCCAGACAACAGCCCTTCTTCACCTAGGCACCTACTCCATAGGCAAACCGAGGGAGGGGGGTTCTTAGCACCTGGAAACCCCCTCCAAGGCTGAGGCACTGTATAATTGAGGTGGCTGGACCCCAGCCCCCTGTTCTGCTCGAAAAGAGAGCTGCATGCACCTATCAGTAGTGCACGCAGCATTGCCCATGTATATTATGGGGATAGGGAGAGTTGGAGAGCAGCCAAGCACTGTCTCATATTATAGCCACGCCCCCATGCCTTGCTGGTCACGCCAACTGGCGGCGTGGTGTTGAAACCCCATGGAGCCAGTCAGTAGGGTCTCCACTGAGTAATGGCGTAACATATGCCCCAGTGGTGAGGGGGTACTTGCAATATTGCTCCATAAGCATCTGCTCTATTCGTGGAGGCCTGGTGCATGTATAGTTTGGGCTTTTATTTCTGCTCATGCCAAGACAGATAGACACATATCGCTGGGCTGCCCCCCAAAATGTTACTATGGGGCCTGTTAAGTCCACTGGTACTCAGCAACCCGTACAATCCTGCTATTACCAGCACTGAGTTGTGGACTTCCACATCAGACAGGAAGAAGGACTCTTATCGCTGGGGGAACGAAACTGTCCTAGCCAATCAAGCAGTGTATGTGTGATTCTATTGGTCAGAGCTCTTGTCCAATCAAATTCCACACGTGTTATACAGAGAACCGATGTATGAGTGCAGGAAACAATGTTTGTGCCTTGTAGAGACCCGCACTGCAGGGATACATGTCCTAGCTAAAACATTATAATTAATGTTAAATATCCTTAAAATAAATGAATTCAAGTTATGGCAACTGACAAATAAGTGGAAAGAACAGGAGCAGACAACTGTGTACGGTGTAAATGGATGGTGTTGAAAGGTAATTATTTACATAAAAAAAATTGTGGTGTTTAGTATTGAGCAAGCGAAGTTCTTTTCCTTGACTCATAGGAAGCCACAGAGTTACACTGACGTAGGAGCAGCCTC
Source organism: Mixophyes australis (assembly GCA_036250195.1). Classification (NCBI taxonomy): domain Eukaryota; kingdom Metazoa; phylum Chordata; class Amphibia; order Anura; family Limnodynastidae; genus Mixophyes; species Mixophyes australis. The sequence goes on along the minus strand of JAVHZZ010000002.1, from coordinate 405,924,617 downwards.
TGTCTTTGGTATTTGTGTCATGTAATTAGGAGCAGTAACACTTTAGAGCAGTGGTTCCCAAACTTTTGCAGTTCGCGGCACCCTTAGAGTCTCCATAATTTTTTCAAGGCACCCCTCCAAAATAATTACAGAGCAGTCCTGTTTTATAAGTAGGTGGGTCAAAAAAACATAATAAGTTTTTAGGTCAGGACAGAAATACTTATTTAGTTGTATGCAAAAATAATACGCATAGATCCAAGGAAAAAATAATATTTTTATATATTTTTTTCAATTATATTTCTGTCAAAGATTAATTGACAACTAACTCACACTGTGACCTCCTTCATCTCCACACACTCTGCCCCCTCTCACGCTGCCCCGTCTGCCCCCTCTCACGCTGCCCCGTCTGCCCTCTCTCACGCTGCCCCGTCTGCCCTCTCTCATGCTGCCCCTCTGCCCTCTCACGCTGCCCCTCTGCACTCTCTCACGCTGCCTCCTCTCACTGCCCCGCTGCTCTCTCTCACACTGCCTCCTCTCACTCTGCCCCTCTGCCCTCTCTCACGCTGCCTCCTCTCACTCTGCCCCTCTGCCCTCTCTCACGCTGCCTCCTCTCACGCTGCCCCTCTGCCCTCTCTCACGCTGCCTCCTCTCACGCTGCCCCTCTGCCCTCTCTCACGCTGCCACTCTGCCCTCTCTCACGCTGCCTCCTCTCACACTGCCCTCTCTCACGCTGCCTCCTCTCACTGCCCCGCTGCTCTCTCTCACACTGCCTCCTCTCACTCTGCCCCTCTGCCCTCTCTCACGCTGCCTCCTCTCACTGCCCCGCTGCTCTCTCTCACACTGCCTCCTCTCACTCTGCCCCTCTGCCCTCTCTCACGCTGCCTCCTCTCACACTGCCCTCTCTCACGCTGCCTCCTCTCACACTGCCCTCTCTCACGCTGCCACTCTGCCCTCTCTCACGCTGCCTCCTCTCACTGCCCCGCTGCTCTCTCTCACACTGCCTCCTCTCACACTGCCCTCTCTCACGCTGCCTCCTCTCACACTGCCCCTCTGCCCTCTCTCACGCTGCCCCTCTGCCCTCTCTCACGCTGCCTCCTCTTACTCTGGCCTCTCTCACGCTGCCCCTCTACCCTCTCTCACGCTGCCCTCTCTATCTGTCCCCGCTGCCCCCTTCTCACTCTGCCCCCCCTCTCACTCTGCCACTCACTCTCTGCCCCTTTCTCTATGCTTCTCTCTCACTTGGCCGCCACTCTGACCCCCCCCTTCGCCACTCTGACCCCCCCCTTCGCCACTCTGACCCCCCCCCCCCCCTTCACCACACTGCCCCCCCTCCGCCGCGACCAGCCAGAGGAAAAAAAAAAAAAAAAAGAAAAAACACTTACCAATCCGCGCGGCGCCGGGATCCAGCATCCTTCTCTCTCCTGCAGCGCGCCTGACAATCAGTGACAGCTGCAGGAGAGAGAAGGATGCTGGATCCCGGCGCCGCGCGGATTGGTAAGTGTTTTTTCTTTTCCCTCTGGCTGGTCGCGGCACCCCAGTGACAGCGCCGCGGCACCCCTGGGAGCCGCGGCGCACACTTTGGGAACCGCTGCTTTAGAGAATAGGTCCAAACATTCAAAAGACAGAGGAGGAAAATAGGTACAGATTCTGAAACCCAGTTTCCTGGTATAATATCGTTATTATCTTTCAATAAAAAAGTTCATTACAAAATATTGGAAGAAAATTAGATTATAGTAATTTCCATGATATTAGTACAAAACTCAAAAACTTCCCCGCAAATTTCCACTCCACCTTGTAGTTCCAATCCCTCTAACTGTATCCAGATATCTCCCTAATTACAGTACAGAGATCATGACTGGTTATTATGGGTATCGTTGCGCGAGGCTCCTAGGGGACCTTGCGCTGAAATAAATTCCTATAACTGATAGAAAAACAGTTATTGTCGCAATTTATTGTTAAAATGTTCCTGAGCGATAATCATCTGGCTAGCTGTGGGAAGGATAGTCTTAATCTGGCTTCGCTGGGCCAGACTTGGGGTTCCAGTTCTCAAAAAAAAGTTTAACAGCATTTAATTTTTTTTTAGGAAACATAATTAATTTGCAGGCATTCCAATTTGAAAAAATTTGAAATAAAGCATTTTCTCTATGAATATATTCTGCTATTGCTATCTTGAGACGGCGATAGTGAAAGGCGGATTGTGGCGGTACATGAACAGGTACGATCCTTGTTAAATAGACTTAGTTGTGATTGAATAGTTGTACATGCTGAGTGGGTGTCAGTGAAGTATAAGTCTTAACATTCTACAGTCATGGACAAAAGTTTTGAAATGACACAAGTATTGGTTTTCACAAAGTTTGCTGCTTCAGTGTGTTGAACCCTTTTTGTCAGATGTTGCTATGGGATACTGAAGTAACATTACAAGCATTGCATAAGTGTCAAAGGCTTTTATTGGCAATTACATTAAGTTTATGCAAAAAGTCAATATTTGCAGTGTTGACCCTTCTTTTTGAAGACCTGTGCAATTCACCCTGGCATGCTGTCTGTCACGGGCACTAGGAGTCTTTACCCAGGGATCACCAGATGGTAGGCTTACCAGAGCAATGTAGATGGTAATAGGGTACTCTGGTAGCTGGGTGATCACGGAACATGAAATGATGGCTGATGAGATGCTCAGGAAAGTCTATGACTAGCAACACTGGTAATAAGGAGGTAATAATACACAAGGAACTGTATGGACAAGGGCACGTGAAGGTAGTCAGTGGTCTGCGATAGCAAGTTGTACCACTGCTATAGTGAGGAGGAATGTCCAACAGAAACAAGGAGGTGATGAGAGTCAGCGGTCTGCGGATAGCAAGTTGTACCGCTGTCTGAGTGAAGGAAAGGAATCCAAGTGGAGGTATCCGGGTAGTCAGTGGTCTGCGGTAGCAAGTTGTACCACTGCTATGTGAGAGGATAATGGAACAGGTGATACCGGAAACAGGGATCAGTGGTCTGACATCAGCAAGTTGTACCACTGAATATATATGTGAGGAGGTGCACGGGGGAGAGACTGCAACACAGGATATACACAGGCACCTTATACACGATCCACAGTAATATGCACAATATATATATATATATATAAATGACTGAGCAGGTCTGCAATCTAGAAAGTCTTTTGAAGTAGTCCAGCACAATGATAACACAGTCAATGATGGCAATAGACTCAGCGGATAGCAGACTCCAGAGAGAACCAAACACAGTCCAGCAAGATATGCAATACACAGCACAGTCAATGGGAAGTATGCATACCGTGGTTCAGAAGTAGGCAGTCAGATAGGAATGCAGCGGTACCTGAGCGGCAGGAGGCCGACTGGATGAGAAGTCCCTGGATGGATGAGGCAGCGGTCTAGTAGGTGCAGCGCACAGGTGAGTAGACCAACAGGGACACGAATCCACAGGAATCAGCAACACGTGGAACTGGACTCATAGGGGACCCAGGAGAATGGAGATGATCCAGCAGAGGGTAGTAGATGAGATACAAATCCAATGCTGACAGGAGGGTAGAGACCAGTGGAACACGTGAAGGCGTGGAGAGCGGGTCAGCAGGAGATGGACGATAGCGCTGACCACAGCAGCAGGACTCAGCGGCACACGGAGGTAACCAGTAGCAACCAAAGGTACCAACAGCGATGGGACACAGGAGTGCAGCGCAGACCAGGAGCTGTTGATCACGAAGTGTAGCAGATGGCAATGAAAGCAGCAGTCTCGAGGAAAACACAGAAGAGCTGAGATGAGTCTGCAGTGCACAGGGCAGCGGATAGGAATCAGCTAACAGTCACGATGATGAACACAGGCGAGTTGCAAGCAGGAGACTGTAGTGCACGGAGGCAGCGGATAGGAATCAGCTAGCAGTCACGATGATGGACACAGGCGAGTTGCAAGCAGGAGACTGTAGTGCACGGAGGCAGCGAATAGGAATCAGCTAACAGACTTGATGAGGAGCAGGTGAGTGAAGTAAAAGCTGGAGTGCACGGAGGCAGCGGATAGCAATGAGCAAACAGTCACATTGATATACAATAACGTTGAAGTGGTTTAGAAGACTGTAGTGCACGGAGGCAGCGGATAGGAATCAGCAAACAGTCACAATGTTATACAATAGCGTTGAAGTGGTTTAGAAGACTGTAGTGCACGGAGGCAGCGGATAGGAATCAGCAAACAGTCACGATGATACAGTTGATGGTAGAAGTGGTATGGGAACCACAGTAGTAGAAGTGGTTTGGAAACCACAGAGGTAGAAGTGGTTTGGAAACCACAGGAATCAGCAGCGCTGAATACACGAGGAATACAGGAACACCTTCAGAGACTCATGGGGAATGAGACTCCAAGATCAGGCAACGTGGTGTTGACCACAGGTGCTTAATATAGGGAGTGTTGCCTGATCTGCCAATTGAGTTAAAGGGATATACACTGAAGTATAGAAAAGGGCTGCGCATGCGCAGACCCTCAGGATGGTGGACGACCACGGTTCCTAAATGTCCGGGAAGAGGCACTCACGGTCCGGTGAGTGACAGTACCCCCCCTTTTAAAGGTGGGCACAGAACGCCTGGAACCGGGCTTGTCCGGATTTTTGGAGTAAAACTTCTTCAAAAGGGCAGGAGCATTAAGATCTTCAGCTTTGATCCAAGAGCGCTCCTCAGGACCAAAGCCCTTCCAATGAACGAGGAAGTGGAGGACTCCTCACGAAATTTTTGCGTCTAGTACCTCGGTAATCTCGAAATCCTCCTCCTGATGGACTTGAACTGGCTGCGGAGCTGAGGGAGGAGTTGAGAAACGGTTGATAATAAGAGGTTTGAGCAAGGATACATGGAAGGCATTAGAAATCCGAAGATTCTTAGGAAGAAGGAGTTTCACACATACTGGATTGATAACTTGAATGATCCTGTATGGACCAATAAAACGAGGGGCGAATTTCATGGATGGAACCTTCAAACGAATATTTTTAGTGGATAACCAGACACGATCTCCAATTTTTAGTGGTGGAATAGCCCGCCTCTTCTTATCAGCGAAAGATTTATATTTGACAGATGTCTTCTTTAAACAGGTTTTGACCTGAGACCAGATATTTTTAAAGGTCTGACAAACAGTTTCCACCGCAGGAACTTGGGTGGGCGGGAGGGCAGGAAATTCCGGAAAAGACGGATGGTGACCGTAGACCACAAAAAATGGAGTTTTGGATGATGACTCATGATACATGTTGTTATGGGCGAACTCAGCCCAAGGGAGTAGCTCTACCCAGTTGTCTTGATTGGCTGATGAGAACATCCTTATAAAAGTCTCAAGATCTTGATTGACACGTTCGGTTTGTCCATTGGATTGCGGATGGTAAGAAGATGAGAGTGCTAATCGTATGCCCAAGGTTTTACAAAGGGCTCGCCAGAATCTGGAAACGAATTGTACTCCTCTATCAGACACAATCTCAGATGGACATCCATGGATACGGAAGATCTCTTTAATGAAGTGTTCAGCCAGGATAGACGAGGAAGGCAAACCAGACAGAGGGATGAAATGAGCCATCTTCGAAAATCTGTCCACTACCACCCAAATAGTGTTATGGTTCTTACTAGGTGGTAAGTCAGTAACGAAATCCATACTAATATGGGTCCATGGTTTGGACGGAATGGGTAGTGGTCGCAGCAACCCTGCTGGAGTTCTGCGGGAGGATTTGAATTGCGAACATAATTCACAGGAAGCAATGAACTCTTTGACGTCTCTCCTCATTGAAGGCCACCAGTAACTTCGAGAGAGGATCTCAAAAGTCTTGTGTTCACCGGCGTGTCCAGAAAAACGAGAGGCATGGAACCACGAAAGGATTTTCCTCCTTAGAATAGGAGGCACGAGGGTCTTCCCAAATGGTAGCGTTCTGGTGGATGAAGCAGCCAGTGAGATACATTTGGGGTCTAGAATGGTATGGTTGGAAACGTCTTCTATATCAGAGGACGTAACAAAGGCTCTAGATAAAGCATCAGCTTTTTTGTTCTTGGCAGCTGGTTTGAAGGTAATTATTAATTCAAAACGGGAAAAGAAAAGAGACCATCTTGCTTGACGAGGGTTCAAGCATTGGGCAGACTGGAGATATGACAAGTTCTTATGATCCGTGAAGATCGTCACCGGATGGCGAGCTCCCTCCAATAAGTATCTCCATTCCTCTAATGCGGCTTTGATAGCCAGTAATTCCTTGTCCCCGATGGTATAATTCTTCTCTGCGGGTAGGAGACCCCGAGAATAAAAGGCACAAGGATGGAATTTTTGCTGTTCCGAGCGTTGGGAGAGAATAGCTCCTAAGCCCACATTAGAGACATCTACTTCTAAAAAGAAGGGGAGTGTCACATCAGGCTGTCGAAGGATTGGAGCCGAAGAGAAGGACTCTTTTAGTGTTTGAAAGGCTTGAAGAGCCTCAGGTGACCATTGCTTAGGATTAGCCCCTTTTCGAGTCAGGACCACAATAGGAGATGCAATGGAGGAAAAGTCTTGAATGAAGCGTCTATAGTAATTGGCAAAACCTAAAAAACGCTGGATAGCACGAAGAGTAGTTGGCTGGGGCCAATGTAGTACAGCATTCACCTTGTCTGGATCCATCTTCAGGCCAACTCCGGAAACTATATACCCCAAGAATGGAATCTGGGGTAATTCGAATGAACATTTTTCTAATTTACAGAACAATGAATTTTTCCGTAGCCTGGAGAGGACTTCTGCCACATGTTGGTGGTGAGAAGGCAGGTCCTGTGAAAAAATCAATATGTCGTCCAGGTAGACGACGACACATACATATAATAAGTCCCGAAAAATCTCATTGATGAAGCCTTGAAAAACAGCGGGGGCATTACACAGCCCGAAAGGCATTACCAGATATTCGTAATGCCCGTCTCTGGTGTTAAACGCTGTCTTCCATTCGTCACCGGAACGGATTCTGATTAAATTGTAGGCACCACGAAGATCCAACTTAGTAAAGATACGGGCTCCCTTGATGCGATCAAATAGCTCAGTGATCAACGGAATGGGATACCGATTCTTGATAGTAATGGCATTGAGTCCACGAAAATCTATACAAGGGCGTAATGATCCATCCTTCTTTTTGACAAAGAAGAACCCAGCTCCAGCGGGCGAGGTGGAAGGTCGAATGAACCCACGCTGGAGGTTCTCCTGTATATACTCAGATGTAGCTTGAGTTTCAGGTAACGAGAGTGGATAGACCCGGCCTCTGGGAGGAGTCTTGCCAGGAAGAAGGTCAATCGGACAATCCCAAGAACGATGAGGAGGAAGACGTTCAGACTGAGCTTTATCAAAAACATCGGTAAATGAAGCATATTGAGGAGGGAGTCCCGGTGAAATAGATGAGATGGAAGATTGCTGTACCTTGAGAGGAATGACTTGGGAAAGGCAATGATGGTGACATTCAGACCCCCAAGACGTGACTTGAGGGGTGCGCCAGTCAATCTGGGGAGAGTGACACTGAAGCCATGGAAGGCCTAGGACAATCGGACTTGTCGTAACAGGAAGAATTAAAAACGATATTTCTTCATGATGCAGAGCACCAATCTGAAGGGTTACTGGAGACGTACTCTGGGTGATGAGACCGTTGATGAGACGTGATCCATCGATAGCCGTCACAGTAATGGGTGTTTTTAAGGTAATCACTGGTAGAGACCATTGATTTACTAACGATTTGGAAATAAAATTTCCTGCTGCTCCGGAATCAATCAATGCCTGTGACTCAAAGGTTTTGGTAGCAAAGGAAATTGTCACATCAAAAGCGCAGACTTTAGATTTCATAGAAGATGGAGAGGACTCCAGGGACCCTAACTTCACCTCTCCAGAACTAGTTAGGGCCTGGCATTTCCCGATCTCTTAGGGCAGGAGCTGAGGACATGAGTGGAATCAGCACAATAGATGCAGAGTCTATTCTTGACTCTTCGTTTCCTCTCCTCAGAAGATAACTTGGAACGTCCTATCTCCATGGGAATCACAGCGGGTGACACTGGACGAAATTGAGGGTTAGAGCGAAGAGGTGCTTTAGCAGAAGTCGTTTTCTCAGCCTCTCTTTCACGAAATCTCATATCAACACGATGGCATAGAGAGATCAAATCTTCAAGTGACGAAGGAAGCTCCTGAGTAGTCAGTGCATCTTTAATTTTATCGGAGAGCCCCTGCCAGAAGGCGGCAACTAGGGCTTCAGTGTTCCACTGAAGTTCAGAGGCTAAGATCCTAAATTGAATGACGTACTGGCCTACTGTATGAGATCCTTGTCGCAGACGGAGGATGCTGGAAGCAGCGGAGGTCACACGACCTGGTTCATCGAACACACTTCGGAATGTAGAAATGAATTTGGCACTATCTTGTAATATTGAATCGTTCCTTTCCCACAGAGGGGAGGCCCAAGCCAGGGCTTGTCCTGAAAACAAAGAGATAAGATAGGCCACTCTGGAACGATGGGTAGAAAAATTTTGAGGTTGGAGCTCAAAATGGACTGAACATTGGTTAAGGAAACCCCTACAAGTTTTGGGGTCTCCATCGTACTTTGACGGAGTAGGCAGGTGAAGCGTGGAAGCTGTAGACACCTGGGATGGCAATGGGGAAACGGAGGAAAGCACAGGAGCTTCAGTAGTAGCTGTCACAGTCTGTCCAGATGTTCCTTGTGAGGTTAATGACTGATAACACTGAAGTAACAGCTGTTGGCGGGCATCCTGTTGCTCCACACGGCTAACCAGATGTTGCAGCATCTCTTTGGCGGTAGGTTCCGCATCTGGGTCTGTCATGGCCTGATCTTACTGTCACGGGCACTAGGAGTCTTTACCCAGGGATCACCAGATGGTAGGCTTACCAGAGCAATGTAGATGGTAATAGGGTACTCTGGTAGCTGGGTGATCACGGAACATGAAATGATGGCTGATGAGATGCTCAGGAAAGTCTATGACTAGCAACACTGGTAATAAGGAGGTAATAATACACAAGGAACTGTATGGACAAGGGCACGTGAAGGTAGTCAGTGGTCTGCGATAGCAAGTTGTACCACTGCTATAGTGAGGAGGAATGTCCAACAGAAACAAGGAGGTGATGAGAGTCAGCGGTCTGCGGATAGCAAGTTGTACCGCTGTCTGAGTGAAGGAAAGGAATCCAAGTGGAGGTATCCGGGTAGTCAGTGGTCTGCGGTAGCAAGTTGTACCACTGCTATGTGAGAGGATAATGGAACAGGTGATACCGGAAACAGGGATCAGTGGTCTGACATCAGCAAGTTGTACCACTGAATATATATGTGAGGAGGTGCACGGGGAGAGACTGCAACACAGGATATACACAGGCACCTTATACACGATCCACAGTAATATGCACAATATATATATATATATAAATGACTGAGCAGGTCTGCAATCTAGAAAGTCTTTTGAAGTAGTCCAGCACAATGATAACACAGTCAATGATGGCAATAGACTCAGCGGATAGCAGACTCCAGAGAGAACCAAACACAGTCCAGCAAGATATGCAATACACAGCACAGTCAATGGGAAGTATGCATACCGTGGTTCAGAAGTAGGCAGTCAGATAGGAATGCAGCGGTACCTGAGCGGCAGGAGGCCGACTGGATGAGAAGTCCCTGGATGGATGAGGCAGCGGTCTAGTAGGTGCAGCGCACAGGTGAGTAGACCAACAGGGACACGAATCCACAGGAATCAGCAACACGTGGAACTGGACTCATAGAGGACCCAGGAGAATGGAGATGATCCAGCAGAGGGTAGTAGATGAGATACAAATCCAATGCTGACAGGAGGGTAGAGACCAGTGGAACACGTGAAGGCGTGGAGAGCGGGTCAGCAGGAGATGGACGATAGCGCTGACCACAGCAGCAGGACTCAGCGGCACACGGAGGTAACCAGTAGCAACCAAAGGTACCAACAGCGATGGGACACAGGAGTGCAGCGCAGACCAGGAGCTGTTGATCACGAAGTGTAGCAGATGGCAATGAAAGCAGCAGTCTCGAGGAAAACACAGAAGAGCTGAGATGAGTCTGCAGTGCACAGGGCAGCGGATAGGAATCAGCTAACAGTCATGATGATGAACACAGGCGAGTTGCAAGCAGGAGACTGTAGTGCACGGAGGCAGCGGATAGGAATCAGCTAGCAGTCACGATGATGGACACAGGCGAGTTGCAAGCAGGAGACTGTAGTGCACGGAGGCAGCGAATAGGAATCAGCTAACAGACTTGATGAGGAGCAGGTGAGTGAAGTAAAAGCTGGAGTGCACGGAGGCAGCGGATAGCAATGAGCAAACAGTCACATTGATATACAATAACGTTGAAGTGGTTTAGAAGACTGTAGTGCACGGAGGCAGCGGATAGGAATCAGCAAACAGTCACAATGTTATACAATAGCGTTGAAGTGGTTTAGAAGACTGTAGTGCACGGAGGCAGCGGATAGGAATCAGCAAACAGTCACGATGATACAGTTGATGGTAGAAGTGGTATGGGAACCACAGTAGTAGAAGTGGTTTGGAAACCACAGAGGTAGAAGTGGTTTGGAAACCACAGGAATCAGCAGCGCTGAATACACGAGGAATACAGGAACACCTTCAGAGACTCATGGGGAATGAGACTCCAAGATCAGGCAACGTGGTGTTGACCACAGGTGCTTAATATAGGGAGTGTTGCCTGATCTGCCAATTGAGTTAAAGGGATATACACTGAAGTATAGAAAAGGGCTGCGCATGCGCAGACCCTCAGGATGGTGGACGACCACGGTTCCTAAATGTCCGGGAAGAGGCACTCACGGTCCGGTGAGTGACACTGTCAATCAACTTCTGGGCCACATACTGACTGATGGCCGCCCATTCTCGTTTAATCAATGCTTGGAGTTTCTCAGAATTTGTGCATTTTTGTTTGTCCACCTGCCTGTTGAGGATTGACCACAAGTTCTCAATGGGTTTAAGGTCTGGGGACTTTCCTGGCCTTGGACCTAAAATTTCGATGTTTTGATCCCCAAGCCACTTAGTTATCACTTTTGCCTTATGACAATTTGCTCCATCATGCTGGAAGAGGCATTGTTTATCATCAAACTGTTCTTGGATGGTTGGGAGAAGTTGCTCTTGGAGGATGTTTTGGTACCATTCTTTATTCATGGCTGTGTTCTTAGGCAAAAATGTGAGTGAGCCCACTCCCTTGGCTGAGAAGTAACCCCACACATGAATAGTCTCAGGATGCTTTACTGTTGGCATGACACAGGACTGATGGTAGCACTCACCTTTCCTTCTCCGGACAAACGTTTTTCCAGATGCCCCAAACAATCTGAAAGGGGATTTATCCGAGAAAATGTCTTTACCCCAGTCCTCAGCAGTCCAATCCTTGTACCTTTTGCAGAATTTAAAGATAAAGGGGAATAGGAAAATGTCGCACTAATTGTAGGGAGTAAGATCACCCTTCCTGTCTATGGCTAAAGTAAAATATTCAATCACTACACTAGATTGAGAGATGCATTATAAACTCATGAACAGTAATATTTCAAAGAGAACCATAAAGGTTATTTTAGAATTGATGCACAGCTTAATCCTAATTCATAATTAATTAGGTATAGGAGTTGAATGTCTCAGAGTAATTAAAATATAACTTTTATTATTCATTACTAAAAAACATCATGGGTTAAAAACATAGTCTAACTAGTATGAGGACAAATTAATTATATTTCAGGTTAAGCTGAAGTGGCTCCCTCTATAATTCATAGGTAGCTTCACGTTCCTTTTAAATTATTCCTTAATATGTATCCCATTGACTATGTTTCTACAAAACCATCGCAATCTATGCCTTTGAGCATGTTTAAATTCAATGCATTCACAAATTCCGTACTCTTATAAATTCTCTGTTTCACCTATAGATTCATTTCTACCCAAAGTGTTTCCAAATGCTTTATTATGATATGGGCTGCACAGTGGCTCAGTGGTTAGCAATGCTGTCACACAGTGCTGGGGTCTTGAGTTCAATTCCCAACCATGGCCTTATCTGTGTGGAGTTTGTATGTTCTCCCTGTGTTTGCGTGGGTTTCCTCTGGGTGCTCTGGTTTCCTCCCACACTCCAAAAACATACTGGTAGCTTAATTGGCTGCTATTAAAAATTGACCCTAGTCTCTCTCTCTCTCTCTCTCTCTCTCTCTCTCTGTGTATGTTAGGGAATTTAGACTATAAGCTCCAATGGGGCAGGGACTGATGTGAATGAGTTCTCTGTACAGCGCTGCGGAATCAATGGCGCTATATAAGTAAATGGTGATGATGATGATGTTGTAGTAAAATATCACTATTGTAGCCAATGTTCACTACAACACTGCTGTGGCAATAACTTGAATAACTAGGTTATGGAAAGCAGATAGCAATTATACATAGAGTTAATGGTGTTCTGGTTGTAAGTAGAATATTATGGAACACACTGATCTAACTGTCGATTGTACTAATAGCCTTTAGGGAGATATCAGCGCTAAATGTAACATCAAGAGTAACTACCGTATTGCCGGTATCTCTGAGCTGCGCTAATAAGTCTCTATGATCTAGCGAGCGCTCCAAGGTGGTTCTGATTTTATTAATCATATAGTTTTTAAATGGACATAATTAAGGTGCATCCAGTGAAACGACGCACATTTCGCTGGTACTAAGCTTTTTCACTGTAAACCTGTTTTCCGGATGAGCAGGGTTTTTAAATTTTGAGTGACCAATCAGCTTGTACTATTGGTACGTTCGTTCATTGGTTATCCTTATAGATAGATTTTTCAACTCTTTGTGATCAGTCAAAATTTTGATGATAGAATGTTGGTGTGAGTTCATGGAGCCTTTATAACATTTCTTCTAAAACTTATACCATATATTTTCTATTATGGTGTCGAAGTCAGCAAATTGGATAAAGTCATTTCAATTAAAGTCTAGCAAACTTGGTTGTCGCTGTCTGAAAAGATGCGTATGGTACGCATCTACGTAGAAGGGCACGCTACGGTGTGAAAGGGCGTACGCATACACTACACGTGGCAGCAACAGTAATTGGTCTTTTACCATACATTCGCACAAACACGCATACTTATAAAATAGTACACATTAATGGTAGTTGCAACACATAGTCAGTTATGTCGAAATATAGTAGTATTTATATGTTATATCAGAGTTACATGCATATTAGTGAAATACACGGAACGGGTTGAGGGAATAACATCATGAGTGGTATCATAATGAACCTCGTTACATATCCTACTGTTTGGTTCACTCTGCGAGGGAATCGCAGAGTGCATACACAAGTTATGAATGATAGGAAATTATGAACTACTTAAGACTAAGGAATCCTGGCGGGAAGAGCAGAGCATACCCCCTGCAGAGATGACCCCCTCCTTTGGATTCCTTAGGATGAACCAGCCAATGATTGACGACCCCTTGGACATTCCTGAGACCCGGACCAATAGATGCAAGCTATACCATCTTCATTGTATTACTGTATTTGATTGTGTATATAAGCAGCAGCTTGTGATCCAGAGGGCAGACTTCTTGTCCCCAGACTTCAGGATTGAATGACTGCACTCGATCCAGAGCGCCTGCGATAAGTAACGGCTGTATTTACTATTACTTCGCTTGAGCATATTTATTCTACTATTTGCGAATAAATCTTTGTGCTTTGGAAACACAAATCGAGGTTCGACAATCGTTATTGGTTAGCGTCAATACGCACATAACAATTTGGGGGCTCGTGAGCTTTGGAGGTTTCATTGCCGATGATACGCAAGACCAACGGATTTCGGTTCCTCAACAAAGGGTGGAGACGCGTCATAAACGGGTAAGAACGCATGGTGTTCCAAACCTGAATTTTACTCTGTGTTGCGAAACCGAATGTCCGTTTTGCATTATCTAGGGCACGCTAACTAGAACCTGGGGACAAAAGAGAAAACTGTTTCTTTTTTCTGTCATTGTGCGTTTTAACTGTATTGCATTGCTTAGCGTATGTGTATTTCCTGCTGTGCGTACGCGAACTTCCGGTAGATTTGCCACGTGGTTAAACAATCGTCTTGATAGTTATTATATGTGCATAATATAATTACTTGTGAAAATCTCTGGGACATTATTACTATTGTTGGGAATTCGTTTATTTTCTGCGCAGAAAAGGTGTATGTCGTGTGATTTGTTGACTTTAAATACACTAAGGTTTATCTATTGCAAAATAGAGTGTCAGTTGCTGTTTGACGAGGCAGGTGCCCAACTGGTGTACGGTATACAAGGCAGGTATACCGGGGGTCGGAAACTGAATAAGTTTTCGCGACGTGCACCCAAGGGTAATCGCATTGCTTACAGACTAGCTTTAAGTGCTGCGATTGCACCGCATGGCAAGGAAAGCCGTGATTGCGACTTGGGGTAACGGGGAGGAATTACGTTGGTAAGGCTGGTAATTGACTTTACCGGATGCTACCAGTTGTAATAAACTCAACAGATTTTGTTGGAGAGTCAGGGGTAATCGAGGAGCTGATAACCCTTTGGTCCGCATTGATATTTCTGTATTAGGGGTCCTTGTTTAATACAAGAGAAAGCGAGTGGACGCGGCTTGTAGCAAATACGTCCACAGGCCGGTAAATGATCTCTAGCGGTAGTGTTGAAAATTAGTGGCTGAATATTGTGTTATTTCTGGAAGCCTATTGTTCAATATGGGTGCTAAGCAAACGCTAGAGAAGGCCAAGGTACTGCCTAAGGAAGGTCCTATTGGTTCAGCGAGATTTCTTATGTGTAGGAAATATGGTGCATACGCAACTGCGTATTGCGACACGTGGGTCAAGATTACCAAAGGTTGTGATAGGCCTTTCCCAACAATAGGGAGTTTTAATGCAGAGGTACTAAATACTGTAAAAGATAAAGTATGGTTGATTACCTCAACGAAAGTGAGGAATAAACATAATGATTGTTTAAAATTATGGCAAATGGAAGGTAACACGTGGCACAGCAGCGAATGCAAAGCGGAAGTAGGCGTGGCTAAAAGCGCGCGCACAACGGAAGTAACCGTCGAGAAGCGTGGCGAACTCAGCACAAGCGCGCCCCCCGCCACCTTATGTGGCGGGAGGGGTAAGTACAGCCGTTGTTAAAACTGAAAATAGAAAAATTGCTAAGTTGTATCCTGTTTTAAGCCAGTTTAAATCAAGTGTATCTGAAAATGAAGATGAACCCACTGTGATTTCGGCCATTGCCCATGCCGATAGTGTACTAGAGGCTCAGCGCAAGTATGAGAAAATGGCTGAGATAGGTGAGAGTAGCGTGATCACTAGGAGTGAAAGCGTTCTAAATCTAGGACCAGCAAATCCTGTAGTGTCCCCTGAAGTCAGTATACCAGAGGGTGCGTTCCCAGTCCGCACAATATCAGTTCCCAATGGGAAACCGGATAAGGATGGTGTAGTTCCTTTAAGAAATGTTACAATGCATTGTCCCTGGACTAGATCAGAATTACGTTCCATTATGACTGAATTCCCAGATCCTAGAAAGGAGTTAGCTAAATGCCAGAAATTTCTTAAAGACTTAGGAAATGCCCACGAACCAACCAATAAGGATTGGCGTGTAGTGTTGAGGGCGTGTCTTCCTCCCAATACTAACATACAAAAATTTATTGAAGATTGTTTGTTGGAGGAAGATGACACCTTGACTGATGAGATTAACCAAAAGAATATAGAAAGAATTGTCAAACACTTAGCCATATATTTTCCAGTAGTGGTAAATTGGAGTAAGATTTTCACCATAAAACAAAAAGACAGTGAAACTGCAGCAGATTATTTTGGTAGAGCTCTTGCATCAATGACACAGTTTACGGGGATATCAGATATAAGGGAGAACCCACATCATAGGGAAGTAGCGGTAACAGTACTGATGGATGGTTTAAAGGAAAATCTAAAAACAAGAGTACAAACCTCAACCCCTGGTTGGAGAGGCAGCACGGTAGATTCTCTTAGAGAAGTTGCTGTGGAACACGACAAAAATATCTTTAGGAAAAGGGAAGAGAAGAGTGACAAGTTGATGACGGTGAGTATACAGGCATTAGGGGAAATGCATACACGACCACCAGCATATAACCCACATAACGGGAAACGCAGAATGTTCAGATGTTACAATTGCAAAGAAGAAGGACATATGAGAAAAGATTGTACAAAGGGAAGGTATAATCCTAATGAAGGGTCACATAGATATCCTCCAAGGAGGGATTCACATAGACTAGAAGACTCACATTTACCCGCGCTTATTACAGCAGCAAATGCTGCGCGGGAAATCAATGGTCAGCGCTAGGGGTCAGGTCATACCTGTAGTCTACAGCCAGTGAGGTTAACTGAGAGTCAGAGTGAAGAACCAACAATGATAGTTGACATAGCTGGTAGGAAACAAACTTTTCTTGTAGATACAGGGGCGGCCCGATCTGTGATAACCTCTCCTTTCAATCTACAGGTGACCAGTAAAACCATTCCAGCTATGGGGGTAACGGGAAAAGTGTTACATTATCCTCTAACTAAACCCGCCGAAGTTACTATCGGGCCTCTGCATACTAAGCATTCGTTTCTCTTGGCTGCAGCGGCTCCTACTAACTTGCTAGGGAGAGACTTGTTATGTAAAATGGGATGTGTCATATACTGTACTTCAGATGGTGTGTTCCTAGATATACCCGAGAAGGTTGCACATGAGGTACAGGACATATTGGACACCCCTCAAAGGTTAATGTTACACTCTCCTGTTATAGAACAAAGTCCATCTCAAGTAAAGGGGATGTTGCTGGAAATACCAGGTTCCCTATGGACCAGAGATGGACAGGGCACTGGACTGATGGCAAACGTAGCCCCTGTCATGGTCAATCTAAAAAGTTGTAGGATAGCTCCAAAAATCCCACAGTATCCATTAAAACCAGAGGTGGAACTAGGGGTATATCCTGTTATTGAGAGGCTGTTACAACAAGGGATTTTAATTCGTACAGCCAGTACAGCAAATAGTTCCATTTTCCCTGTGAAGAAGAGTGGGGGGAGGGGCTATAGATTAGTCCAGGACTTAAGGGGAATTAACAAAGTTGTTGAGAGCCAATTCCCCGTAGTGCCGAATCCAGCTGTCATCCTCATGCAGATTCCACCGTCTGCCAGTCATTTTACTGTCATTGATCTATGTTCTGCTTTCTTCTCAGTCCCTCTTCACCCTGACTGCCAATACCTTTTTGCATTCTCCTACAGGGGAGTGCAATACACATGGACCAGACTACCCCAGGGGTTCATTGACAGCCCCAGTATTTTCTCCCAAGCCTTACATGACTGTTTGCAATCCTTCCAACCCCACAATGGGTCTGTTCTAATTCAATATGTGGACGATTTGTTGTTGTGCTCTGATTCTTTTATGTCATGTTTACATGATACTAAATTGTTGCTGCTTCATCTTTCACAAACAGGGCACAAGGTGGCAAAGGATAAATTACAGCCATGTCAGACTAAGGTCAAATACTTAGGACACTGCCTCACTAAGGGGCTAAGACACCTGACAACCGACAGAATTGAGGCCATACAACACATGACTCTGCCGCAGAGCCAGAAGCAGATTCGTACTTTCTTAGGGATGTGTGGATACTGTAGATCCTGGATCCCAGGTTTTTCTATTCTGGCATTACCATTGCAGGAGCTAGTTTCTTCCTCAAAACCAGAACGTGTTGTACACACAGAAGAGTCAGAGCAAGCGTTCTTTAATCTTAAAGATAGTCTGACTAGAGCACCTGCATTGGGAATACCTGATTATGAAAAGCCTTTTGAGCTATTTTGTACAGAAGCTGATGGTTGTGCAGCAGGTGTCCTCGCACAGAAACATGGTGACGCTAGCAGACCGGTAGCATACTACAGTGCACAATTAGACAATGTGGCAAGATCACTCCCAACATGTCTCAGAAGTGTAGCAGCAACGGCTCTTCTGGTGAGTAAGAGTGAGGACGTAGTATTAGGACATAATTCAACCATCTATACACCCCATGCTGTATCAGCTCTGTTAAATTCAGCCCAAACCAGACATGTTTCTTCAGCTAGATTCACAAAGTGGGAACTAGCCCTGATGGCACCCTCAAACATCACCATCAAACGATGTAACACCTTAAATCCAGCTACATTCCTTCCGTATGTGTCTCTAGAGACACAAAGGGTGGGAGGTGAGGAGACCCTGGTTAATGATGAGTTAGGCAAGAATACTGACACGCATGACTGTATGGAACACCTGAATCAGACCTTTACTGCAAGGCCCGACATACGTGACACCCCCTTAGAAAATGTAGATTTTACGTTTTATACAGATGGAAGTTGCCATAGACAGACAGAGACAGGAGAGCTATGTACTGGTTACGCTGTTGTAGACGATCAGGATGTGGTAGAAGCTGAACCCCTTGGCCCACCTCACTCAGCCCAGGTTGCGGAACTAGTAGCACTAAGGAGAGCGTGTGAATTGGCAGAGGGTAAATCAGCCAATATATATACTGACTCTAGGTACGCCTTCGGGGTAGTGCACGATTTTGGGGCCCTTTGGCTTCTTAGAAACTTTACGACAGCAGCAGGTACACCAGTGGCACACGCACAACACATAAAAGGACTTCTGACAGCGATACAGTTACCCAGAACAGTAGCCATCATAAAGTGCAAAGCCCATACCTTTGAAGAAGACCCAGTGTCATTGGGCAACAACAGGGCAGACGAAGCTGCTAAATGGGCAGCAGGGCAACCTATGACTGTATCGACCGAGACTATGATGGTTTTTCAGACATTAGACACGCAGAAATTAATTGAAATGCAAGATTTGTGTTCCCTGCAGGAGAAGGCGGTCTGGAAGGCGAAGGGATGTGGTCAAGAGTCCTCAGGACTCTGGAGGGATGGACAAGGTAAGCCTGTAGCTCCCCGAACATACTATCCAAGCCTGGCTGAAGCAGCACACGGCCTGACTCACCTGGGTAAAGAAGGTATGTGCAAACTGGTGAGAGCATACTGGTGTGCTCCCGGATTTTCCTCTCAAGCTGGTAAGAAAGCAATGTCATGTCTTACTTGTTTGAGGAAAAATGTTGGGAAAACTATTCCAACTGAGCCATCCCACATCCCTCCTACAGACGGACCTTTTCAGGTAATACAAATTGACTATATCCAATTACCACCGGGCAGGAATCTAAAGTATGTGTTAGTGTGTATTGATGTGTTTTCCGGTTGGGTAGAAGCATATCCGGCAGCCACTAATACTGCTGTGTTCACTGCAAAGAAAATTGTACAAGACTTTGTGTGTAGGTTCGGTATCCCTAGAATCATTGAAAGTGATAGGGGTACCCATTTTACTGGTGATATCTTCCAAAATATGTGTAAACTCATGGGAATCATTAACAGACTTCACACCCCTTACCGACCACAAGCCAGTGGTAAGGTGGAGAGAGTAAACGGTACTATCAAGAACAAACTAGGTAAGATAATGGCTGAAACTGGGTTGGCATGGCCTGAGGCTTTGCCGTTGGTCCTCCACAGCATTCGAACCACTCCTAGACCTCCTCTTAATCTGTCCCCCTTTGAGATACTGTTCGGACGACAACCTCATTTGATCGTGAGTCCACAAGACGACTTAAAGTGTAATAATGAAGTGACTGTACAATATCTTATAAGAATGAGTAGACAGCTGAAACAACAACAACAAAAACTAAAAATGCTGTCACCTGGTATGCCAGAAACGAACTGTCATGATGTTGAACCTGGAGACTATGTTATGATCCGCAATTTCTTACGTTCAGGTTGTTTAACAGACCGTTGGGAAGGCCCGTACCAAGTGCTGCTGACCAGTACTACATCACTGAAGGTTGCAGAGAGAGACACTTGGGTCCATTCCACCCACTGCAGGAGAGTCCATAATCCGGAGAAAGTGCAAGACAAGACTCAGACCGACGACATAGAGCTGTCACTTGTGAGCCTGTTCCGGGAGACCTAAAAGTCTGCAGTCGAGACACCTGAACCAGAGACGTTGCCTCAGAACTATCTTTCCAGCGATGGAGTGGCGGTTTTTGTTTTTCTTTTGTTCCAGGATTTTCCTTGTTTTTACTCTTTCTAGGACATTCTATTTTTGTGAAGGAGGGTGGAGGACGGAGGAGAGTTCTGGGAGTGATACGGATGAAATGGAAGCCGAAGAAAAGTTAATAGGATACTCAGAGCAGCCCATTATCAAACTTGGTCCAGGGGTTATGAAAAGGTCTGCTAGCTCAGGAACTCGGAGGCAGTGTGAGGGGCTATTGTCTGATGAGTATTGTATCTGCAAGTTCTGCGACTCCCTAGTTGAAGAGAGATGCATCCAACGATGCCAGTCCCCCAGTACTCTGAATATAGGCGGGCATCCTTTGGAGGATTATCACTCCCTGGTGGGTAAGGTGCTAAACCAAACCGAGTGTTGGGTGTGCTCTCACGTGCCTCAAGGGCAGCATAATATAGGACTAGTGCCATTCCCTCTAAACATATCTGAAGTACTCGAATTGAGGGGTGGGAGGCCCATAGAAGGGAGGTACAATAATACTAGGTCCCCTAGTCTGACGCTTCGACAATACTCCATAGGCAGATCTTTGCTGTGCCTAAACATATCTCATGCAAAGCGCCTGGAGAATTGGGAGGCTGACCTATCAGATCAGACAATGGCTCGCCACACTCATTTTAGAGGGAGACTAACAAGATCACTACTAGGCAGGAATGTTGATGGAGGTCACAAATTAGGACGTATAACCAAACATAAGAAAGTATCCATTGGAAAAGTCTCTACAGATAAATGTAAAAATGTCATTAATGCCGACACGTGTCTAGAACAAATGGAGACACTGGGCATGGGTAGTTTTAGCAGAACTCTGTGTGATATAATTCATGGGCATACTGCTCCTTATGTTCTCCCTGATGATGTGTATTTTGTTTGTGGGAGGAAAGCTTATTCCTGGGTGACTCCGAGTTCCAAGGGCTTGTGTTTCTTAGCTAAACTGGTTCCTGAAATCATGACTATTACTCATGAAGAAATGGTTAATATTCACAAGACTACATCACCACCATACATACACACACAGTATGAACACCGTGGCAAGAGAAATATGATTCCTGGTGAGGAACCCATAGCTACAAAATTGATTAGTGAAACTGCTGGTTTCCAAGTTATGGTTGCTCTAGATCTCACCAGGACCGCTCGGGGAACATTAAACTTTAAATATATCCAAGACCTAGCCAAATTAATAGATAATATCACCGAGATGTATGATGACACTTTCAGGTATACTGGAAGGGAGCTACAAGCGTACAAGAAGGAGTTGGTGCAACATAGACTGGTACTAAATTATCTCACCTCTATTACTGGTGGGTACTGTGTGACACTGGCCACCCAGTTCGGTGTCAAATGTTGCACGTACATTACTAATAATACTGATGACCCTAAAGAGGTTATAGACCGGAAGATGGATGAAATTTTACAGCTGAAATGGGAATTTCGAAAGAGCCATAATTCTTCGTTATATGAGGTTGGGGAAAAGGTGGCGGTTTGGTTCTCGTGGTTGAACCCAGTGAAATGGTTCTCCGGTCTGGGGGAGTGGGTACAGGAAATGGTTGCTAGTGTAGGTAAGCTCCTTCTCCTTATACTGGGTGTCATCTTAGCAATTGGTTTAGTTGTCAAATGTGTTCCTACTGTGTTGAAGTGTGGAAAACGGTCTCATGGGAGTAACACTGAGAGAGAGACTGAAAGGGTGGTACCAGATACCGAGATCATGGTCTGTGAAGAAGTATTGTATACTCCTGAACTTGAAACGGTGATTGGGTGATAGTTTATTACACTATCAAAGGGTGGAGCTGTCGAAGTCAGCAAATTGGATAAAGTAATTTCAATTAAAGTCTAGCAAACTTGGTTGTCGCTGTCTGAAAAGATGCGTATGGTACGCATCTACGTAGAAGGGCACGCTACGGCGTGAAAGGGCGTACGCATCCACTACACGTGGCAGCAACAGTAATTGGTCTTTTACCATACATTCGCACAAACACGCATACTTATAAAATAGTACACATTAATGGTAGTTGCAACACATAGTCAGTTATGTCGAAATATAGTAGTATTTATATGTTATATCAGAGTTTCATGCATATTAGTGAAATACACGGAACGGGTTGAGGGAATAACATCATGAGTGGTATCATAATGAACCTCGTTACATATCCTACTGTTTGGTTCACTCTGCGAGGGAATCGCAGAGTGCATACACAAGTTATGAATGATAGGGAATTATGAACTACTTAAGACTAAGGAATCCTGGTGGGAAGAGCAGAGCATACCCCCTGCAGAGATGACCCCCTCCTTTGGATTCCTTAGGATGAACTAGCCAATGATTGACGACCCCTTGGACATTCCTGAGACCCGGACCAATAGATGCAAGCTATACCATCTTCATTGTATTACTATATTTGTGTGTATATATAAGCAGCAGCTTGTGATCCAGAGGGCAGACTTCTTGTCCCCAGACTTCAGGATTGAATGACTGCACTGGTTCCAGAGCGCCTGCGATAAGTAACGGCTGTATTTACTATTACTTCGCTTGAGCATATTTATTCTACTATTTGCGAATAAATCTTTGTGCTTTGGAAACACAAATCGAGGTTCGACAATCGTTATTGGTTAGCGACAATACGCACATAACAATGGAGATTCAGGAAGGTTTAAGAAAAAATATAAATTAGTAACAGTTCAGGAACTAACATTATAGTGTGGGAGGGAAGGATTCATCTGATTAATTAACTTAATCTAATGGTATGTGTTATTATTTGTTTATCACAATATATCAATAGTTGTCAAACAGTTATAATATGGTGTATATTATTGTGAAAATAAGTGCTTATTAAATTATTATGGAAAAAAGTAAACAAATGGTGAATAAATGAATAATAATAATAAGAGACTGAAAGTCAATAAGTGAAAATTACAAATATATTTAATGTGCAATAAGGATTTGACGAGTGATTACGATTTTTTTTGCTTAATAATAAAAATAATAATATTATTACATTATGAAACCCCTTTATTTATTTTAGTGAATTGAATGATATTTTAAGAAAAGTAATAATAACAACTAATAAACATAATCTAACTCTTAATATTAATTAATTTGATATTCTCCAATCCATATTTTTAGTCGTTTGTTTAGATCCCTGTATAATCCAGAAGTTTATTCGGCCCACGTGCAGTCCACACACTCCTCTCCCTCTCCAGACCACAGGTAAGTATTGTCCCTAAATATTTATAACCCCTTTCTATCTTTATATCATATATATGTTTATTTTATAGACTTATTTATTTAATTATTTATCTCTCTATTAAAAAGGGGATTATTTTCCTCTCCTTGATCAGTTACAGGTGAATATTCTCTCATTATTACTGATAAGTATTTCCTTTATTACAGTCATAGATTACCAATAATATTTTTATATATCCATCCCTGACAAGGTTCTTTTATACATTATTTAAGTACCTATATTGTCTTATCTTATTTTTTTTGACATTCTGCTAGATTCATACATGTCAAATATGTTATATAGTATATTTTCCTCTTTTTTTCAGAGATATTCCAGATTGTGAAAAAATAAGATTCCCAGTTATTAGATTAATTCAAAGAGATGCTTTATGAAAGTTATTCTCATAAAGGTCTGTTAATTTTAAATTTCATTTGTAGTCGTTTTTCAAGGTTCAACTATCTTATTTTTATTTAACAAAAGGAACCTATAACACATATATTTTTTATATATTCCAAATTAATATTGGAAGAAAAATATATCCTTAATTTTTCTTTTCAATTTTTTTAACAATACCAAGAATTAAAGATTTATTATTTTAGAGGAATCTTATGTTTAATGTTATTCTAAGATATTTCAATTTTTTTAGATAGTTTCAATTCAGAGAAATACTGTATAATTCGTGTTCTCATTTAGGCCTGCAGATTGTATGATGTTCATTAGAAAAATCATTCTTACTTCCTTCTTTAATAATTCATGTTTTAAATATCCTCATCTGACACCTAATTTCACCTGCTCCACACCAAATGCTGTTAAATGACTAGGATCACTTTTGTGTGTTCTTAAAAAATGTTTTGCTACTGTAGTCAACATTTTTAATCTTTTTGTATCTTGTTCTGCATTCCTGATGTTACCTATATGCTCGAGTAGTCTCTGCTTAAGTGGTCTATTTGTCATGCCAATGTAGCTGAAACTTCAGGTGCAAGTAAGGCAATAAATGACCCCTTTATTTTCACAATTTATAAAAGAATTGATATCGGTCAACAATTTTTTTTGTCTTTTTAACAAATTTACAGGCTTTGCATCTTCCACAAGGGTGAAATCTTATGATTCTCTCAGTTGTTAATTTAACTTTATTTTATTCTTCAAAATGGCTCTATACCAAAAGATCCTTTCGATTTTTCGATCTATTCCAACTCATGGAAATTCTTTATCCTATTAGTTCTTGTAAATCTGGGTCTAGTTTCAAGATGTGACTGTGTTTTTGCAATATATTCTGTATCTCTAGCCATTGGTTGTTCAATCTACTGATAAATCTGACTTTTTCCTTTGTCGATTTGGTTCCTCTCTGGGGGAAGATTAAATGGTCTCTATTAATACCCTTTACTTCATTGTATGATTTTTTTTAATTGTATTATGACTGTATCCTCTCTTCTGCAGTCTCAACTTTAGTTCTTTTGCCCGCTTTTCAACTATGTCAACTTGGCCACAGTTACGTTTCGTTTGTGAATATTCCCCTTTTGAAACACTCCGAATAGTAGATGGTAGGTGGAAGCTTGTCGCATGGAGAATGCTGTTGGTAGCAGATTTCTTTCTAAATATGTCTGTTGAAAGTTCCCCATTTTCTGTAATGAATATGGTTAAATCCAGAAAATTTATCTTAGTCAAATTCATATCAAAATTTAGTTTCAGATTTATATCGTTCATATTCAATTGGTTCATAAATTCAATAATTAGATCTTTCTCTCCTTCCCAGGTTAGGAAAATGTCATCAATGAATCTAAACCACATGGTTATGTGTTGTGTAAATCTCTCATTTTCAACAAACACTACTTTCCTCTCCCACCATCCTAAATAAATGTTGGCATAGGTGGGGGACATGTTGTCCCCATCGCCGTGCCCCTCACCTTTAAGAAGAATTTCCTATCAAAAATTAAATAATTCTTCTTTAGGATGAACTCCAGCAGGGTTAGTATAAAGTTTTTGTGGTTTGATTGAATTTTCATTTCCAAGAAATGTCAGACTGCATGTAAACCAATATGATGTTCAATACTACTATACAGTCCTTATACAACGCAGGTACATAGCCAAGAGTTTTCCTTCAAATTGACATTTTCTATCTTGTCTAGTATATCCAAGGAATCCCAGATATACGATGCTAATGTATAAACAAATTCCTTCAAATGACTGTCTACATAGATACTCGCCTTTTCCGTTAAATTCCCTACACCTGAGACTATTGTTCAGTTTTGTGTATTTTAGGGAGAATGTAGAATGTGGGTATTCTTGGATTTTCTACCCATAGAAAGTCAAAATCTCTTTTGTTTATTATTCCCCCATTAAATGCATCCTTAATCAAGTCCTGATAACTCTTTAAGAAGGAGTTTGTGGGGTTGGAAGATAATTGTTGATAGCAGTTTCCATCCTCTAACTGTCTATATACTAGAATGACACAAATATTATTTTTCACAAAGTCTGCTTCCTCAGTTTTTATGGTGCCAATTTGCATATACTCCAGAATGTCATAAAGAGTGATCAGATGAATTGCAATTAATTTCAAAATCACTCTTTGCCATGACGATGAACTGTATCCTTAAAACAACATTTCCACTGCATTTCAGCACTGCCCCAAAATGACCAGCTGACATCAGGTCAGTGATTTTCTTGTTAACACAGGTGAGAGTGTTAACGAGGACAAGGCTGGAGATCACTCTGTCATGCTGATTGAGTTAGAATAACAGACTGGAAGCTTTAAAAGGAGGGTGGTGCTTGAAATCATTGTTCTTCCTCTGTTAACCATGGTTACCTGCAAGGAAACATGTGCAGTCATCATTGCTTTGCACAAAAAGGGCTTCACAGGCAAGGATATTGCTGTTAGTTAGATTGCACCTAAATCAACCATTTATCGGATCTTCAAGAACTTCAAGGAGAGAGGTTCAATAATCGTGAAGAAGGCTTCAGGGTGCCCAAGAACATCCAGCAAGCTTCAGGACCGTCTCCTAAAGTTGATTCAGCTGGGGAATTGGGGCACCACCAGTGCACAGCTTGCTCAGCAGTGGCAGCAGGCAGGTGTGAGTGCATCTGCACGCACAGTGAGGTGAAGACTTTTGGAGGATGGCCTGGTGCAATATTACGCCGCAATGTTGCATCGGCAGGGGGAAGGGGGGCTGGGCGGCCGGCCCTAACAGTGGTTAGACCGAGCGGCCCGGGGGACCGATGCCCACCTGCCCCCCGTCCCAGCCTGTTGACTTTTTTTTCGTCAGGTGACTGTTGCATGTTGTATTTAATGTGTAAATAAAGCTGGAAAAAGTCTGGGTTTAATTTATTTCAAATTCCATGGTGCAATGTGACAAAAGGTAATGATTTTGGCAGGGTACGATGATTTTCTATAAGCACAACTGCTTTTTGTGAGTGATCTCAAAACTTAACTCTGGATCTTTGTACAGCAGAAACAAAGCGCCCATTGTAAAACATCACATAATGAGATATTCAGACATCAAATCACCAACAATAACACTAGTATTGAGTTCCATTTCCGTGTGTACATAGAAAAGAATATTGTTGGTTAGTGGGATGTTTTCATCGCATTATTTCACACTCTCCTTCCTAGGGGCTCATTAATGATATGTTATTGATACTGGGGCACACAAAATACCATGGTGTTGATCTGAGCCTCTAAGGGGAGAAAGTCTATATTACTCTCTTCTATTTGACATTTGCCTGAAGGAATGGGCACTACTAGTATACTATAAGAAGTGGCAGGGCGGTTCAGAACACTGATTATATACCTAGGACATTTAGAGAATTTCTAGAGTACCCTGCTCAAATTACCGACTCCTTATTTACCTTAGATAAACTACTATAGCTACTCTTGTGATAGACACCAAAGAAATGTGCATTGTCCCTGTCACATTGAAAATGATGATTTTATTTTGAAGTGAACGGTATTAAAAATATTATTATAGTTCAAAATATTTTTTTATTTAAATCGCCAACAAAATAAATTAGAACAATGTACTGTGAATAATCTATATCATATGATAACCTTTAACCAACAACAAATGTGGGTGAAGTTATTTTATAAATAATTAAGAAAAGTTATAAGGAGAGGGGTGACGTCTTATATGGTCAAATAATATCAGATAATTTGTTCATGTGTGAACCAAAGCAACTAAATTCTCAAGACAACCAAATCGTTTTAAAATTTATTGGGCCTGATTCATTAAGGAAAGTAAAGCGGAAAAAACGAGGGGGAGGTAAATTTTAAATTTTATGTAAGATTTATATTTGGGGTAGGTCATGTCCTAGATCAGCTTTTCAGTGTTCAAATAAGCTATCAAGTATTTGTGTGCTACATGATATTCATTAAGGAAATTAAGGCAAAAAGATGCAAGGGGTGCAAATTATTTTTTTATTTTGCAAAAAGTGAAATACTGTCTGTTTCCAGGTGTCAGTATTACCAGTCTGCCGGGGAATACACCTTCGGTGAATACACCTTCGGTGTATTCCTGTCAGGGTATATGTTGTTGGGGTACCGATAATCGTTTTAATAATTACTACCGGGCAGAAGAACAATATAATATTCTACTAGCCACTGTGGTTAAAATCTATGAATAGATGCAACTTGTGGGGCACTTCCTGCGACTGCTCAGCCCTGTACAGCAGAGTGTTGTTGTGTTGGCCTACTCGCATCATGTGACCCATGTTAATTATTATTGTAAGTGTAATGCTAAGTGCAGCTCCCGAGGGCTGCAAATATCCTGACAGGTAAATATTGCCTCATTAATGTAACACAGACACAGTGGTTAAGTGACACAGCGCTGTGTACATATCACCTTAGACTGTGTCAGGAACACTTAATGAGAGGTTCATATGAGCAGGCTAGACTTGGGGCCAGCAGCTTGATGTCTGATGTCGTGACTCATCTGTTACGGTCTTTTGAAGTTTTTCATGTGACAGCAATTGTCTACTTAAAGTCACATTTCTGCTTAGCAATCAGTGATAAATGAACAACGTACTTAACCACAGAGCAGGGTTTTGTTATATTACTTTACCTTGTTTTATGCCCACATTTACAGGACAGGCTTTATGTTTCATCAGCTTTTTGTGATGTTTTGAAGCACAGGTTACATGATCTCCCAGTCCCCCAATGTAAATCTTACTCCTGCAAGTTCTGTATCACCCATGTTAGCTGTAAAAAATATTATTACACACTTTGATGGACAAAGTACCTTGCTCTCCCATACATAGATACCTAGCTGATTATCATGTGATATATGGTTAAAGCAGTTTATTATATGAGCTATCCTGTAATTGTTATCATGTAGAACATTATATATAGTTATAGCAGGCAGTAGAATCCAGGAATTCGTACATACACTCTAAACTTGCAGCCACATCCTGGGGTCAGTAAAGTTTCGGCACCATCTAACTGTGCAATATGGTAGTCTAGAAAAATTAAAAATTGTTTTAGGTGGTGGACCTCTTGCAGAGGATGTCCTTAGTGGTAACAGTTTATAGGCTGATCTATTAGTTAAAAAAAGACCCTTACAGATTATTTTAATTTGTATTGCTAAATTTCTAAGATGATTTGCAAATTATTTTTATAGTCATTTCTTGTGCTACATATTAGTGGAATAATAAGTATATATTAAAGAGGCTGTCCACTTTGGCTGTCCACTTTGGACAGCCCATTTTTAGCCAGATGTAACTAGGTAACCGGTGGTAATCTTTCTCACGATTGCCACCGGTTTTCCCCTCTCCTGGCTGGTATGTAACTGATCCTGTGCTGACCACCTCCGTTAGAAGCCCTTTGAGCCATTTACCTTTTGGGATCCTGCTGGTCTGTCTCTCACAAGAGTGACTTGTTTGTAACCCCCCTTCCAGGGTACTACTATGGCAGCCCCCCATGTCCTCTTACCATCGGGACCAGGCATATTGTGCTTTTCTCTTATGTTTTGGCTCCTTCTCCTTCTCTCTGTCTCTATGTATACTCTCTCCTTAGCAGCATTTGAGGTTCTTCCCCCTCTTCCGCGCTTTACGCTCTCCCATAATGCCTGTCCTCATTTTTATTGATTGTCTGTCTCATCCTACTTCTCATTTTCAAAGGTCTACCCCTTGTCCCTCCCATCCCTTTGTCATATGGCTGTCACGTTTATTATGGAAGTTGGAGGATTGCTTGCTGATATCGCCTCTACTCTGCAGTGAGGTGCAGAGTCTAACGTGCCTCTGGTCTACGCCAGTGACCCCGCAAGGGAGTTTGGACTTAGCTACGGGAGACACGCAGGTTGCGCCCCTCAAAGAGAGTAATCAGCGAATTAGATGGAAGAGAGTGTCAGGCAATCCGGGTCAACCACACTGGCAGGAGAGGTACTGAGAGAAGATCCACAAGCTTAGTCAGGCAATCTGAAGACACATATTTATATATATATATCACCAAAACCTGGAGGAAGAATCAGGAGCAGTTCAGGATACAGCTGAGGTCAAACACAGGAGCAGTCAGAATACTAAAACACAGGAAGCGCTGGAGTAAGGGGACCTAATACTCTGGCACCTACATGGTGCCAGAGTCGAGTATAAATAGAGGAGGGTAGAATGTAATTATCGGCAGTGGTAATCCACATCACCAGGAATACGAGACCAGGGATCCACGACACCAGGAATAGTGTCCCGCTGCCTAGCAACGGGACGAGCGCATCACAGGAGGTAGGCGCCCGTCCCGTTGTGAAAACGGAAAAACCCGCGTGTTCAGCGTGTTCGGCGATTAAATTTCAAGCGGCGCTGCATTGTAAAGGTAAGTTTCCCTTTACAATGCAGCGCCGCTTGAAATTTAATCGCCGAACATGCTGAACAAGCGGGTGTTGAAGAACCCGGATGTTCATACATTTACCCCCATGTCTCTGACTCAAATAGGCAATAGAATCAGTGTTGGATCCACAGGAAGGAAGGGGGATGGGCAATCAGAGTGGTCGGCTAGCAGAAGAAAACATCTAGATCCGCCAATGCATAGCATAATCCCCATGTATGGTACTGTGCAGTATAACGTGGATTACTCACACTTGCCATGGATATAGACCAGTGTGAGAAACCTGGAGGGCTCTTTAAACACAAAACAAATAACTAGCATTAGAAATAGCAGCAACAGGAACCCAGAACACTGGAAATGGAACACGATACACTGGTAACAACTGGAACATTTCCAGGCTTCCCCTGGACCTCTGGGTTGGACTTGGAATCTCTATGTTCTTTTTGGCTGGACCTGGACTTTCTCTGTTCTGCTGGGATGAACCTGGTCTCCCTCTATTCCTCTAAGTTGGACCTGGACTCTTTATGTTCCTCTGGCCTGGATTGCCACTCCTTCTTTTCCTCTTAGCTGGACCTGGGATCTCTGTTCATCTGGCCTGGACTTTTACTCCCTTTGTACCTCTGGCAGCTTGTACAGGATTCCTGGCAGCTTACTCCCTGGCAATGCCAGACTCCTGTTTAGAAATAGAATTGACAGTACTCCCAGAAGAAGCTAATGGAAATACTATAGGCAATACGACACTGAAATCAATAGTAGTGGCGTGTATTGGTTCTTTAAATTTCTCTTATCATAAGAGTAAACCTCAAGGAACACTCAGCAGACATGTTCTGCAGAGGAATATTGCTACAGTATTGTACACATTTGTAACGAATGAACACATTTATGAGAAACTGGATATCTAGAGGTTCTACCTACTATACTAAAAAACAAAGAAGCATACTTAATTGATTATTTATAATTCAGAAGGTAGCTAATAAATAGCAGTTATGGCAAATTTCTATGTTATATAATAAGCAGCACAGATAAAATATGATACAGTGAGCAAACAACATAGATCTGTGGGAATGTACAAGCTGCAATTGCAAAATAATTTATTGATATCTGAAGGGTATAATACATGATTATAAGTAAAATCCCTCTTTTTCCTGAATGAGATCCTTTATTTTCTTAATAGAGTAACAATTGCTCTGATATTACAAATGTAAGACAAGGATAATAAGGGATCTCTAATACAAAGACTCATTGTGGATACCCTAATGGTTATTAAATAAACCTTTTAATCTTTGAATTTAAACTTTAGCTGATTTTAATCTAATACTTTGCTATATAATATTTTGTCTTGTGCATTTTAATGGATATAAATAAAGTAAAATTTAATAGCTTTTTTGTAGACCATAATAGTGCCTCCAAATCAGAATTATTGTTCTTCTTTCTAAACTTTTAAAATTGTTAACCAAGAGATATAGGCTGGTTCCACACATATTTGTTGTAAATTTCCCTCTGTTGGTCTGGCAGCATTCTTTAGTAGCATGGCAGCTTTTCCTATTGGTTTGGCAGCTCTTTCGGCAAGACTGGCAGCTCTTTCTGTCAAACATGCAGCTTTCTCTTTGAAACTTTTCAAGGGATTGGAGGCCCTTCTCATCTCCTACAGTTTCTCTATGCTCTGGTTGTCTGGTTGCCGTTTCTGTCTTTGCCTGGCTCTGCAGCACATGTCCTTACTGTACTCATTCTCACAATTATTATTATTATTATTATCATTTATTTGTTAGGCGCCACAAGATTTCCGCAGCGCCGTACACAAAGCAAACAGTAGACTATACAGGCTATAACAGTACAGAACAATAAACAAAAATACCAATGCTTCAGAAACTCCAGTTAGGTTAATGCAGTAGAGGCGGAGTAGAAGAACAGGTGTGGAGACAAGAGGGAAGAAGGCCCTGCTCATTCGAGCTTACATCCTAAGGGTGGGTGAACGAAACAGACACAATTGGAGGAAGTTGAAGTGTGGGGAGAGGGACCGGGAGGAGAGAGGGTAGAACGTTTGGAGGAGATGCGGAGTTAGGTAGAAGGTTGGTAGGCTTTAAGGAACAGGTGAGTTTTGAGTGCTCGTTTGAAGGAGCACAGATTAGGAGAGAGACGGATGGAGCGAGGGAGGTCGTTCCAGTGGAGGGGGGGCGGCACGGGAGAAGTCTTGTATTCTGGAGTGAGAAGTGGTGATAAGAGTGGAGGAGAGGCGGCGGTCATTAGCTGAGCGTAGGGAGCGGGCAGGAGTGTGAATGGAGATGAGGTTAGAGATGTAAGGGGCCGTAGACTGAGAGAGAGCCTTGTACTTGGTGGTAAGAAGTTTGAAAAGGATTCTGTAGGGGAAAGGGAGCCAGTGTAAGGCAAGGCAGAGAGGGGAGGCAGAGGAGGAGCGGCGTGAAAGAAAGATGTCTTGCAGCCGCATTGAGTATAGAGCGGAGGGGTGCGAGGTGGGAGTGGGGGAGGCCAGTAAGGAGGATGTTGCAGTAATCAAGGCGGGAGATGATGAGTGTGTGTATGATAGTTTTGGTGGCTTCCCGAGAGAGGAAGGGACGGATGCGGGCAATGTTGCGGAGTTGGAAGCGACAGGCTTGGGCGAGGGATTGAGTGTGGGGGGCAAAAGAGAGAGAGGAGTCAAGAGTGACCCCAAGGCAGCGGAGTTGGCCGACCGAGGAGATGGTGGAGTTGTTAACAACGATAGAGAGGTCATGGTGACTTTTGGATGCGCTACTTTCAATCTGCAATCTAATCCTCACAGTATGGCAACTTTCCCAGCAATGGTTGTACCTAGCTTCTCTATGGCGACACTCCGGGGCTCCCTCTTTCTTTTCCTTGGCACAAAGCTCTCTGCGTTTTGTTAGGCTCTGACATCACTTCCTCTGTCCATGCTTCTCAGGCATACAGGGAGGTTAAGTTTCCAGGACAAGAACTTTGTGGAACTTTAAATGTATTATATGGTACCTAAATCAATTTAAGAGATAGGTCTCATGCACTATGGGGCAGTGCAACCCCTGCCTGTTGGCCACTATCCCACTTAGTTTTCCTGCATGTTTTTCACTCCCAAACGAACTTGCAGGAAGGATCTGATTTCGCTGCACAGTATGCCACATGATGAGGAAGTATTTGACAACCCCCCCTCTACTGGTGGTTCCTCCTCTCCTTTACCTCAACTCTCAGGTCACGTTCCTCCTAGGCAGGTGATCGCTGGATCCGGGGGCCACAAATTTTTTATTTTATACAAGGGTAATTTAAGTATTCAAAAGTTTTAATTGCCATGCAATATGAGTTCATCAGATGATCACATTTATCCCCGAGGAAGCCAACGAGCATAAAAGGGGTGAAACGCATTGGTGTTTAGGCATCCATTACTTTTTGATATTACTTGCAAGTAACTTCATTCACTTCAGCTCTATTGCCACTGCCTGCCTATACCTAGACCTGATTCATCGGAACACCGCTAGATACGACTGCCTCCAGCAGCAACCGACAGCCGGGCTTACCATCACCGCTACAACAGATGACAGCGCATGCGCAACGATCTACACCTCGCTTAGACTTCGGAATCGCTAGTGAACACAGCCCTCCTTCACTCGGGAGAGGTAAGATGGGTTCCAGAGGAGTAAACAGAGGGGATCAAGTCTACACTTCCTTAGGCAGCATCTCTTCGCAACTGTATGTCCTGTAACCGTGTTCCTTGGAGAAATTTCTCCATAACATTTGTTCCACCTTGGAATTCCATTTACATGTGACATTTGTATGGACAAAGCTTCCAATGACTTTTTACCCGTTCCGACTGTTTCCCTTTTCACTGTTACCACTCTGGACTACAACAAGGAGTACAACATTAGACAAGGTTAGACCCTGTCTCACTTCCACCGTTTTAATCGTATTTGGATATTTGGACTTATTCTTCTTTGTCATTTGATGAACTCATTTTGCATGCCACTCACATTTCGAAAATTGCATTTATGGGTGTTGGATCTGCACAAATCTGATCTGATTTACATTTTGTCAGGTTTGTCAGTCTGGCTAGAATTTTGCTACCCAAACCTGTACATGTATGGCCAGTGTTCTACACACAATATTTCATATCTTTTTTTGTGAATAAATATTAGATTTATCTATTTGACTTGCCATTGCATATCTTCACCTCTCATACCATTGCGCTCTGGAACTCTATTCTGCCATTCTCTTTTTCTCAGGGGGTGGGGACCTCTCCCTGTTCCATTAGGTTCTATATAGTGGCTGCATAGACACCTTTTAGGAAGTGGGGTGTTTCCACCATCTATTAAATGTTTTAATTTCTTTGTCAATAAACTGCTAATGATTTCTATAAATCTTGCAGTATCCCAGGTCAGATAGATTGTGTCTATCTTGGCAGGCAGGGGCTCTAAATTATTTTTTTTATAACAATTAATATACTGGAGATCTGTTGGTACCAAGATACCCCCTCATCATAATTGAATTCCAGGCTGCATTCCCCCAATTCTGCCCTGCATCCCTTGCAGTATAGTAACCAGCCAGGCAGCCATTCAGTAACCACTGAAGCCACAATAAAACATTGAAGTGCAGTGTCTCAGCATGTAACCTCATTCTGTTCACTGTAACAATGTAAACACAGTTTGAGTCATGTTAATCTCTTCCCTCTGCTAACAAGAGTGTTGAACAAAGACGGTGGCATCGTGCCATTGTATGGGATGGGCATGTCCTCATTTAGCTAAACAGCCACTTGTAGTTTGCATTGTCCAAGGGACATTATATTGAATTCTGCTACATCAGTTTTACATTGGTATTCCAACGTCTGGAACACTGTTCTGAAGAAGCAATCCTTGGAGTATTGCATGTAGACAATGCAGCGTTCTCTTTGTGATAACTCTGCTTACTGGTTCAGTGCTATTGTCTGTTGCCGGATAATCATTGGGGATTAAATTTGATCTCACAAAGCAATCATCACTTTACCTGCCATTTAAACTAAGCAGATAAAACTGATATATTTTGTTCAACAATAATTTACGTATAAGCTAATTAGAGGGAAGCAGCCTGAAGACCTCCAGCTGTTGCAGAGGCACAAGTGCCAGCATGTCCTCTGATCCTCTGGCTGCAAGAGCGTGCTGGGAACTGTAGATCCACCACAGCTGTAGGCTAGAGGTTACCTAATTCTAAATGAGAGTAGGCTTAGGTAGTATTACACAGCTGTGGTGTCCAGGACATACACAAACCAGTAGACCGGCAGAGTGGACGCAGCTTTGGAGGAAGAGGAGACGACTGCCCAGCTTGTAAAGCAAATTAAGGGGAGAAATTCAAGAAACCTTGGATAGCCCTTCAAAAATGTATTTCTGGGCTCCGAAGGTTTTAGTTAAAAGCCCCTGCTTTCATCAATTGCAATTTTAGAGAATGCAGTATATGAATTTGTAAATAATAGTAAAAAATGATATTAATTAAAATGTAATGAATTTGAAAGTAAATTCAATTAATATAATAATAAATACATTCATTTTTCTTATTTTTTGCTTATTAGTAATACCTAATTTTGTCCTGTCTGGATTGCCTATGGTCTAAAAAGCAGTGGTGAGACGAGTCCCCATGATTGTAACTGTATTTCAGTGATTGTGAAAACATTGATGCCTAATATATTCCCAGATACATGATTATAGATAAATAATTAGATTGTAAGCTTTCCAGGCAATGGTGTCATCTTCTTTAGATCTAATGCTGACCACATAGAGGTCAATCCTGATATATGATGGGATAAGGGTCCAATTTGCCCAAACTGGAGAAGACCATTCCGCATGTGAAACAAGTGGCTAGACCACTTCCGGCTGGAGCCTACTAGTCATCTCCCAGAGTCTCCTGAATTCTGTGCTAGCTTCCTGGACTCCCTGGAGATCAGCCCACTCTTATGCATCCTGCCAACTTCTTAGTGAATTGGGTGGGGAGGGGGGGAAGGGGGCTCGCAAAAGACCCCAGAGGGAAATTACATTATCACAAAATTACTTTACAGGGCCAAAATTAAGCAATATGCTGTATCCCACCCTCCTCCGTATTTGCGCTTCACCTCCCATCTGGCAAGTATGCTGTAGTGTGGATAGAAATTAACCACACGCAGGCTATTAGGGGTAATTTTATCACCCTGTTTACCAAGATTGCGATAAGATTGTATTAATATTGGGGTGTTTCAGGGCCAAACACACTACAATATCTGGCCCATTGCTCGATATTGCTACAGATTTCACAGGGCAGGTGTCAGTGGCTATAGCTGTGTCCCGCTACCCCGCTCCCACTCCTGCCCTCCATCCTGTCCCCCTCTTACCTCCCTCCTTTTCTTTCTCCTCTTCCCTGCTCTCCGTCTCAGCCTCCGTTCTCCCCATTTCCTCCTCCTACCATTGCGTCTCTGTCCATCCTACCCTCCCCTTAGATTGTACGCTCCTTCGAGCAGGGCCTCCTCTCCTTCTGTTCTCCACCACCTTTACTCTGCTCTCCAGCTCCTTGTCTCTTCCGTGAGGTCCTCCTGCCCTTCTACCCCCTTCTCTACCCCGCTGGGGGGTCTCACCTCTCATCTAGCTGTACATCGAGCTTCTGAGTTACTGTGCTTTTTGTTAACTGTACCGTGCTGTCTCACCCTGTATCGTGTTTCTGTCTGTCCCTGTACGGCGCTATGGATACCTAGTGGCGCCCTATAAATAAAAATTAAAAATAATAATAATAATACAGTTCTCTCTAGTCAATGGTTCTGTGTAAATAAATATATACATTAAAAAACATTATTTAGTGTATTTCATAATTTTCAGTAATTGACTGTTTCCTGTTGCAAAACAATACTTGTCATATAGTCTTAATCCAAATATAGAACATAAACTGACAATGTTTTTGTTTAATCTTTCTTTATTGAGGATAGGTCATAAACGTAAAACAATATACATTTGTACATCAGTAGGCAACAAGAGAAACGATCTTAAAATTTTCCTTTATAACAAATAAAATTAAAAATAAGTGAGGTGAGGGGGAGATAAGAAAGAGGAGCCGGGCAGATCCTCAGGCTATCCTAATAATACCACCCCCCCCTCCCTACTGGTTTACGTTGACAGCATAGAAAAAGGGGGGATCTGATGGGCCCACCTGTTCTGATGTTTTCAGTATAGTTGCTCAACCTGCTTATGTCTCACCAAACAAATGGGAAGGAAAGTCCAGGAGTCCCAGACAATACAAAGAGAAGTTGCGTATGCTCCATAAGGGAACTGTAGGAAGCGGTCTCCTTGTGATTTCCTTCTACCAAAAATATCTTGTTGGATTCTGGGCGATTTCCCTGGCCAAACAAATTCATGGACTAGTTTTTGGAGATCAGTAAAATATCTGGGAGGGATGTGAATAGGAAGTGTTTGAAGGAGCTATAACATTTTTGGTAGGGTATTCATCTTAATGATGTTAATTCTCCCAAGCCAGGAGAAACATCTGAGTCGCCAACTCCTAAACTCTGCATTGATTTGAGAGATCTTTCATCATTAATACCCCTATATATTTAATGTGACTGGTGTTACAGGCAAAGAGGAAATAATATTGGATCCCATTGTAATTGGCAGGATCAAGAGGATTAGACCCACAGATTTTACATAATTTATCTTGAAATTGGATAATTCTCCAAATAGTTTAAATTCTGGCATCAGATTGGGTAGAAAGAACACTGAGTTGGTTATAATTGTCAAAAGGTCATCGGCAAATAATGCCAATTTGTGATCAGTAACATCCACCTGGTCACCTGACACATCAGGGTGGTTTCTAGTAGAACTTGCCAAGGCCTCCATGCAAAGAACAACAATCAGAGTGGGTAGCGGGCAGCCCTACCATGTCCCAATTTTTTTTAAAACAGAATGGGTTAGAAAGGGAACCATTGACTTTGATGTGAGCTGTTGGAACTTTATAGAGGGAAAGGATTATTTGTAGGAAGGCAGGACCCAGTCCCACGTGGTCCAGTTCCCCAGTGAAGAAATGCCAATCTACACTGTCAAAGGCCTTCTCCATGTTGGTTGACAAAGGTAAAGTAGGAGTTGACGCACCTCTAGCTAAATTAACCAAACCGATAATATTCATGGTGTTGTCTCGGGCTTCACGTCCCAGGACAAAACCAACCTGGTCATTATGAATTAAATCTGGCAATATAACTTTCAAGTGTTTAACTATCATCTTTGCAAAAACCTTAGGTTAACCTTCAACAGGGAGATTGGCCTGTAGCTAAAACACTGGGTGGGATCCTTACATTCTTTAAGGATGGTGAAAAGAGCCTTGCGTGAGTGCTGAGAGAAGCCGGAATCATTGGAGATCTCATCTGACCATGTTTTATTTTTATTTATTTTCTATCATTCTGCACAAATAAAAAAATAAATATTTTGAGTTTAGTGTCTCTTTAAATCTCAATCCAAGTCTCCTATAGTGTTATCTTTAATCAAACACAATTGAAGCCTACTCTGTAGCAACTGATTTGTATGCCTGATATTACAGGATCCAAGTTCACCCACTGATACTTAGGAAACTTAGAGAAAGAAATTTTATCAAATGCACTGACTATGCCATTATAATAACATAGATTGAGGGTTGGCTAATTGTACCAAACATAGCACTCTCTTAGGGCTAGATTTACTAAGCTGCGGGTTTGAAAAAGTGGGGATGTTGCCTACAGCAACCAATCAGATTCTAGCTGTCATTTTGTAGAAGGCACTAAATAAATGAAAGCTAGAATCTGATTGGTTGCTATAGGCAACATCTCCACTTTTTTAAACCCGCAGCTTAGTAAATCTAGCCCTTAGTGTCTAGATAGAAAATATGGATATCCATATGATGCACTGTTTGCTCAGTCTGTAAAATCTGCTGCGAATTTGTGATTATGCCATATTTATGTGTGGATGTCTTGAAGGTTTGGCACCATAAGACATGTTTGTCCTGGATGTCCCACCATTGGTTTAATGCTATCTCTCTGCCAAAGGTGGAACTACTATAGAAGGTCAAGGAATGTATCTGCTATGGGTCTAAGCAATGCCAGGTCGCCCTCCTGATGCCCTCCTCCTCTGCATTCAGAAGAGCAGAGCGGGGACCACTTATGATAGGCGCCAGTCTGGTTTATGTTTTGGAGAGATCCAATTAGGAGGCTGGAAAATTTGTACAGCTGCTGAGGGGATACCCTCATGGCTGTACCTGTTGTTTTACGATCCATCTGTAACGCACCACATATAGCTGCGCAGTTTGAAGGTCATACAGGAACAAATAGCATTATATTATTAAGGTTAAGAAGAGACTGTAAACTGGTGGGTGACTGTAGACTTTCTTATCTGGTGGTAGTTTGAACTCCAGTTTGCATCAGTCAGCAGTAAGTTTAATCAATGTCTTAGCTGGCAGATAAATCATTTATTTTGACGTGTAAATTAAGTCCTATCTTCATTTCTGGATAAGTTGTTGGTGTAGCCCTAATGTATGTGACATTACGTTTTATTTATGTTGATAGAAATTCTGCCAATGTCACTGATAGAAATAGGAATTATAATGATATCACAACTGGCGAGCACTTTGGCTCTAGCCATTTATTCTATCATTGTCTATATTGTTAAATAAATGGAAAGAAACTCACAATGTATTCACAATAAGCCAAAAATGCCCTTTGTATTTCATATTCTGGAGAATATTCTATTTAAAGCTGGAAAACAGAAATACAGTCTATTTCTATAGAATTTACTACCATTCATATGTTTTTTAAGCCATCTACAGAAACAAGATTACCGTAGTGTCAGGGGGTGCAGCTGTGTCGTAGGTATGGTGCCCGCTGACCTTAAGGGCTCAGCAGGATCAGTGAGAGGGCTGGCATTTGGTAATGTTGTGTGGAATTAGCATGGTACAGTATCTGAGCAATAATGTTATGGCACGCACATAGTGGTATTTTATAAAGCCATAGGAAGATATTAGATGGGATCCCCAAAGCATGACTCTATATCGCAACCCACTGTTTAGAGTCTGTGATTCTGGTCCATGCTATTATTTATTAAGTAACACTGCCTGATAATACATAGCAGCATCGTGTCAGTCACTGCATGGTCTGTGTCTGCTCCAGACCGGTGACCCTACATCCTCTATAATGTGCTATGATCTGAGCAGCTCCTGGACTGTGTACATAGCAAAGAAAAAATAGGATGCATATACCCCTGACAGGGGCAGAACAGTGCACCAGTGCGCCCCATGGCAAAATTTGGGCAGGGGCCAGCACTAGACTCCCAGGCCCCCCACTCTGCTCCCAAAAGAGCATGCAGGGTCCGGCACATGCGCCCGGCAGAAGAGGTGCATGAGCTGGGCAGCAGGAGAGCAGAGTGGGGGAGTGGGGGGCATCAGGTGGGGATAGGGGGTCTCAGACAGGGAGGGTGACTCGCCCTAAAACCTATATGTGTGCATGTAGAGAAACCTGGGATTTAAGGGTATAGGGGGAAGAGACAGAGTGATGCTATGAGGGACAATGAAGAGGAGATGCAGCCCGTCGGAATGCAGCTATGGGGACCAGGGCCTGATCAACCACTAGGCTGACCAGGCTGCAGCCTGGGGCGCTGGGTCCCGGGGGGCGCGGCACTGTGGTTTTTTTTTTTTTTTTTTTTCTTCATTCATTTTTTTTTTCGGGGTGGGAGAGGGGGGGTCGCCGCGGGGGGGTGGAGGGCTTGACGATCAAAAGCATTGGTGGTCAGTGGTTAGCAACACACAGCCAATCGCCAGGCTGCCTGTTGCTGTGCAGCAGACAGGAAGCAGGACGTCTTCACTTCCTATCTGCTGATCTGAGGAGAGGAGCGACGCTGGCACAACTACAGGTAAGTGAAGGGGGGAACTGCCCTGCATATCTATAGGGAGGGGGGGGGAACTGCTCTGCATATCTATAGGGAGGGGGGGGGGAACTGCCCTGCATATCTATAGGGAGGGGGGGGGGGGAACTGCCCTGCATATCTATAGGGAGGGGGGGGGGAACTGCCCTGCATATCTATAGGGAGGGGGGGGAACTGCCCTGCATATCTATAGGGAGGGGGGAACTGCCCTGCATATCTATAGGGAGGGGGGGGGGGAACTGCCCTGCATATCTATAGGGAGGGGGGGGAACTGC
This sequence comes from Mixophyes australis, assembly GCA_036250195.1. Classification (NCBI taxonomy): domain Eukaryota; kingdom Metazoa; phylum Chordata; class Amphibia; order Anura; family Limnodynastidae; genus Mixophyes; species Mixophyes australis. Next base: position 405,883,414 of record JAVHZZ010000002.1, on the reverse strand, counting down.
CCTGCATATCTATAGGGAGGGGGGGGGAAACTGCCCTGCATATCTATAGGGAGGGGGGGGGAACTGCCCTGCATATCTATAGGGAGGGGGGGGGGGAACTGCCCTGCATATCTATAGGGAGGGGGGGAACTGCCCTGCATATCTATAGGGAGGGGGGGGGAACTGCCCTGCATATCTATAAGGAGGGAGGGAACTGCCCTGCATATCAGAGTGGAGGTAAGGAAAATAACTGCAAGGGGGATGGATGCAGGGTGGGAGGTAAAGAAAATGGCTGCAGCAGGGGTTAAGGAAAATGGCTGGGGGGGGGGGTTGTGGTTAAGGAAAATGGCTGCAGGGGGTATTTAAAAAATAGAGCAGCTTTGGGGGGCAGAATCTCATGATTGTGTGGTGGTCACATGGGTGGTCTCAGCAATCACTAGAATACTAAATATTAGTGAGATGGGGCTGGTAGAGGTTTGTATTTGATTGACAACAAATATTCAGATATTGCTTATATATGCCTGTCCAATGGGGTACTTTTAGCTGGCCATAATGGAGTGTTTTGTTTTAACTAAAGGGCCTAATCATTCAGGGTTTGCATTATAATACATTTTTGCATTTTCAAAAAAGGACGCCAACTTTCCAGAAGCCAGCGAGAGGATAACAAAGTTGCAAGAGAGAAGAGCAAGGACAGGTAAGAGACAATGGCACAATCTGTCTAAATTTGAATGCTGGAGAATACACCTGAACATTCATATTCAGGAGTGTTCCTATACACCTATATATTCGGAGGAGGAGGGAAGGGGGGGGCGCTGCGGTCGTATTAGCCTAGGGCGGCCAGAACCCTTAATCAGGCCCTGATGGGGACCCTTTATTCCTAGTTATTTATTTGCTCTATGAATTATTTCCCATGAGCTCTACCCTCATATGTTGCCAGGGGGCCTGAAACTTACACTTACTTTTCTGCCAGTACCCGTATGGATCTGGTTTCTAATACAGAAACAGCAAAAGAAAACTTCATCATAAATATGATACTTTTGGAGGATCACATAACACTCACCCACTCACAACTATTACATAAAAGATTCTAGAAATCACCAGGTATTACAGTACTCTGGTACACACCCTAATACACACAGTAAGATAAATATCTCCCGTTTTCCCACACTTGGGTTTTCAAATAGATGAAAAATTGATCTAAACAAACTTATGGTTACTGTGGCTGAAAGACAATCCAGACATCAGGATTGTATCATTTAATTATAGTCCACATAATAATATAGACGTATCATGGAATCTCTGCTGCTCTTGGTTCTAGTTGGCTAAAGTGAATGTCACACCCTTGTCAGTATTAATAAACTGATTATTGTTAACATTGATTGTGGAATATCGTTCTAAAATAATCAATCTTTCTTTTAAGATCAGAACACGTGTGAAACACAGATTTCAGCTGATCGGAGTCTATGACATCAGACAAGTTCCCACAGGGCAAGCCGAAATCTTTTAAGAATTGATGAAAGGAAAATTAATGTTCATACATTAATTTCTATATACTATATTTATGACTGAACTCTGCACTTTATTAACCTTTAGTTTTCTTTATGTTTTCTTTATTCAATGCACTGTTGCTGAACAGGAGATATTTCCCGATACATTTTATGACTTTGACATTAACTGAATCATTTGCATTATGTTTAGTTTAAGGAAACAAATAAGAATTCAGGGAAATCACATGGGGAATGTTTTCAGTAGGCCGCTTTCTCTGGTTTTATCTGCAAAAAAAAAAATCATTATAGTTGCAATTTATTTAAAAAATATAGCCGGCTCAGCTGAGCGATACTGGCCCAGCGTGGTAAGGGTTAACTTACCCTTCTCTGGGTCGGTCTCTGTAGAACTGCACATGTGCGGGCCGTCTAGCCGTCTCGGAGCATGCCAACGACTGGTCTGGATGTGTGGTATGTTGCATATTGTTGTAAGCATAAGGAGCTAATTTCAGAGCCGAGGAAGAAGAGTTACCAGTGATATTTAGTCCTCTGATAACCTGTTACTGTACAATATTCCTTTTTTATTCTTCCTCCTCACATAATTAATTTTGGTTTTGCTATCAGGATTACACACTATGTCAAGGCCTGAAGAGGCGATAATATTGATTTTTATTTTAATTTACTGTCTTACCATTACTGTAGGGTTTGCACATAAGCTGCTGAACGACAACTACACATTGGGGTTTGAGGTAACGTGTAAAGTAATGGCAGCCAAAGAGTCACTGTATAGTGAGCAAGAAATCCATTGGTCCCCTATTCATTATTGTCTTGTTGTCATCATTATCATCAACACAACATAACAAAATGAATACCTGAACATGAATACACATAAGTACAATAACAAATGCAATTAAGCATAATAGCAGTCGTGTGGTACTGCACCATCTTATTCCCTGTCCCTGTCATATATCCCCCTGCACCATCTTCTCCCCTGTCATACACAAGTATGAATAATGCCCATTACATAGATGTGACAGGCTGCACATTCACCGTATGCAGCTTTGGACTTTTGCATCTTTTTGTACCTCTGCTGCTCCCCTACTTAGCTGCAGAGGAAACTGAAAATATCCACCTGCATTCCATTCACTCTCAACGATTGAACAGAAAAGTGAGTGATGGTACCGGGGGATATGTGACAGGGACAGGGGAAAAGATGGTGCAGGGGGATATGTGATGGGGATAGGGGAGAAGATGGTGCAGGGGGATATGTGACAGGGGAAAATATGGTGCAGGGGGATATGTTACAGGGACAGAGGAGAAGATGGTGCAGGGGGATATGTGACAGGGGAAAATATGGTGCAGGGGGATATGTGAGAGGGACAGGGGAAAATATGGTTCACCCGGAAGTGTGAAGCCGGTCAGCGGAGTTAGCCGCGATCGTGTCACACTCTATCTAATGTTCTAATGTTACAATTTTGAATCTATTAGTGCGCTTTGTTTAGGGCTATAGCACCAGGGTAATTCTGTCTGACAACAAGAGGAGGATTGAGGTTCCTTCATATCGCTAGTCAGACCTTTATCAGCAACATTTTCATAGGCTGAACTGACTCAATTTCCTATGTAGCAGATATGTGCTAGAAAGAAATCCTCTGTGGTCATGCCCTAGTTAATCCCTCTCCTCTATACACTGTATGAGAGGGTACTAGGTTAGAGCACCAAGGTTTTGGAACTATATATACATTTACTTAAGTTCCTCTATATGTCTATGTCAGATTACTATACCTGAGTGTTTTTGATAAATTATAAACCCTACAAGTGCATTCCTACACTACAATTATTTAATTCAGAGTGGACACACTTGCTGGTTATATGAGATATACTATGTATCGATGAATATAGGGAATATAATTGAATCCCAATAAATTGTGTTATTTTGAATCTCATTGATATAATGTCCATAATTATGGGCAGTATTCCCAGTAAATTATAAGTGTCACAATTTTGTGACCACCGGCTTCCCGGAAGGGTATTTTTAATTACTTCTATCACTTATCTTTATTTTTCATCACCTCTTTATTTTAATATTCGCCGACTGTGATGTTATCTGACATATTAATTTTTAATAAACTTTCAATAAAATTTGTTTTTAAATACTTTCCAAGGGACTGGAGTGCCTCAATTTACAATCTCTTTAGGTGATTCTTCTCACCATTTTTTTCCTGATAGTAACTCTGGTTGTGAGAGCACCCCCTCATTTTGAATTATATAAATAACTCTCAGATACAAATGATGAGGAAGTCCTAACCTTAGAGCGAGATGGATTTGCTTTTTTCTATGGCAGGGGGATATGTGACAGGGACAGGGGAGAAGATGGTGCAGGGGGATATGTGACAGGGCAAAATATGGTGCAGGGGGATATGTGACAGGGACAGAGGAGAAGATGGTGCTGGGGGATATGTGACAGGGACAGGGGAGAAGATGGTGCAGGGGGATATGTGACAGGGACAGAGGAGAAGATTGTGCAGGGGGATATGTGACAGGGACAGGTGAGAAGATGGTGCAGGGGGATATGTGACCGGGACAGGTGAGAAGAGGGTGCAGGGGGATATGTGACGGGGATAGGGGAGAAGATGGTGCAGGGGGATATGTGACGGGGACAGGGGAGAAGATGGTGCAGGGGGATATGTGACAGGGACAGAGGAGAAGATTGTGCAGGGGGATATGTGACAGGGACAGGTGAGAAGATGGTGCAGGGGGATATGTGACAGGGACAGGTGAGAAGAGGGTGCAGGGGGATATGTGACGGGGATAGGGGAGAAGATGGTGCAGGGGGATATGTGACGGGGACAGGGGAAAATATGGTGCAGGGGGATATGTGACAGGGACAGGGGAGAAGATGGTGCAGGGGGATATGTGACAGGGCAAAATATGGTGCAGGGGGATATGTGACAGGGACAGCGGAAAATATGGTGCAGGGGGATATGTGACAGGGACAGGGGAGTAGATGGTGCAGGGGGATATGTGACAGGGACAGGGAATAAGATGGTGCAGGGGGATATGTGACAGGGACAGAGGAGAAGATGGTGCAGGGGGATATGTGACAGGGACAGGTGAGAAGATGGTGCAGGGGGATATGTGACAGGGACAGGGGAGAAGATGGTGCAGGGGGATATGTGACAGGGACAGGGGAGAAGATGGTGCAAGGGAATATATGACAGAGACTGGGGAGAAGATGGTGCAGGGGGATATGTGACAGGGACAGGGGAGAAGATGGTGCAGGGGGATATGTGACAGGGACAGGTGAGAAGATGGTGCAGGGGGATATGTGACAGGGACAGGGGAGAAGATGGTGCAGGGGGATATGTGACAGGGACAGGGGAGAAGATGGTGCAAGGGAATATATGACAGGGACTGGGGAGAAGATGGTGCAGGGGGATATGTGAAAGGGAGAGAGTAGAAGATGGTGCAAGTACATAGGTTAAAGGTTAAGTGTGAAGGGAGAGACAGCTTAAGAATGGGAATGTCATGGATACAGCCACCATAAAACACAAATAGTAATGAAGGATGGGAATGCACAGACACAGTTTTTTTTAAGGAAGGGGGGTGAATCATTTGGGCACTGAGGGGGACAAATGTTAAAAAAAATTCAAGCTACCATTCTCCATTCACTTATATTTTACATACCCTCACTTCAAAATATCCACTTCAACCACTGGTTGTGTGGCCTCCAAGACACCGACCTGACTGAAGACTAGCTCAGTCCCTTCCATGGCAGGGTATGCAGGTAAATGTAAGCACATAATAGACCTCGCACATACAGGTGTGACAGCTGAAGCGGTGCACAAAAACAAATGATGATTGAGAATTGTCGGTGCCAAGTCATTTTCTTTATGCCGAATAAATGATGAAGAATTTATTTACATAGTAAATATACACAGTCTCTGGAGGAGCACAATAACTCCCACAGTAATAACTAGAATGGGTCATCCCCTTTGACTAGGGTGCCTAGTCATACTTGTCTACTCGCCCGGAAGAATAGGCATACCTCCTGGATCCCAACAAATTCCGAAATTGAATATCAGGAGGCGGGGCTTAATCGCGCCATTATGCCCTGCTCCCACTATTCAATGCCGTGTTTTTCGGTATTTTATAGTGGGGGGGGGTGGTCTATGGTGATGCAAAGATGTCACCACGCCCTCTCCTACCCCTGTCACATGACCTCTTCTCTAGGATCTCCCGGAGGACAGAGTCACAAAGTTGGCAAGTGTGTGCCTAGTTCTCCGTTATGTATCTCCCACAAATCTCTCTCAGAGCCCGGCTGTCACATAGTTCAAGATTATGCGCAGCTTATCTTGAAATCAAGATATGCACCACTATAACACTCGCCTTCACCACTTAAAGTTATCTCATTCATCGTAAACTTCTTTTGTTCCACTCCCTCTCACAACTCACATGACTGCTCACCTTCCCCTTTAAAAGGGCTGTACACACACTCTTACTTCACTCTCTCTACCATCCGCAGTCATTGGACTAATGTATACCTAGCTCCATCCACAACTTGCATTCTACTACCAAGCATATAATTGCCCACGTAGAAATGCATAAAATGTTTTCAAACATCTCCCATCTGAAAATGAGGCGTGACAGTGAATACATCTAATTTCCCACCAACCAATGGGAGCCGTCATCGGATGCACTTAATATATTTACAGCACAAAATGTGGTTTGATTTATTACTCAGACAATAAAGATAATGAATACGATAAAGTGTCAAATATCAATAAAACACACTTCAACTCTTTAAAAGTGTTTAATGGTTGTACTTTTGTCAGATAGTGCACTACATTATATTTATTTTGCTATTGAGCATTGTTGTGGATTTCGCAGTCTTGAGAAGTTAACAGACAGGACTACATTGGAGATTTATTTACAGTAAAGATTTATTTACACACTTTGAATGTGAGCAGTTTAAGTGTGTGATTCACATATATATGTTTTACTGGATTGTACACACTATGGGCCTGAGTCATTGTTTGGACGTAAGTCTGTTTGTGTGCTGTATCTTGCGTCAACCAGCTGTGGGTGCTCAGAAATGGACCATAGGCCGATGAACGCAATTCATGTCTGAGCGCAATTAACACTTACGGCTACCTACAACTGGAAGCACAGAACGAGGAAGGGAAGTGGCGGGTGAACGTAGACAATGTACAGTGGGGGCAGTGCCGAGGCAAATGTGGCTGATTTAAGTCCTGGGTTTCTCTAAAGTACATTTTTTTTTAGCCGCATCAATTGCACCAGCTACAGGGCAGGTGTACGAGCCGACTGATAGTGATGACTAACAGGGCATAGTCTTTATATTACAACTACACATATGCGTGCCACTAGATAGCAAAGAAAACGTAACATTGTCTATATAAACACATTTTATGTACAGTATGTATTAAAAGTATTTTGATTTACGTATTTAATGTAAAAATAAATAAAAATAAAATATTTTTACTAATGATTATACTGTTAAGAGTTGATCATTTATTTTAGAATTACATTTTTTTTATGCGCTGTGATGTGACTTTGTATTGCTTGTGCCTATTCTGCAGTCTGTTCTGCACCCAGATTCAAATGGATATGGATCTCGAGATCCGCTTGGAACCAAGCTCTTTCTTAAAATGCAAGTTGCGTGCAGGTTGCGTCTGAACATGAATCAGTCCCTATCTGTTATTCTTTTTGGCGGTTCTGTGGGCGTTGTAGACAGAGCCCCTTACAACCCCTTCAAGCAGCACCCCCCTTGGGCATTGCACCCCCACCCCTGCTGCTTCTGACCTTCAGATTGGGCTATGGTATCACTGACACGGAGGAATAGCAGCTGTTGAAGTCGTATAATTGGATGAACGAAAGTATATTGGTTTAATATTGGTTTGCCGTGCGTATTGCGAAGCGTACGCCACGTGACGTGGTGCGTTCGCACGGTAAAATACGCACGCACACACTCGCATTACAACAGTTAGTTATTTATATAATTTCATATTGGTTCTGTTACACTGTAATTCAGGAGCAGATAGTATTCGGTTTATTATTAGTCTATATATATATATATATATATATGTATATGTTGATTATATGTACTTTGTAGTGTTATTAAAGGTTTAGGTAATAGGAAAGGTGTCATGCCTGATATCATATTGAAGCCCTAATCATCAGCAGCCGTCCGGTGCAGTCGGCGAAGAGATCGCACATTGCATGCTTTAGTTATTGATATTAGAGAGTAAAACCTTTGTATGATACTGGCTATGAAAAGGAGCAGACCCCCTGGAGAGAAGACCCCCACCTTTGGATTCCTTAGATTGAATCAACCTATTACCTGTCTGGCCTGGACCCACCCAACGACTGGACCTATAGAAACAATCTACGTCATCTCTATTGTTCACAATGAAACACTGACTGTATATATATTAGTTGCATCTCACTGGGGCCTCAGTCAACTCTGACACAATATTCTATACAGAATATTGTCCATCGGGTCCGGTGATTGCGCAGCGTGCGCAAGCGATTGCATTTGGTATGTACTTATCTTTTGGTATTGGCTGTGCTGTACTGTACTTTATCATGATATAATAATGTATTGAATTGTTGACTATTTACATCTGTTAAAAATAAATCACTTTGTGCTTTGGACACACATTCAATTGATTGGGCAATGCTTATTTTAAAACGATAGAATTACTTTAATAATATGGGGGCTCGTGAGTTAGGAATTACGTTACCGGCAGGTATGCAACGCTTACGATATTCGGTTCCTCAACAAAGGGTGGATGGACGGACGCGTCGTATAAAGCAGGAAAGAACGTAATACGTCTAATACCTGTGGTTCACTGTGTGTTGCGAAACCGAATGTCCGTTGTTGCATAGACTGAAGGAACGCTAATTAGAATCTAGGGACAAGAAAGAAAAATGTTTCTTTTTATTGTCGTTTTAATGGTTTAAAGTGTATTGCATTGCTGTGCGTATGTGTACTTCCTGCTGTGCGTACGCAAACTTCCGGTAAACTTGCCACGTGGTTAAACAATCGTTTTGATAGTTATTATACATGCATAGTATAATTACTTGTGAAAGCCTCTGAGACATTATTACTATTGTTGGGAACTTTTGATTTTCTGCGCAGAAAAGGTGTATAGTGTGTGATGTTGTAACGTAGATACACTGTTTTATTGTTGAGGTGCTCAGTTGCTGTCTGACGAGGCGGATTGCCCAACTGAAGGACGGTATACAGGGCAGGTATACCGAATGCGAAAACTGGGTTTTCGCAAAGCGCTACCAATAGATCGCAAGGTTTGCTAATAATTAGTATTGGTAGGCAGTGCGATCCGGTCGCACCGTTAGTGCGAATTGGTGAAGCAGCTAGGAGGAATTATACTGGAAAGGCAGGTTGATTGTATCGACTTTGCGCTCCCAGCGATAATAAACTCAGCAGATTTTGTGGTTTAGCCAGGGTATTGAGGAGCTGATAGCCCTTGGGGCCCACAGTGATATTTCTGTATTAGGGAAAAGCGAGTGAGCGCGGCTAAAGGAAATACGTTCACCGAGGATTATAGATCTCTAGCGGTGAGTATAGCAACAGAGTTGAAATTATTAGGTGGAAAGAACAGAGCATTGCGGTGTGTCTGTATTTCACATTTGGCCGGAAGGAACAGAGCATTGCGGTGTGTCTGTGTTCCGGGTAGAAGGTATATTGTTCAACATGGGTGCTAAGCATACGCTAGAGATGGTCAGTGTACTGCCTAAGGAAGGCCCTATTGAGTCAGCGAGGTTTCTCATGTGTGCAAAATATGGTGCATACGCAACTGTGTATTGTGACACGTGGGTCGAAATGACCAAAGAATGTGATAGGCCTTTCCCAACAACAGGGAGTTTTAATGCAGAGGTGCTAAATACCGTAAAAGATAAGGTACGGTTGATTAAGTCAACGAAAGTGAGAAATGCACATAATCATTGTTTAAAATCGTGGCAAATGGAAGGTAACACGTGGCAGAGCAGCGAACGCACAGCGGAAGTGAGTGTAAGGAAAAACACGTGTTCAAGCGGAAGTAAGTGTACCGGAAACAAGCATTCCGGAAGTGTGCGTTGCAAAGCGTGGCGAACTGAGCGCAAACACGCCCCCGATAAATTCGGTCGGGGCGGGAAGTACAGCCAATACCAAAAATGTAAAAACTGTAACTAGTAACTTGTATGTTGTTTTAAGTAACGTTAAAAGTAATGTTTCAGGACAAAGAAGAGGAACGGTCCCACCAGCAGGGGCAGCTGCTGAAAGTGATGAGAGTAATGAAAAGGTTAACACAGGGGGGGACATCCATTTTACTGCAGCAGCAATTTCAGCAACTAGTTTCAGTGATTTGGTAGACTTACATCCTGTCTGCACAGCAGCAGTTCCCAGTGGGAAAGCAGACAGGAATAGTGATGTTCCCTTAAAACATGTAGCAAAGCATGATCCATGCACTAGGTCTGAAACATTTTCAATTTTGTCTGATTTCCCTGATCCTAGGAAAGATTTGACCAAATGTCAGCAGTTTATTAGATATTATGGTAATGTGTATGAGCCAACTAATAACGATTGGCGAGTATTATTGAAGACCTGTCTTCCTCTCAATACTGACATACAAAAGTTCATTAAGGATTGTATGTTGGAGGAGGATGAATCCTTAACCGAGGATGATAATCAGGACAATATTAGACATATAATCACACAGTTGGCCACATATTTCCCAGTGATAGTGGACTGGAGTAAAATTTTTAGTATCCAGCAAAAAGATAGTGAAAATGCAGCAGACTATTTTTGCAGAGCTTTGATAACAATGGGCAAATGTACTGGGGTACCAGACATAAAAGATAATCTATATTACAGAGAAGTTGCTGTTAAAGTTCTAATGGATGGCCTCAGGGAAAACTTGAAAAGAAGGGTGCAAACTTCATTACCATACTGGAAAGGAACCACTGTAAGTGCTCTCAGGGAGTCAGCTATAGAACATGATAAAAGTATAAACAAACAGAAAGAGACACTAAGTAATAGGGTAATGATGATAAGTATCCCAGCACTAGAGGGACTGCACACACGACCACCAGAATACAACCCACATAACAGGAAACCCAGAATAGTGAGATGTTACAATTGCAGAGAAGAAGGACACATTAGGAAAGATTGTAAAAAGGAAGAGAAACAACACGAGTTGAGGAAGTGTTTTCAAGGCAATAAAATAGGACACCTAGCAAAACATTGTGAAGACATGACAGGGACGTGCTTCTACTGCCATAAGAAGGGACACATGAGTAGGAACTGTGTAGAGAGAAGAATGAATACCTGGGTTGGAAATCACATAGACATCCACAAAGGAGGCGTACACTTCTCTTAGAGGTTCCCCTTTAATTGATTGCACACTCTGTAACAACTAATATTCTGGGGGAGAAATATAGCCGACTCTAGAGTTAATCTGTGGTGAGCATTAAGGTGCAAAATGTAGAAAGAAACTTATTTTTTTTTAAAAGTAATCTTTGTTGATTTTGTTTGTTCGTTTTATGTTGTCACATGTTTGTTTTCCTAAATCGCTAGCCGACGGCAAAGAATAGAAATGTTTGTTTTGTTTGCTGTTTTAAGATAACTATCTTGTTTTTCTTTTCACAGATAAAAGGGACACAAAAGAAGTATAGACAAGTGTTTAAAAGGGGTGAGATAGAGAAATAGAAGAATTACTCTTGAAAGACTAATTAACAATAGACAATTGGAACCCTCTTTTGTTTTAGGCTGCAGTGACTCATGATAATTTGTTTGGCTGAGAATCATTATCCAACAATGAAGTATGTACATACTTTGCTCCAAAATATCGTTTTATGTATCTCAGAGAAAATATGAGTCACTAAGAGTACATTTTTCACATTTCTCTATTATAAGTTAGAAAAGTCCGTTGAAAAGGTATGTAGTCAATGAGATACCGAGTTCTTAATGAACAAATGACGGACGACACTGGATTGCACTGTTAAGAACCCCTAGTCAAGTATGGGGAGGGGTCATAGTTAGCAAATAGCTAAGGGGAACAGTGGAATGAATACAGCCATTTCCCCATAGAGTCAGAGTCCAATCCAGCTGTCATTTTGTTGTAAAAAAATCTCCCTTTCTACATGTATGTTTGTATTCAAACCTTTGTATTCCCATCATTCATTGCTTTCCTATTTCTCATTCTTTACACAAACGCTAGTCTCTCTCCCTCCCTCTCTCTCTCTCTCTCCCTCTCTCTCTCTCTCCCTCTCTCTCTCTCTCTCCCGCTCCCGCTCCCTCTCTCTCTCTCTCTCTCTCTCTACCTCTCTCTCCCTCTCTCTCTCTGCTCTGGTAGAGATAAAATCAGACAGTCTCAACAATGGGGCTAAAACATATTTTTATGTTTTTACATAAGACAAATTCAGAGATACACACACTAGATTGACATAAGTCACAGAAACAGTCAGGGGTTTTGTTTTCATGTGTATAGAAACTGCTGATTTTTAAGCAGAAAGGTTCTGTTGTGGAAATATGATTCATGTTTTATAGATTGCATATCTGTTTTGTTTTTTGTTTTTTTGTTGTTTTGGTTCGTGCCTCCTGTACAAAAATGTGCCTTTTTATGGATGCACAAAGGGTGGAGACAGGAGATTGCTAGAGGATAGGCATACAGATATGCATCTCTGTGTAGAACATTGGAGTAGGATTTTTACCACAAGATACGACATAATGTGAAACCCTAGAAAATGTAGAATTTTCATGTTTTATAATTTTCACTGTTAGACAGGCATGTACTGGATACTGTTATATTTGAAGAAAGTGTTATAGAAAGAGACCTCTTTGCCTTTCCCACTTAGTCAAGTAGCTGAATATGAGGTACTGAGAATGACGTGAGTTGGCAGAGGGAAAATCGATTGATATACATTGGTCTTTAGCATTTTTCTAGTCTAGAGGGCGATGTTGAGGTGACTGAGAAATCGTTTTATAGCAATACCAGCACATGATTAGGACACTACATAGAGGACTTTATACAGTGACACAGTTACCAACTGAAGTAGCTGCTAGTAAGGTCCACACTTACACGCACAACCATACATGGCTGTCACACCAGGGAGAACATAGCTGTCAAATAGACAGCAGGGTTTTATGTGACAGCTAACAAATCTATGTTTTGTTTTGTTTTTCGTTGTATTGTTTTAGTTTTAAGAAAGGTGAACACACACACACACAGGCACGCATACACATATTGGTTAATATAGGAAGATTTGTGTTACCCGAGGGATAAACTGTCTGGAAGGTGAAGAGATGTGGTGAGGAGTCTGGTGGACTCTGGAGAGATGGACAAGGTAGACCAATAGAGCCATCCCATATCCCTCCTGCTGATGGGTTTTCCTCCAGGTAAAACAAATACACGTCATCCAATTACCACCATGCAGGATCCTCAAGTATACACAGGTGTACCAATGAAATATGTCTGGGTAGAGGTGTATTGAAATGTGTCTAATGTATTACTGTATCATACTCAAAGCTTTTGTTATTTAATGTGATAGTCCTAGAGTTATAATAGATGATAGGGGTATTCATGTTGTTGATAATAGATGTATAATGTATGAGTAGTGGTAACAAATCACATACTTTCAGTTAGCCATAAACCAGTGTGAACATAAAGTAGTGGTACTCGGTAGAATGAATTGAATAGAATAAGAGTTGGAACTTGATTGAAGTGCCACTAGTCCTTTCCCGCTACCAAGAGATCACCCCTGGGCAGACTCCTAACCTGTCAGTTTTTGAAATGTTCTTGACCCCTCGTGAGATGAGATTGTAACTGGGAGGCTAGGTTAGACCTTGAGAGAAGTAAAATAGCGAGACAGTAACCAAGAACGTCCAAAACACTGTTTCCTGAAAGGTCACACTAACTGTCAGGATGTTGGATCGGGAGAGTAAGTTGTGGAGCAGAAATTTCTTAAGCTTAGGTTATTTGCCAGACAGGTACCAGGTGTAGGCTACCAGCCTCACGGCTTTAAGGGTAGCAGAGACACACTGGTGCCCATACCACCCACTGCAGAGGGGCCAACACTCAGAGAAGGGTCCAAGGGCACTCATGAGTCTGTACTGGAAGGCCTCGAATGCAGTTAGTAGCACCTGAGCCAAAGGCTAAGACTGTTGTCCAGCATGAAGTTGTAGTTTTTCCTGTTTTGTGTTCTCTCATTTCATTTTCTTCTCAGGGCGGTTAATTCTTTCGATTATTGGCAGGTGACAGAGACTGGTTCAGGTAGTGATAAGGAGGTATTGGGGAGGAAGAAGTTAGTAGCATAATCAGTCCAGTCAATTACTCTATTCAATTCAGGGGTAAAGGAAAATTTAGAAACCTTGGAGCTTGGAGAAAGTGCGAGGGGCTATTGTCTGAGTAGCATTACGTCCGTAAGTACGGCGACCCCATAGTTAAAAAAAAAAGGAGACACACCCAGCGATGCCAGTCCAGTAATATTCGGACTTGAGCAGGCATCCTTGAGAATGATTATCATTTTTGGGAGGGTAAGGTTTTAGACCAAACAAAGTGCTGGGCGTGCTCACGCGTGCCTCAGTGATTATATCAAGTAGGATTAGTTCTCTTTCCACTAAATATTCTTGAGGTACCCGAACTATGGGTGGGAGGTCACTAGGGGAAAAAGTAGGACACCTAGGTCCCTTAGTCTGAAGTCTCCCAATGCTTTACAAGCCGATGACTGTTAAATCTGAGTATTGGGAGACTGGGAAGAACGAACAGACAATAGCCCGCCCACAAGTGTTGATGAAAAGAACTGGTGACATTATTAGATGTGTGTATATTAACGCAAGCTGAAAGAGATTGCATATGACATTATTGATAGACATAGGATGATGCTATTGATGAACATGAAGTGTTTAAATGTATTCTGAGCTTAAAGACATGCGTTGGACAGAAGAACCTGTTAAACTTGAAGAACTGTAGTAGAGAATTCTGTATAGCTGATACACGTTCTACTGTACCTTGTACCTTTCCAAATAATGTATTAAGTGTTTTATTGCACCCTTGAAGGGCATACAAAAAGTTATCTCCAAGCTCCAGAAGTGTACGGTTTATAGTAAAAGAAGAAGTCGTTTAGAGGATTAAGACTCTCTCTTATGATAACTTGTTTAGATCTACAAACAGTGTGGACATACACCAAAGGGGATTTGTATTACATAACAATGAAACGTGGTACTGAGATCCTGCTTATAACATCTTTAAGGTGATAGTTTATTGTACTATCAAAGGGTGGACTGTTGAAGTCGTATAATTGGATGAACGAAAGTATATTGGTTTAATATTGGTTTGCCGTGCGTATTGCGAAGCGTACGCCACGTGACGTGGTGCGTTCGCACGGTAAAATACGCACGCACACACTCGCATTACAACAGTTAGTTATTTATATAATTTCATATTGGTTCTGTTACACTGTAATTCAGGAGCAGATAGTATTCGGTTTATTATTAGTCTATATATATATATATATATATGTATATGTTGATTATATGTACTTTGTAGTGTTATTAAAGGTTTAGGTAATAGGAAAGGTGTCATGCCTGATATCATATTGAAGCCCTAATCATCAGCAGCCGTCCGGTGCAGTCGGCGAAGAGATCGCACATTGCATGCTTTAGTTATTGATATTAGAGAGTAAAACCTTTGTATGATACTGGCTATGAAAAGGAGCAGACCCCCTGGAGAGAAGACCCCCACCTTTGGATTCCTTAGATTGAATCAACCTATTACCTGTCTGGCCTGGACCCACCCAACGTCTGGACCTATAGAAACAATCTACGTCATCTCTATTGTTCACAATGAAACACTGACTGTATATATATTAGTTGCATCTCACTGGGGCCTCAGTCAACTCTGACACAATATTTTATACAGAATATTGTCCATCGGGTCCGGTGATTGCGCAGCGTGCGCAAGCGATTGCATTTGGTATGTACTTATCTTTTGGTATTGGCTGTGCTGTACTGTACTTTATCATGATATAATAATGTATTGAATTGTTGACTATTTACATCTGTTAAAAATAAATCACTTTGTGCTTTGGACACACATTCAATTGATTGGGCAATGCTTATTTTAAAACGATAGAATTACTTTAATACAGCTAACAGCTTCACCAGGAAGGCTGCCGGCTGCTTCTCCATGTCCGGTAATCCATTTGGGGGGCGCTGCGGGGTCATGCATGACATTGTGCCACTCATTTAGTGTTTTAGAAGCCCCCTAACCATTACCACCACGACGGCCTAAGGGTCTCCTAATGGCAGCGCCAGGATCATGTCAAGTTGTCCATTTAAACCAATCCGTTCCAGTTGTTCATTATCACTGTGTGCTAGCCAGACAGACTCATTGGAGCATGGTGTCACATAATACTACTGTCTTTACTGATAAATAATTTAGGTTCATCAACAGTTAATTACAATCATGACAACTGGGACCTTATCAGGATCTTATCTCTGTGTCAAGTCAGCTAACGACCTCGATAATCAATGCTTTATTGATGAATGAAGAGATTAAAAGTTCTCCAGAAAATGTGCTCAATTGTGCAGAAAACAATTTAAGGCAATTATATTGGATGGCTCTTTGTAGGCTATAATCAAGTCTTTTTTGCCTGCTCTATATTGTTTTTTTGTGACCTCCAAACTCACTGAACACCCAATGACATCATGCCGGGTTCCCAATAACCACTAACTCCAAGCTTTTGTTTAGTGAGTGGATTATTTATAAGATTTACAGGAGGTCTTTGGGAAAAGTTAAGGGAACTATTTGACTGAGACAAAATCAATGGCTTGCAAAATTTCCCTACGATGCCAGAAATGTCTAATTACACCATTGGATATTGTTCTGCAGTTATTTTAAACTAATATATATAACGATTTGTGGTTATTCAGGTCTAAAACAATATAATTGGCAGTCGGAAGTGGAGCATGTAGGAAACCTTTGTTTATTGTTGTCTAGTAGTTTAAACTTATCGTCTATCAAATACTTTTTTCCGGATATTTTTACTGCAGAAATCAGAACTTTATTTTCCATGTACTGAAGTAGTTTCTTTTTGTTCCATTTGACATAATCTCTACACATAATGGCCTCTTTCCCCCTCTACCTGACCTTTATGGTTTCAATTTCATATAATTTCTTGTTTTATTGTAATTTGACACCTGAGCTGACTAACAATAAGGCAGTGAAGGTGTGTTCCCTATAGGTTTGTCAATAAGGCAGCTTTGATTGAATTCATTTATAAGCCATAAATCAACGCTGACTATTAGTTGCTCTGCAGACTCCAATGTACACAGGATTTTTGGGAACGCTGCCAAACTGTTCAATCCCTTCCAAAGCTCAGCCTCCAAAAGAGTAGTATTCAGACTTGACAGACAGGTTATTGCTTTTTCTATCTTGGTTTTTTAAAAGATTTACTAGAATGTTGTCAATCTTCAATCCCCCAACACCATAGCACATTTGCTGATTTGTGAGGTGAAGTTCTCACAAGAAACGCTTGGGTCTGCAAACCAAGATGGCGGCATTTGTGGGACATCTAAAGGAGGCTTCTGAGCTAAATATGAGCTGGGTACATGACCCACACGCAAAAATAAGATTTCATTTAGCAGCGGGTCAAGAGAGTTACTTGAGAATCAAGGTGCTGTAGAAGATTTTTACAGATGCTTAGGAGGAGCCAGTAATTGAGAGTCGTTCTGTACTTTTAATTGGTCTCTTTTTTAGTTTACCATGCAGGCATATTTGAAAGGGGGTACACAAGTTTCGAAACACACGCATACCCATGTAATAGAAGAACTCAAACATGCAAATGTGACACATGGGGTGGGGGGAGTCAATTAGCCAAGAAGTGTCTCCGAAACGTCCGTCAGACACTTCACGGTTGAAATTTGACCGAAACCTCCGCTCATTTTTCCTCGCAACATATAAAGGTGTGAGGGAAAAAGAGCGGAGATTCATACCGTAATTGCCAGCAATGTGCACGGCGTGATGTCCACGCTCCACAATGCCGGCAATTGCATTCCCCCCATTTAGTAAAGACAGTCACAATGGGAAGAAACAGACTAAAAATAGAAGATGTCTTTAAATTGAAGGAGGGGTCCTTAACGGATTGTAGGTTCTTAATTTACGCAACATTTTAACTTTTTCCACCATCTTCTTTTCCATACAGTCCTGCACTCTCCCAAAAGTAGGGGCAAATTTTTCCCTTTGATGGGCTGATTCACCTATGTATGTGTAAGGTGGATAAACAGTTACAATCGTGCAAATAGAGATGACCACTAGTGTTTCATAAGACTGCTAGCATAATACATACTGGGCCTGAGTCATTAAGGAGAGAAAAGCATAAAAAAGGAGTAACTTTGAATCTGGGCAAAACCATTAATTTGCACCCCTTGCATTGTAACATGGTTTGTCCTGGAGAACATTTACTCCTTTTTCTTGCCTTACTTTCCTTAATCACCTAGGCCCACTGTATCTGTAACTGTGCACGTGTCCCAAAACCTCTGATTAAACACAGCAACGTGCTGAACTAGTGATGGTGTGCTGATTCTATATCTATAGTCTATTTAATCAATTTTGTTGGGAGCAGTAGCAGCGTGGTGGACCAATTAACCCAAGGAGTGTCAGCTAAATTTGCTATTTATAGATTGACACCAAAGCGCATAGGATTACGGAGAAGGTGGCGGTGTGTCACAAACTTATCTGCTCTACACTCCTGTGCTGCTGATTCCCTCTGCCTCTGTGTAAGATCAGCACTTGCTGGTTCGGGCGGTCACATGATTGTGGCTGGGAGGCGGCTTATTCATCTGCACAGTATATAAAGCTCACTCTGACACTGCAGCACTGTTAGAGAAATAGGTTTACCAGTCTGACTCCCTGTATGCTGCAGATGGTGAGCTTTCCTGTACTTTTCCCTTGGATTGCTTCTCTGCCTATTAACTTATCGTGTACCAGTCCTTGCTTGTTTTTGACCTCTCTCTCTCGGATCCTGATTTTGTACTGCACTATTGCCTGTGTACTAGTTCCCGGCTTGTTATTGAACCTCCCTTCTGCATACTGATTTTGTACCTCGCTAAAACCAGTGTACCAGTTCTTGGCTTGCTGACCTGCTTCTGGATTACCTCCAGCCCCGCTGTGTTACACGTAGTGGCTTTTTAGAGGGCCGCTACCTGAGGGTTCCCGGCTGCAAAACTCCATTCTGACTTGCGGTGGTTCTTGGTGAAGTCCGAGTGACCCGTTAGACTCTGTGCCTCTGTTTCATCACCCCAGAGCTCTCCTCCTGAGACAAACATTACATGGTGGTTTCAGAAGAACACAAGTATGTTCCGGCCGACGGCGGAAGTTGAGCGGAGTGAGGTTTTCTTTACTGGGTACGGTGTAGACACATCTTCTTTTATGGAGTAGTGCAAAAAGGAGATTTGCCTTTGTAGAATGACATTATTGAAGCAAGATAAATGGATGGAGGTTCCATTGCTGTGCGTAGGTGGCCACGGCCATCTCAACTCCTCATAAGGATTTCATTTCTTCACCAGCTCTAAACTGATGAAGATCAGGTTTCAACCTATACTTCGAATGGGTCCTGTTTTGCATCTTACAGTTGCACTCTTCAGAGTGGCGCACATCTAGATCCTCTTTACGCAATTTTAAAGAAAAATCAATAGTGCCACATATAATTGATACGAGCCCCACAATCATCGACTGATAACCCCTATACAGAACTTATGGCGCAGAATTTTTTTCACCATTAGCAGCCGCCTTTCCCGGAATCACACTGTTCACCGATACTCAGATGCCCCCTGGACTTTATCCCAGTAGTATATAGTTGTTAATAGCCGTGAGTGAGGTAGAGTCAGGAAAACTCACAGCTATGGAGCCACACGTAAACTAAACAAGATAGAGAGGACACAAAAGAGAATAGCCAATTGGAAAGCTGGGTCAAAGAACAGGAAAGTTACACAAGGTCAGTAAACAGGCTGAGAGTTCAAGCGCAGGCAGAGATACAAGAGTAAGCTCCAGTAAATGTAGCCAAGGTCAAACACACTGAATCCAGCAGCAGAAAATATACCAATCTATATACAACAAAGGTAGAGGAACTAGCCTAGGTAAACCTCACACCAGCAAGGCAATAATGGCAATGAGTGCATTTACGTAGGTCCTGACCAATCAGCTTTTGGGTAGAAATTAGTGGGATAACTTATTGGCAGGTGTCTGTAATAGGTGTCAGTGGAATGTGAGAAGGAGGTGAATCCACACGTTTGGGAACTTAACCAGGAATGTTGCTTTAGTCACAGGATACAGCAATGTACATTGTATGCAGGATGCAGGTATATACATACATAAAACCTGAAGTATACTTGCAGTTTGGTGAACACAGCTTGTATATAGATATATCACAGTCTCTTGGAGCACTATGTACTACACAGCCGTGTAGTACATGTATTATTTATATGCAGACAGCAGATATATAGGGCCTGCACATATATGCAGGCTCATTTCTTATCGCCCCCTATGTACCTCCTACACAGTAGCATTTTTGCAGGGGATGTACACAGCCCATAGACAGGCTGATTGCTTCTTTAACTGAGAGCTAGGAACAGCGAGAAGAAAGTAGCGCAGAGCAGATGGGACCTGAGTGTCCCACTTCCAGCCACTAGACCCCTGGGGATGGAGATGGAGCATACACCCCAGTGACCAATGATTTCACCAATTAGAAGAAAAGCCACATGCATTAAACTTAATAAACATTCATGTAGTTCTCCTGCAACTAAAAACATGGAATTAACATACAAAATAATGTCAACAAAACAATACATCAATTGTCATAACATTCCGACCACATTTTTTACGACATGTGATCAAAACTTGTGAAGCAAGTCCTTTTGTAAGGATATCAGCTGCATTCAGCTCCCGTGCAACGTAACTCACGTCGACTGACTTTTTCCTCAACAAGTTCTCGTATGAAGTGGTGTCTAATTGCAATATGCTTAGACCTACCATGATGCTTCGTACTTGCTGGCAAGTCAATGGCACCTTTATTATCACACTTGATGTTGATAGTCTCAACTCCATTTAAGAGATGTAGTTCACACAAAGGGGTATATTTACTAAATTGCGGGTTTGAAAAAGTGGAGATGTTGCCTGTAGCAACCAATCAAATTCTAGCTGTCATTTTGTAGAATGTACTAAACAAATGATAACTAAAATCTGATTGGTTGCTATAGGCAACATCTCCACTTTTTCAAACCCGCAGCTTAGCAAATCTAGCCCAAAGTCTCTTTAATCCATAAGGCTTATTTAGCTGTTTCTGTGAAAGCCATATACTCAGCTTTGGTACTGGAAAGAGCGACTGTAGGCTGCTGCCTACTTGACCAGCTCACCACTACGCCTGCTAATCCAAACAGGTAATTTTATTGGTCAATGGTGACAGTCTCGGCATTCAGACTTTGCAAAATTCTTATTTCCAACAAGTGCTGTGCAGGGCCTCAGTCTTTCAATTGGAATTATTCTCCCAATAGACTTTTTACACTGTTTATGTGATTTTTCTGACCTACTAGTAACAAGTCATTCACATATACAGCAATGATGAACAGTTTTCCATCTATCATCTTGTGGTATAGACAGTGATCAGTCTCTGAACGTGCAAACTCCATGTCAATCAACTGGCAGAGCAACAAATCATGCAACGCAGATATAGCAATGACTAAACGTAGTGTACTGTACCTTGTCACAGGCGAGAAAATTTCCTGGTCCTTTGAGTAAATCCCTTTGCAACAAGACGAACCTTGTAACGGGCAATCGATTCGTCTGTGTTTAGCTTCTTACAGAAAACCCATTTGTTTTTAATTGTTTTCCGGTGGCTTGGCCTATTGACAACAGTTCAGGTTTCGTTTTCATCTACAGACGTCATCTCTTTATCTTCAGCTGATTTTCCAGTGTTCCTATTCATCACTGATTTTTGCCTCTTGCAAATGTTGTGGTTCTGAGAACGCAAAGTTGGCACATTCCTCAGTGTTTCCTTGGAGGTTTTCCCTTTTTACTCCTTGCAGCAGTTCTTGTCTCCTGTTGCTTGTCGAGAATTGAAGTCTCTGACTCAGATACACTTGAGGATGTAGGTATGTCTAGTATTACTGCCTTTTCTTGAACTTCATTTATTTTTCTCGGCTAGGTGGTGCTGTTTCATGGACTATGACGTTTCTGGATTTAACAAGTTACAGCCTTTAGACAATATCCAAGGAAGATACAGTCTTGTGACTTAAAATCTAATTTGCGCTTTCTCTATTTAGGAATGTATGCGTATGCTTTGCATCCAAACACTCTAAGATGACTGATGTTAGGCTTTCTTCCAGACCACGCTTCAATTGGTGTTTTGCCTTTAACTGCAGTAGCGGGTGAATAGTTTTTCAAGTAAATTACGGCTTGTACTTCTTCAGCCCCAAATTTTTTTTCTTGGCCAACGTCACTCAGCTCTCTCAACTATCATATGATTTGCACGCTCACTTACACCAATTGCTCAGGCGTGTGCGACATAGTCAACTGATGTTGAAATTCATTATTTTTAACAAAGTCTACAAGGTTCTTGTTCAAGTATTTTCCTCCGTTATCAGATCTTAAAACATTGTCTCCACCAGAGCTTTGTATCCTTTGACCTTGTATATAACTTTGCTTTTTGCATTAAGGAAATGTGCTTGTTTCTTCCTCGTGTAATCATCAATCAGTGTCATGAAATAGTGGTAACCACTAATTGACTCAGTCTCCATAGGGCCATATACATCTATGTGCACCAATACTAATGTCATATCAGCTCTTGTTGCTGATTTCGGGAAGGTTTGTTTACCTTTTGTAAGGCTCCGGTCCCACAGATAGTACCTGTCTCGTTACCTGCAGTCCATTCATCTGGATACTGCCATGTCCCAGCATCAGACATTCTCCAGTTAATTTATTCAGCTATATTCAGATATGTGCAGATGCAAGCCTATTGCACTTCAGGAACTCCTCCCTCTTTTTCATTGGCTAAGCACTTCTGTAGCACTATTTAAACCTCCTGGATTCACCTGTCTGATGCCTGTTCTTCAAGCTCACTTCCTGCAGCCTGTGGTTCTGGTTCCTGTTCTCCTTGTGGTTTGCCTATGTTCCAGTCTGCTCTCAGTTTGTGGCCTGTGCTGAACTATCGCTTCTCCAGTACCTCTCTTACCATCTCCAGTGTACTTCATCGTGACAGCTCCGGTTCTCTCATCGCTACCACTCAGAGCCGCTACTACACCTGTGACTCATCAGCTGTTTCCACGAGTTACCTCCGCTACTCCAGTCTGCTCTCAGTCTCTGGCCGTGTTGAACTATCGCTGCTCCAGTACCTCTATTACCATCTCCAGTGTACATCATCGTGACAGCTTCAGTTCTCACATCACTACCACTCAGAGCCGCTAGTACATCTGTGACTCATCAGCTGTTACTACGGGTTACCTCCACCACTCCAGTCTGCTCTCAGTCTCTGGTCGTGTTGAACTATCGCTGCTCCAGTACCTCTATTACCATTTCCAGTGTACTTTATTGTGACCGCTTCAGTTCTCTCATCGCTACCACTTAGAGCCGCTACTACATCTGTGACTCATCAGCCGTTATCGCGGGTTACCACTGCTACGCCAGTCTGCTCTCAGTCTCTGGCCGTGTTGAACTATCGCTGCTCCAGTACCTCTATTACCATCTCCAGTGTACTTCATCGTGACAGCTTCAGTTCTCTCATCGCTACCGCTCAGAGCTGCTCTTTCATCTGGGACTCATCAGCTGTTACTACGAGTTACCTCCACCACTCCAGTCTGCTCTCAGTCTCTGGCCGTGTTGAACTATTGCTGCTCCAGTACTTCCATTACCATCTCCAGAGTACTTCATAGTGACAGCCTCTGTCCTCTCGTTGTTATACCGCAGAGCACCTATTCTCATAGTGACTCATTGGCTGCTGACCATCAGCCTATATTATTGTTGTGCCTGTATTTATACCACTCATCTGTGGACTCCATCATCTCCATCCACTTCACCTGGCTCCCCCACATCGTTCTGCTGTACACTCACTCACGGGACCGCGACCTGCAGACTTGGTGCAGCTAAGACCATACCACCTTGCGGGGGTTCCTGGTGAAAACCACCTGTCTGTTAGACTCCGCGCCCGTGGGTGGGCCTAGCCATGTTCAGCAGAGCCTAAGGATCAATTTCCTGTAAGTCAACCGTGACACCTTTAAGGCAACTCTCATAAATTGGTTTATTAGGATGGGTACCTTTCAGGCAATGGATAGCTGTCGCTCTTACAGTCCATCTTTTATTTTGCACGGTGCACTTGCCTTCTGCTAAGTTTACTTTGTGACTTAGTTCCTAACTCTGATAAAAGCAAAACTTCTTCAATATTTGTAATTACACTTTTACATTTTGTCCTCAGGTGAACTCTAATTTTCCCGACTTACAATGCTGTTAGGATCTTGTCTCTGATCTCTCTGACTGTGATAGGATCACACTCACTGAGTAAAGTAATAAACTAGTGCTTGCTACAACTATATACAGCTTGTATATTTATGAGAGAGGCCATTAGCTGAAGGAGTTTAAAATCATGTGTTGTGAGCTGATAATGTTACTCACCACTGGGGGGTTTTAAGGCTGTAGTGTAAGCAGCCAATTAGGAAGGAAGTGGGAGTGTCGTGGAAAGAATATATCAAGCAGTGTGAGAAGGAGAGAGCTTCCTGTTTCCTGGATCCGGAGAAGCTGCAGCATCAGGCTTAGTATCTGGCTCCTCTGTATTTGTAGTTTTATCTGTTGTGATTCGTTTTTGCTTTCTCTACCTCTCTCTCTGTTCTCTCCTTCTGCTGGTCTGCTTCTCCTGTCTATTTTTTCCCCCTTTTTCTTTACTTTGTCCTCCCTTCCCCAGCATGGCATCATCCCGCCCCAGAAGGTCCCGCTCCATTCCCGCCAGGTTTGCGGGGTCCCCTCCCCCCCGTCGTCGCTGGCTGCGACTTCAGCCCCAGCAGTTCCCCCTGGCCCCCCCCGTACTGCCCAGTTGTCTGTATGCCCCCCGGGTCCTCCCGGCGGAGGCATTAGTATTTCCATGAGGGCAGCCGCCCGCCGCCCACGTGACTCGGCCGCCGCGAGTGTGTCTCGCGGGGCGGGGCCGGGTCGCGCACGCAGGTCTAGGGCTCCGGAGCGGGCGGTGAGGCCGCTCGTGTCCGGAGCCGTCCACCGCATTAGGCAGGCTGCCAGAACCCGAGGCAGGGGATCTCCTTCCCCCGCGCCTGGGGTTCCCTCCGTGGCCTTGCCAGCTCCAGCCCCCCCTCCCTCCTCCGTCGGGCCTACTGTCTTCCCCTCCGTCTCTCCTGGTCATGTCGCCAGTAGTGTGGTCCTGGGCCAGCCTGCGGTGGAGCAGGGCCAGGGGTCCCCTTATAGAGGCCTGGGGCCCGTTATTGTTCATCCCGTTCGTTCTCCGGGGTCACTAGGTCTGGGGGCGGTTTCAGGGTCCCCCTCCTTGGTTTCTTCCGGGCAACAGTTGCCTGGGTCCCTGCCTCATTCCCTCCATTATTCGTGCCACCTGTCCACCCCCCACGCCCTTCTCCCTCTCAACCCCCTTTCCTCCCTGTCCTCCTCCCAGGCCAGGGATCCCCCTCCTCCTCCCTCCTCATCCTCTCCCCTCCTTTTTTCCATGGACTCCTTGCATCAGGCTGGGGTGGGGATATCTTCCAACAGGGCCCCTGGTTTGCTGGGCCCAGCCCCGGTGGGTTTCCCCCTAGGGATGGGGGGTTCAGCCCATCAGCAGTCCCCTTCTGTTTGTTCGGCTCCTAATCGATCACTGGCCTCTGACACAGCCGTGATGTGGCCGTTGCAGCAACATGTCGGCCAGCAACACAGGGTGGAGGGACCCGCCCCCTCTTGGTCATTACCGTACCCCCCTAGAGGTTATGGGTCTGTAGTGGAAGCGGGGAATTTGTGGTCGGCCCCTTATCCAGCCCTTGCGGGTCAGTACGTGCATTCTTATCCTCAACCCTCCTTGTTTAATAGTTCTGGCGTTTCTGGTACGGATTCGTTTTCTCTGGTTAGACAACAAGGAAGTAGGGATCAAGGGGTTCCCCCTCAAGCGGGTTTCCTAGGTCACCTCATGGTTCCCCCCCCCGGTGCCTACCCCGGATGGGGTTCCTACTCAACAGTTGCATAACCTGTCTTCCCCACGTGCTAACATGTCTTCTTATCCAGTTTCACAGATGCAGCCATCTTCAGTCGCAGGGCAGACGGGCGTGGACGGAGCAGGGTCGCAGCTCCAACAGGAAGAGGCAGCGGGGACTTCGACAGGGCAGCAGGGGTCGCACCAAGTTGTTTCGGAAGGCGAGGGCGGAGCGAGATTGGATCTGCAGGAGGCGCAGGCAGCGGTCGGTGAGTATGATGGTTCTACTGTAAGCAACACCTACATGTCCAGTTCTAGCATAGCCACCACCAGTGATGAGTCTGCCCCATCTTCTCCCAGGCAGGGTCAGCGCAAGCTCATTAAAATTCTTAACACCCACTTCGGGGGAACTAAGAGGAAGAACGTAGATCGGCGGGAGGCAGCGTCTCCTACTCCGGCTGGAGGTCCCCTAGTTAGATGTGAAAACACGGCATTGTTGATAGGAGTTAGGCGCAGCATGAGGCACAAGATCAAGAGAGGTCATTATGTTGATATATTTGAACTGACGAAGGTCGCTCAAAAGGAGTTGGCGGCTGCGTGCATGCGAGGGGGAGTCGGGGAGGATGCTTACAGAAACTTTTCGAACTGGTTGACAGGGTACTCCGTTTTCTCAGCTTGTTATTTGGAAACTAGACCTGATGCACTTATAGACGTATGGAAATACCTTCACCTTATTAATGAGATGCATAGTTGTGAACGCCCAGGTACCTGGAGATTGTACGATAAGCTGTTCCGCGAGAAGGTACACGGTCAGCTTTATATGCCCCTGGCTTTTAAGGATGTTGAGATCTGGTTAAGATTAAATAGAGCCCAGGTGTGGGAGGTGAGCATGGGGTACGGTCCCCCTCAGTTAGCCAGGTTTCCGTATGGGGGGAGACGAGGTGCTCCCCAGTCTTCCAAAAACCGTTGTTTCGCCTTTAACAATTCCTCATGCGGGAGGGGGGATTCGTGCCGGTATAGACACGTCTGCACCAATTGTAGAGGTAGTCATCCCCTTAAAGAATGCCCTAGGGGCTCCGTCGGAGTCGGTAGGGGACGGGGAGGGGCGGGGGGTTCTGTCTAAAGCGGACTCCCCCATTATATTCCCTATCCTCTGCAAATGGCTGTCCCTTTACCCAGATGCGACGCAGGCCTCTTTTCTCAGGGAGGGTTTTCGCCTTGGTTTTCGTCTTCCCATAAATAGTGGGGTGGCGGGTACTGCCGCCAGAAACCTTCGCTCAGCGTATGCACACCCCGACATCTTAGCAGAAAAAGTGGGTAAAGAGATAGGCCTTGGGCGCATGGTGGGTCCTTTTTCATCCCCTCCCATTCAAGACTTAGTCATTTCCCCGGTGGGAATAGTACCTAAGAAGGCCCCAGGAAAATTTAGGTTAATCCAGCATTTATCTTACCCGGCGGGTAAGTCAGTTAACGATGCTATTGACCCCCAAATTAGCTCAGTGGTGTACCAGTCCTTTGATGATGCGTTAGCACTAGTGAGAGAATTTGGCAATGGTGCGCTTATGGCCAAGTTGGACATAGAATCGGCCTTTCGCCTCCTTCCGTTGCATCCAGAGTCCTTTAAATTTATGGGTTTTAGAATTCAGAACCGTTACTATGTGGATCGGTGCCTGCCAATGGGCTGTTCAGTATCGTGCGCATATTTTGAGGCGTTTAGTTCATTCCTCCATTGGTGTATCGGGGCGGGGACGGGACATCGCGGCATTGCGCATTATCTGGATGACTTCCTGTTTATAGGTCCGGCTGATTCCCCTAGTTGTAAGGAAACACTGTATGCTGCGCAGGCGTTGTTTCGTGTGATGGGGGTGCCAGTAGCTGTAGACAAAACGGAGGGCCCGGCCACATGCCTGAGGTTTTTAGGTATCAAAATTGACACAGTGGAAGGTTGTTGTCGTTTACCATCTGATAAAGTGGCTAAGTTACAATCCCTGATACAAGAGGTCTTGGCTGTTCCATCTTGTACGTTGCGTAAAGTTCAATCATTGCTAGGTTCTTTCAACTTTGCCTGCCGAGTAATACCCATGGGCCGAGTATTTTGTAGGAAGCTTCAGCTAGCAACGTCAGGCTTGCGTAGTCACCATTCCCAGGTGCGTTTGTCAACAGAGATTAGGGAGGATCTAGGCATATGGAGTCGTTTTCTAGTGGCTTTCAACGGTGTAAGAGTATGGCCAGCACACGCAGTAGCTAGTACATCGTTGGATTTGCATACAGACGCATCAGGCTCGAAAGGTTTTGGTGCCTTTTTTCAAGGGGAATGGTGCGCGGCACCCTGGCCGGAGTCATGGAGATCCGAAGGCCTGGTGCGAAATCTGTTAACGTTAGAGTTGTTTCCCATCGTTGTGGCTTTGGAGCTGTGGGCTGTCCGGTTGCGCGGCAGGAGCGTGGTTTTTTGATGCGACAACTTAGGTGTGGTGCAGGCTATTAACAAGCAAAGCGCCTCCTCACGCACGGCGATTAATTTGCTCCGTGTCCTGGTGTTGAGGTGTTTAGAGTCTGATATTACCTTTCGGGCACGTCATGTTCCTGGCGTGGACAACCAAATAGCTGATGCTCTTTCCCGCTTTGAATGGCAGCGTTTTAGATCTCTGGCTCCACATGCAAGTTTAACTGGCTTACAGTGTCCTCCTTATGTTTGGCAGATGGTTCGTTAGGGATAAGGTGGCTAGCAGAAGCGTCCCTGGCTCCGGCAACTAGGAAATGTTATCAAGGGGCATGGGAACGTTGGTTGAGTTACTACGCATCTTGCAACAGCGACACTTCAGGTCAGATTCCCTCCATTACGGGTTTTATGTGGAAGTGTTACAACGAAGGGGTTTCTAGAGCAAAGATGGGGTCCCTTTTGGCTGGTATTTCATTTACGGCTAAGTTGAACAGCGCGCAGGATCCCACAAAGTCATTTATCATAACTAAAGCGCTGAAGGGTTGGGCCAGGATTCAGCCTATAACTAGCGACACACGCCGGCCGATTGACGGGCAAATTTTAGCCAGATTGATTGCGGCATTGCGTTATTTAGCTACAGATGACTATGAGGCTTTGCTATTCGGGCTGGCTTTTCAATGGCGTATCACGGAGCCTTTAGGGTTAGTGAGTTGGTAGCCAGATCTAAGAACGACATAGGGGGAGCTTTGTTGTTTAGAAATGTTATTTTACAAACTAATGTGATACGTTGTAAGATAGTCAAATCCAAAACGGATCAGCTAGGCAGAGGTCATTGGTTAGCGATTACGGAGCAGCAGGAAACATCCATATGCCCGGTCAAGCTGGCCAATCAATTCGATAAAATTCGCCCCCCAGGGGAAGGTTTGTGGTTAAGTCATTCTGACAATACGCCAGTAACTAAATTTCAATTTAGTGCTTTGTTAAAACGGGGCCTTGGGGAGGTTGGCCTTAACCCTGTTGAATATGGCACGCATTCCTTCAGAATAGGGGCGGCCACCGCCGCTGCAGCCAGAGGGGCATCTGTCAATGAGATTCAAGCGCTAGGGAGATGGAAGTCACAGGCCTATAGGAAATATATCCGGCCGGATAAATGAGCCTTGTAAGGGCTCTTATATATATGGTCATGTTCTCTCCTTATGTCTCTTATGGTTCTTTATCGCTTTCATCTCTTCTTTTCTCATCTATCACTTGGTGACCCAGGGTTATGCTGCTCGCTGTGTTAAA
The DNA here is from genome assembly GCA_036250195.1 of Mixophyes australis. Classification (NCBI taxonomy): domain Eukaryota; kingdom Metazoa; phylum Chordata; class Amphibia; order Anura; family Limnodynastidae; genus Mixophyes; species Mixophyes australis. Next base: position 405,854,041 of record JAVHZZ010000002.1, on the reverse strand, counting down.
CGGGGGCATGGAGGGATTTTTCCTCTTGTTTTCCTTGGCAAGGCCTGATTAGTGTGTGTGCCTCCCGGGGTTTACAAGGGGTTTTTACCTACATATGGGTTACCAATTTTCCATTTCCTTTTGTTAAGAATTAAAGAATAAAGATAATTCCAGTTTAGCGAGACAAAATAGATAAAAATAAATAAATAAATCAGTCAATAAACGAGACAAAATAGATAAAATCAATTGCCTTTAGAACTAAAGATAGGATCTTTTTTCTCTTTCCAATATTCAAATTTAGTTGGGGTGGCCCCTCTGGTAGGGAGGGGATACCTCAGCGAAGTGTTATAATTTAAATAAAAATAAAGATAAAATAATAATATAGTTCCGTTTGTTAACACGGTTGTTTGGTGGATCATGTCTCAGACACGGTTATGATTGATGAGACTATTCAATTTGTTTTAGGTTTTTCGGTGAAGAAGACGAGGATATGGGTCGTGGGTCATTCATTTATCTTTTGGGCTGCGAAGCACAGGATAGCGGAGAGTTGGTCCGGTTTCACACACCCAGTTGACATCCGCTGGTTGGGTAAAAGGGGCATGGTATGGGCGGCTTTGATTCCCACGTTAAGGGAAGAAATAGAAGTGCACGGTACCCCGGATATAGTGGTCATTCATTTGGGAGGTAATGATGTAGGAAAGGGCAAATCCCTTGATTTAATCATTAATATTCGTGAAGATCTCGCACAGATACATGCCCGATGGCCTTCAATGAAGGTTTGTTGGTCCAACATTATACCTCGATTGTCATGGAGATCATCTATTCCCCCGGCCACATTGATAAAGGTGGTTAAAAAGATAAATGGATACGCAAGACAGAACATTAGGGGCACGCAGGGGGTTGTCATTAGTCATCCTGGGTTAACGGTAGACAAGAGGCATCTTTTTAGAGCAGATGGGGTTCATTTGTCGCCAGTAGGAACGGTTTTGTTCATAGAGAGGATTTTTTCAGAGCTCAAGGGTTTAGTTTTTTTTTTAGGTGGCGGGCCGCGTGGTCCGTAGGGCACTCGGCTGTGGCAGGAGAGCATGGCAGTCATAAGATTGTTAAACATACGGTACTTAATGTGTTGGCAATATAGCCTTGGTTCCCTCAATGTTATTAGACTCGTTGGTACTCTTGTAAGGAGTATCAGGTTTTTGCCTAGAAAGGGCTTGACCAGTTTGAGTCAGAGGGTATTGAGTTAATTTATAGTGTATAGTACCGGCCAATAGTTAAGGCTTAACCTGGGTTGGTGGAAAGGAGGCGATCTTCCACCGTATTGGTTCATGTTGGTTTTAGCTGGCTGCCTTTGCTCTTCGCCACCTCTATAAAGAAAAAGGTCCAAATTTCTTATAGCTTTGATAGTATTGATAGATAAAATAAAATAAAGATAATTAAAATAAAATAAAATAAACATATAATTTAAATAATAATAATGTAATAAAAGGACCTTTTTTATTCCAATCTTAAGTCGGTGTCCGTGTCTTTATTTTATGGTTGTATATGTGGGGATGTTTTAAACAAAGAGGGGAATGCATTTGAAGGGTAATCAACACTATGCATTTTATTATGAGAGAGGCCATTAGCTGAAGGAGTTTAAAATCGTGTTGTGAGCTGATAATGTTACTCACCACTGGGGGGTTTTAAGGCTGTAGTGTAAGCAGCCAATTAGGAAGGAAGTGGGAGTGTCGTGGAAAGAATATATCAAGCAGTGTGAGAAGGAGAGAGCTTCCTGTTTCCTGGATCCGGAGACCCACCCACCCGCCCTGGTTCCAGGTTATTGATTATGTTCCCTCGTCACGAGGAGCGAGGTTTTTGAATGGCAGGAGAGCATGGCAGTCATAAGATTGTTAAACATACGGTACTTAATGTGTTGGCAATATAGCCTTGGTTCCCTCAATGTTATTAGACTCGTTGGTACTCTTGTAAGGAGTATCAGGTTTTTGCCTAGAAAGGGCTTGACCAGTTTGAGTCAGAGGGTATTGAGTTAATTTATAGTGTATAGTACCGGCCAATAGTTAAGGCTTAACCTGGGTTGGTGGAAAGGAGGCGATCTTCCACCGTATTGGTTCATGTTGGTTTTAGCTGGCTGCCTTTGCTCTTCGCCACCTCTATAAAGAAAAAGGTCCAAATTTCTTATAGCTTTGATAGTATTGATAGATAAAATAAAATAAAGATAATTAAAATAAAATAAAATAAACATATAATTTAAATAATAATAATGTAATAAAAGGACCTTTTTTATTCCAATCTTAAGTCGGTGTCCGTGTCTTTATTTTATGGTTGTATATGTGGGGATGTTTTAAACAAAGAGGGGAATGCATTTGAAGGGTAATCAACACTATGCATTTTATTATGAGAGAGGCCATTAGCTGAAGGAGTTTAAAATCGTGTTGTGAGCTGATAATGTTACTCACCACTGGGGGGTTTTAAGGCTGTAGTGTAATCAGTCAATTAGGAAGGAAGTGGGAGTGTCATGGAAAGAATATATCAAGCAGTGTGAGAAGGAGAGAGCTTCCTGTTTCCTGGATCCGGAGACCCACCCACCCGCCCTGGTTCCAGGTTATTGATTATGTTCCCTCGTCACGAGGAGCGAGGTTTTTGAATGGCAGGAGAGCATGGCAGTCATAAGATTGTTAAACATACGGTACTTAATGTGTTGGCAATATAGCCTTGGTTCCCTCAATGTTATTAGACTCGTTGGTACTCTTGTAAGGAGTATCAGGTTTTTGCCTAGAAAGGGCTTGACCAGTTTGAGTCAGAGGGTATTGAGTTAATTTATAGTGTATAGTACCGGCCAATAGTTAAGGCTTAACCTGGGTTGGTGGAAAGGAGGCGATCTTCCACCGTATTGGTTCATGTTGGTTTTAGCTGGCTGCCTTTGCTCTTCGCCACCTCTATAAAGAAAAAGGTCCAAATTTCTTAAAGCTTTGATAGTATTGATAGATAAAATAAAATAAAGATAATTAAAATAAAATAAAATAAACATATAATTTAAATAATAATAATGTAATAAAAGGACCTTTTTTATTCCAATCTTAAGTCGGTGTCCGTGTCTTTATTTTATGGTTGTATATGTGGGGATGTTTTAAACAAAGAGGGGAATGCATTTGAAGGGTAATCAACACTATGCATTTTAAGATATATCACAGTCTCTTGGAGTACTATCTGTTACAAAGCCATGTAGTACATATATTATTTATATGCAGGCAGCAGATATATATTGGGGCACTGGTAAGGTGCACATGCGTGCAGGCTTAGGTCTTATATGTTATTGCCTCCTATGTACCTCAAATGCAGTAATGTTTTTGCATGGGATAGACGCAGCCCATAGATGCACTGCTTGGTTCATTAACTGAAAGGCAGGAATAGCAAGAAGAATCCGCGCATGCGCAGTAGCGCAAAATGGATGGGACCCGGCGGTGCCCCAACTTAAGGCCACTAGACCACTGGGGATGAAGACTTAGCGTAATAGTCTCCTCTCGGCCAGTGCTAACTTCTGCCCCTGCCCAAACGCACTATTTGCTCCATACATATCTTTGTTTTTGGTGGAAATCATATAGTTGCACAAATCTAGGTGCATGTCACTACCAAAAAATGCTCTGCGCCTTGGTCATTTTGTGCTTTGTAATGAGGTCATGTGACTAAAACAAAAACACTAAATAGACAAAATACTAAAGAGAAGGAGCCTGAGTACAACACACAGACATTTTGTTTTGTAATTAAATAAATTGCAGGTTTCAGTAATATTATATGAAGTAATATTATATGATATACAGCCATTTAAAATATAGAACATTCATGGGCTTTAAGAAATAGTTGAAATTAAATATCCAGCCCTGGTCTGTGCACAATGTCTTTTTCCCATCTGTATTACTAAAAATGTACTGAAAAATTAAATGTTCATAAGAAAAGGTTTTATTTGTACTGAATACCACCAGGAAAACATGACATTCCTCTGCGCTACGACAACATATCAATCAGCAAAAGCTATTTTTGCAATATATTTCTGTATTTTTAGTCCACAGCTAAATATAGACCTGTTTCCTCTCGGTCATGTAAACACTACTGTGTGCAGGGTTCTGGCCGCCCCCCAGGCTAATATACCTGTTGCACACCCCCCCCCCCCCCCCCCCCCCCCCCCCCATGGTATTTCGCATTTGGGAAAACTCTTGAATATGAATGTTCAGGTGTATTCTCCAGCATTCAAATTTAGACAGATTGTGCAGTTGTCACTTACCTGTCCTTGTTCTTCTCTCTTGCAGCTTTGTTGTCTTCTCGCTGGAAAGTTGGGGTCCTGTTTTGAAAATGCAAAAATTGTATTATAATGCGAAATGTTAACAAACCCTTAATGATTAGGCCCAAAATACTCCATTATGACCAGCTAATACTACAGCACTGTACAGGCATATATAAGCAATATCTGAACATTTGTGGTCAATCAAAAACAAACCTCTACCAGCCCCATCTCACTAATATTTAGTATTTTAGTGATCGCTGAGACCACAGAGAGCATCCATGTCACCACCACAAAATAAAGAGATCATGCTCACCAAAGCTGCTCTATTTTTTTTTTTTAAATACCCCCCTTAGTCATTCCTTACTTCCACCCTGCAGCCATTCCCCCCCAGAAGCTATTTTCCTTACCCTCCCGCTTGCAGCTATTTTCCTCACCCCCCTTCAGCCATTTTTACTTACCTCCGCCTGCAGCCATTCTGCCCCCCTGCAGCTATTTTCCTCCCCCCCCTTCAGCCATTGTACCCCCCCCCGCAGCAATTTTCCTTATCTCCCCCCCTGCAGCCATTTTTCTCAACTCCCTCCCCCTACAGCTATTGTCCTCACCCCCCTTAAGACATTTTATTTAAACCCTCTGCAGCCATTGTCCCCCCCCCCCCAGCAATTTTACTTACCTCTCACCCTCATCCATTCTCCCTCCCTGCAGCTATTTTTCTCACCCCCTCCAGCTATTTTTTCTCACACACACACACGCCCCCCTGCAGCTATTTCCCCCAGCCCTCCTCCTCAGCTCACTTACCTTATTACCTGCAGTCTACCACAGGCAACTTACAGGAAATCCCCTTGCCTGTCAGTGCAGGGGCAGACAATGCTTAATCAAGTCTCCTGAGATGTGGAAACTTGATTAGCTCTGTGGCTGCACTGACAGGCAGCTAACAGTATGGGATTTGCTGTTAGACTGCCTGTCTCCATAGTGACAGTCGGGGCCGCCCCCTCTGGACCAGGGACGGCCCCGATGGTAGACAGCAACGGAGCGCTCCATTTTTAAAAAAATTAAATGTCGGCAGCACTGCGCCCCCTGAACCCCAGGCTGCAGCCTGATCAGCCTAATGGTTGATCAGGCCCTGACTGCGTGTAGTTTTTAGCTGCAAACAGGTCCAGTTTCCTTGTAGTTCAGGTTTTCTTCTAGTATTTTTTCTAACAGACAAAAATGATGACTTATATACTAGTAACCAAATTCATATATAGATCTCAAACAGCAAAAAATATACGTAAAATAAAATAAAAAATAAATAATAAATAAATAAATATATATATATATATATATATATATATATATATATATATATATTTATATATTTATTTAGTGAAGTCTTGTTTAGCTTGAGAATTACTAAGATAATTTATTCCCAATGCACTCACGTCTCTCAGAAAGAAAGAAAATCCAAATTAATTATTCTCCAATAAAGCAGAAAAATTATATATAGTGCAGTGCAACTTTTATGTAAAAAAAAAGTTTAAAATGCACCTGAAACGCAGTTTTGGATTTTTTCCTTTCTTCTCTCTTGTAAGAAAAAGGTCTTTTCTCTCCTATATTCCAATCCAGTAACCGATAAAAAAGAGAGAAAACCATCCAGTGCATTAACTTTATAAACACAGCGTTTTAATATGAATTCCAACTCTTGCACTCATTATTATACAATAAAAACACATATTAAAATGTACAGTCGCCCCCAAAAGAGTAGTATGTTATCTTACCATCACATAAACATGTAACCTGCCTGTATTCAGTGGAACAGATGTCAAGATGTCAAGTTCCGTGGATTCTACTGCAGAGGAAACAACTTAATACTTTGATTTGAGATAACTTCTTTTTTTTTTTTTTTTTTTTTTTTATTTTGAAACCGCAGAAACACAAAAAAAAAAAAGTGACATACTTAGCATTTGAGCCAGCAACAATTGGCAGATAATACAAATATAGGATTTGAGATAACTTCTAATGAAATAATTTGCAGAGTTCAGTAATATTAGGTTATACAGCAATTTAAAACATAGAACATTCATGAAATACATTAGGCATATAGATTAGGCATCCTGACCTGGTCTGTGTAGAATGCGTTACTCCCATCTGTATTACTGAACGTGTACGGAAAAATAAAATGAAGACCTTCAGAAAACATTTTATTTTTATTGAACACCAGGCAGAAAACCATAACATTCCTCTGCGCTATGACAACACATCAATCAGCAAAACAATTTGTTATCTTTATTTACGTATTTTTAGTCCTCAACTAAATATAGACCTGTTCCCCCTCGGTGAAATAAACAGCACTGTGTGTGATATGGTTAAAGATCATGTGATGGTAGCTGCAAACAGGCCCAGTTATCTTGTAGTTCAGGTTTTTTTCTAGTTTTTTTTTCTATATACAGTTGTTGCCCAGTAGTACTAGACAGAAATACTCATGGTTAGTATATAAAATAAAGTGTTTCTTCATGTGATGATTAAATTATTGATATCACCCCCCACCAATTATACCTTCATGCAAATCTCCCAAAAGTCTCAAGTCTTGCATTCAGTAATGGGTGTGGCCTTGTGGTGATGTGGGTGGAGTTTGGGTAGAACATGGGAGGGGTTTATCCTGTCCTGATTTTGCTTTATAAAATGTTGTGAGGTAAGCATCTCACTTACCTTATCCACAGATGTTTTGGCCGCACTGCTTGCTCATCTGGAGAATCTTTGAGATCTGTCCCGCCTTGCCTCTTGTACCTCTCTAAATGCCTACCCCCAACATGCCCTGACTGCAGGGGCGCACTTAGAGGGGGGGTTTACAGTTACCCAGAACCCCCCTTTCTCTAATCATGGAACATCCTAGTTAGTAGGTGTATTAAATGTACTATAACGTATTGTCTGAAGTTTAGGACACGTTTCCACGAGCATCTGCAAATGTTCTCATGAACGTTGGCCTCAGCAAAATGGCCACCATCACTTTCGTCTCTAGTGTATTATTTGTATAGTTTTCTATCTCATGCTCTAGTGTTTGTGTTACATAGAAAATACAGAAGGTAAATGACATGTTATCCTCTGCAGTCTGATGTGCAGCACTGGGTGAGTGACTATAACATTAATTTTAATAGTTTTTATTTTAATTGGGCGTGAGAGGAGATTATTATTAGTTTTGTCGTAGTATTAATTTGATTAGATAGTCAGACTTATTTAAAGTATGTCTCATTCTTTTTTTATGTAACACAAGCAGGGTCACCCGGCGTTGCGCGGGTCCGATTTGTAATGTGTAGAAGTTTTTATATATTAGCCATGTATTTGGTAAATAGAGCAAAAATGCTATCTAGAAAATGTTGTGTTGTCGTAACGTTATGTTGTGGCGAGGTCTCCTTCCAGCAGACAAACAATAGTTTACAACCCAAAAATGATGTCTGCAATATTTGTTGAACTGTTTCTTTGTTGCATTATCGATACTGAATAACTATGTAAGATTTGGCAGCTTTGGCAGAAACAAAATACATACATTGCCAACATGGCAGTGGCCATAAATTAATGTTAACCTTAAAATATTAAAATAAGTTACAATTATTAGGGTCAAGTTTCCAGAAAACCGGGAATAAAACCAGTAAATGGAAACAGTGTAGGAAACGCCTCTTAGTAGCTGCTTCTGCCCCAGTTGTTATTAGATTATGACTTACACTCTGTGACTCATCCAAACTTCTTATTTACAGTCAAACAATTTAACTACAAAAAAGTGTCTGTTGTGGTTTATTGCAGCAAGTATGTTTTTTTTTTATTTTTTTGCTTTGTTCCAAAATCAAACATTTGGAAACCTCCGTCTACAAATCCTACGCTTGCCCGTGGACTGCCCACTAGTGCCTTAACAATGTCCGCAAACACCCTCATCACCATAATTTAGTCCCTTATCCCTGTAAAATTGTTGTTTTGGTATAATATAATTTAATATAATTTGTAAAATTACGGTTTGCAACCATTTTGCTTTTACCTGTTGACAGTTGTGTCCGACAAATGTAAAATAAAAAGTTAAAAAAGAAATATTCAGAGACGGTCCTGCGAACGGTACATGAAGACTCTTCATTACTTCACTGTAGTGATTGTAACAATTACATGTTATCATGGCATCTCCTGGGTGATCTCGAATATTTTTAATTTTTAATATCAACATCTTCAGAAATCCAATTTTTCCCTTTGTAACATTCGCATCTCAATACCACAATTCTCTGATGTTATTTTTTTCTATAAGTTCAACAATTATAAATCACAAGATTATGACAATAAACTCTTGTCCGCACATGTTCACAGCTCCATTTAATTTAGTTAATTGGAGCTCGTTCTCTAATTACAATTTTGCACAATTGTGAAATGAGTGTTGTTGGGAAGGTTTTTTGATCTTTGGCTGTAGCTTGATCTTGAGGGCATGTTTTCCTGTATATCGTTTAAGATTGCCCCAGGACCACCTTATATCAGTATTCTCCCCAGCATTCTGTTTGTTCTGTAATTACCAGGTTTGTCTACCGAAATATGTGCTAATGCCGGATAATCCTGGCCACAGGTGACTTTGGCAAAGCTTTTCTATTGTTTGATTCCCCAGCAGGACATCAGAGACCATATATCAGAGTTTTGCTAATATATATATATATATATATATATATATACTGTATATATATATATATATATATATATATATATACATACAAGTTAACCCGTGCATGATACTCATGCATTCTAGTCAAATCAAGCTACTTAAGGTCTTAAAAAGGTTCTTGTCATGCATTTGGGCCTAGCCCAGGCCTCCTCAGGGGAAGAGCGTTACTTCCCGACGCAAGCGCCCTTTTTAATGTGTGTTCATGAGGTAAAATTACCTCACGAAAAAATGAGTTTGACCCCTCAACTCGTAAATTTAGCCTTTACTACCCCTTCCACGGGGGGAAGGGGGGATGATGGACGTTAACTGACTTCACTATTCTAATTTTTTTGTCAAATAATGTCAGTATACCAAATTTCAGGTCAATTGGATGAGCCCTTTCTGAGAAAATAGTTTTTCCCACACACTAACACACGCTGCTAGGCTTTTACTTTTATATATTAGATAATGCTAAGAATTTAGTAGGTCAGTGTATAACTCCGCCTAGCAGGTGGCGCTGCAGCTTGTTGTTTTTTTTTCCACACACAGACTCACACACGCCGCTAGGCTTTTATATTATAGATATATATATGAAGTTTGTTAGGCAAATATCTTCAATACTCCCTGCATCGATTCGGATGAAACCAATGCGAGGTGCTTCAGTTGGATCCCGGACAGATCTTTAGGGTTTAGGGACCCAGTCCGACCTCCCGTTTGTGTACACTGACCAGAACTTTGACCCGGGGGGCCTGTTCTGAGACTTCCATTGAATGGATCTGGACAAAAACTTCACAGCCTGGTAACATTGGATGCCAGAAGACATTTTTGGGGGTTAAGTTTTCGGTCAGACCTCCCGTTGGTGAACACGGGCCAGAATTTTGGCCCGGGCAGCCTGTTCTGGGCCTTCCGTTTGATAGATTTGGTTTGTTTGTCTGTCGGGTTATACAGTCAGACACCCCTGCACCGATTGTGATGAAACCAACGCGAGGTGGTCCAGTTGGATCCTGGGCAGGTTTTAAGGGGGTGAGGGATATAAATATATATATATATATATATATATATATATATATATATATATTGCATCCATAATAAATATTATTATTGTGTATATATATGTGTATATATCTATATATATATATATATATATATATATTGTAGAAATCACCAAATAAGAGACTCCTCAATCCAGGCTTCTTAAGCAGTAGCTGTTTTATTTCAGCATAAACAGCATAACATAAACAGTACAGATTCCAGACAAGCTAACTATGCCACAGTCCCTGTCTATTGTCCAGCCACTTGTCGGCATAGGATGGCTCGCCCACCAGTTCCCATAATCCTTTTACACACATACACACACCACAGCAATCACACTCATGTTGTGCACCTGTGTGTCTGTGTGCTGTGCTGTTTTTATATGGGTCCCATGACAGACTACATACCTTGCAAGTCTAATAGTGTATCTCCCACTAATAAAGGCAAAATGCCAATGGCCTTTTAACCCATGTGACCCTAAATCTAATGTATCATTCCCTGCTGTTGCATTATAAAGCTAGCGACACACATTGTGATTGGCAAATTTTACTCTCACCACCTCTCCCAAGTATAAACTGGGGTGGGATCGCATCTCGTAATAATTTTCAATTAATGGATGTCCGTGCTAACCATGACTGAGGCCTGGTGTGCGGAGCAAGAGGTTGGAAATTGGTGCTCTAACAAGAGTATTTTAACCTAAGTGACAATGGTAATTTACATATATGAATACACAAGCTTTGGAACATTTTCATTCACATGGGTATTCCGTACTCACCTACTCCCGGAATGTCCGCGAGACTCCCGAATTCCAGGTATGTCTCCTGAACTCTCGGGAGAGCAGGCAAGTCTCCTGCATCCTGGACCTCAATGATGCGATTCATGACGAATCGCGGCATTTTGGCCCCGATCCCCTACGACAAAATCGGCATTTTGTAGCGGGGACAGGACCGACATATTGCAATTTGTCATGCCACGCCCTCTTCTGCCCTCCCGCCACACCCCTCTTTAGGGATCCCTCAAAGTAGGCAAGTATGGGATATACTAGTGGGACAACTATTTTTGGATACAGACAAAAGTTACGATTTCCCTCCATGACTATATGACTGTTTTAATACATACTTGGCAACTTTGGACAACACCCCTCCGGGAGATCTCCAAATGTGGCCGTGTCTTGGGGGCATGGCCATGCTAATTGAGTCATTAGGCCCACCCCCTGTTATACAATACCAATTAGCCCCGCCCCAACCCACTTCACCAACGAAGCAGGCAGGATTCGGGAGTTTGCCCTGCTCTCCCGTGAGTCCATCCAGCAAATCCTTTTATATGGTTAAAGTATTGCAGATGACTTTATCTGTTTCCCACCACCAATGCAAGCTGATGTGTTATATGATTTTATATGAAGCTCAGTTGTCCTATGCTGTTAGTTTTCAGTGCCTATAACTGGCGGCAGTGAATCCAGCGGGAGGGTGCAGATTTGCACTTTGTCAAAGCCGTGTGGTGCGACAGGGAGGTTAATGTGTGTCCTCATTTACCTATAAATTGCAGTGTTTAAATGGAGCTGGCATGTATTTGTGTGTTACATGCTAGGGCGGCTGTATTTTCATTGCATGAACCAACAAGCACAATTTCACCCCTTGTCAATATAGTTTTTCTGGCTGTGGATTTGCTTCTTTAGCTTTACTTGCTACTATCTGTGAATGAAGCCCAAAGTCACTGGACACATTACATTTTTGCTTGGAGCTGGTTCAGAGAGACATAAGTCCCGGGTACATTTGACTGCGATAGTAGGAATGAGGTCGTGGGAAATAAGAGATCCCATTTTCATACCTGTTTGGTAGAATAACTTACTATGAAAGACACCTTAGTGGGTTGCTGCCGCCTTCTTATAGAACAGGTGGTGAACTTCAGTGCTTGTTTTGTTAGTTAGACACGTGGAAAAAGTATCCCTTCGGCAGGTCCAATCGGTGTTAGGGTCCTTTAATTTTGCTTGGCACATTAACCCAATAGGTAAAGGTTTTTTTTATCGGAAATTGGAGAGAGCGACTAATTTGTTATGTGCTAGAGCCATCTCTTTCCCTTCACTTAGGCCTTATTAGGCATTTAGTTTTGCGCTAACTTGCACATAACATTGGGTTCTGGGCTCAGTGTGTGCCGGGTATTGGGAATGCTTTGGCTGACTCAATTTCCCGTTTTTAACTGGGTGAAATTCAGGGAACTTGCTTTTCATGCTGCTCTTAATTGTTCCCTTTGTTGCGTCTGTTGATCGATGAGGTTCGGGGAGGGATGGCTACCAATTCTGAAGCCTTATTATATAGCACAGCTTTTTTACTGGCCTTTTGGGGCCTTTAGAGTTAGTGAGCTGGTATCTACATCTAAACTCTCCCCTGCTTTGTGGTTTATTGGCTAAGAATGTTATTTTAAGAAATGCATCTCTGATTTGCAAGTTGCATAAATTCAAAACAGATCAGTTTGGTAGGGGGTGTTTGGTCACAATGGATGCACACTCAGATCTAGCCATCTGCCCTGTAGCACTGGCTAGGGCTTACTCGTTGGTTAGACCAAGTTTGGCTGCTCCATTGTGACTCGGCGACGCTTACCAATTTGTTTTTATTTTTAAGAAATGTGTTGCATTTATAGTGCTGAACGCAGCCAATTATGGCACCCATTCTTTCAGAATAAATGCGGCAGTAGAAGGGTCCTCCGTGGAGAGCATCTAACAATTGGGCAGTTGGAAATCCTCCGCCTATTAGAGATACATTACACCTACTAAATCGTAGTCACCATTGTCCAATTTTGCAACCCAGGACTTGCTCGCTCGTCACCTTTGGAGGTGAGGACATGATAGGGTTTACTTAAATTTTTCTCAGATGAAGGACCTCAAAGTATGAGCACCTTCAAGGTTTTTTACAGTTTTTACCTTCATATGGGTTGACTCTCCCCCCTCTTTCCCCCTCCACTGTTGGTATGGCTTGCGTGGCCTAGACGGATGCATCTCACTTTTATTCATGTTGTAATGTTTACTGGTTTTTAATTTGCCGTTATGCATTTAATTGACCCTCAGGATGTTGTTCTGAATTACAGAATGTTTCTGAAGGCCCCTTCAAGCTTTGTTCCGTTTCCTGCCGTTATCCCCGATGGTCTAGTGGAGAATCGGAAGTGGGGCAGGATGTCTATGTCCGATTTGCGCTACTGCACATGCCCAGACCCTGCCAACTGGAATTTCGGCTTTGCGCTTTCACTTCCAGTCAGACAGTGAAGGGGACAGTCGCAGCTATAGAAGCTGCCTGGCGCATATAATATAAAGTTCCCAGAAGCCCTCAGGAGGTGACCGGACTCTCCCTGGATACTATTAGAGGAGTCTGTGCCCACAACCCTGATAAGCTGCTGCACAGATGTGCTCAGTATTACAAAGAGCCCTATCTGCATATGTACCATCATATCTACAAGAGTGTATATATATATATATATACAAGACTGCATAAAACTGTTATTGCCTGATTGCTGCAACTCTACCTCAAAGTATACTAACTGTGAGTACGTGCATACAGTCATCTGTTGTTACTACCTTTAATAAACAGCAACCTGTTTAAGTTACAAAAGAGTTGTGGCTTAACATCCACATTAGGCTGACACCTTTATATAACATCAGAAGGTATAACCAACAGGCCGCTCCTTTCATCTTCTGGGATGCTCATTCCTTGCTATGGAACATGTCCATTTTTACCATCCCTGTATATATCAAATAGAGATGTTCACTGACCCCCGTGTTCTGATTTTGGTTTTGGATCTGGATTAACTTCGTCTTTTGGTTTTGGGGAAACCGCCCTTGCATGTTTTGGTTTTGGACCCCGATTTTTTTTCTAAAATCCCTATTTTTTTTTGCTAAAATCACATATCTTTGCTTCCCCCCCCTACATTATTATTAGACTCAATAACACTAATTCCAAGTCATTTGCAGTCAATTTTGACCATCTCACAGGTCACAATATTATTTTCATACACTTTCAAACAAAGACTGCAGATTTAGAAGACCAAGTCTGCCAGACCTATTATTTGTATTTCAGCAATGATAATAAGCAATGGAGCAATGGAGCTCTCCTGAATGTCACTGGAGACTTTGAAGAACATTGCTACCCGCCTCTTTCTTTTCTACCTATGACGCTGCCCAGCTGCACTAGAGACTGCCAAGAACTGTGCTACCCTTCTGTGTCCCTTTGTGAAATGGCGCTGGATCGCTGTGGAGGGCGGTACTTATAGAATCCAAAGCTCGCGAGATCCAATATCCGATGATGTAGCGATGACGTTTTGCCTCGCTTTCAATTCCGAGGGTGCGCGAAAGTACAGAGCCGGCTTGGCTCGGTTCTCGAATCTGCTAAGTTCGGGTGTGTTCGGTTCTTGGGGAACCGAGCCTGAGCATCTCTAATATCAAGTGGATTGGAAGGAGGCAGGTGTGCTGGTTTAGCTTTAAAGATTTGGTATTTAATATGATTGAGAGAGGTCAACCTTTATATTTCTTAGTGATTAATTTAGGGGGTCATAATTTGGGTAAGGGTAAATCTGTTTAATTTGGCATATCATATCTGATTTGCAGCTCATAGCCGATAGTTGACCGTCAATTTATATATGCGGATCCAAAATCATCCCTAGATGAACTTGGCGGGGTACCTGTAGTGGACTTGTCATGGTTAAAGTTAGACATCAAGTTAACCGGTCTGTCTCTACTTTGTGTGGAGCTCGGGGGAGTAGTAATCCAACACCCTTATTTTCTGCTATCCTCATCTTTTTAGACCCAATGGGGTGCATCTCACGGATGAAGGTTTAGGTATTTTATAGCCCAAACTTATGGGTCTTTGGCGCAGTTTCTAGGGTCAGGTGCTGGCAGGCTGTGAGTCCATTAAAGGAACACAGCGTTTGGCGGAAAAGCAGTGCAGTTAGCGGATGTTACATGATGCAAGAGTTTATGGTTCACCACAGGATTATTACCCCTTCGATCTATGTCTCTCTTAAAGTAATTTGTGTGAATGCCCTGGGTATTGTTTGTGCGCATGTGTCGTTTGAGGCCAGGAGGGGGTGTAGTCACGCTGATGCTCGGGTGGATCCAGAGGGGGGCGATCGGGGCAATAACCCTCCCTAGCAGCATTCTTCATCCTGTTAAATTGCGGTGGAGAGGTCCGATCATGGGGGGGGGGGCCTAGGTCTGCCCCTGCTCTGATGCTGTAAGTTAGCGCCTGAGATTCTGGACCGGTTGGCCATCCCTATGTTTGTCTGTATAGTATTAGTCGTTTAGTTGAACTTGCATCTGCTTTTGTTGCCACCACCATTTATACAATTAAAACTGTGACCTTAGTGCGCCAAAATTTAAACCTGTGTCCGTGTCTTATTTCATGTATGAAGTAGTTATATATTTAATTGAAGGGTTAGAAGGTGAATGTGCAGATTGAGAATATTATCAGTTTGGCATTTATAG
The DNA here is from genome assembly GCA_036250195.1 of Mixophyes australis. Classification (NCBI taxonomy): domain Eukaryota; kingdom Metazoa; phylum Chordata; class Amphibia; order Anura; family Limnodynastidae; genus Mixophyes; species Mixophyes australis. The sequence goes on along the minus strand of JAVHZZ010000002.1, from coordinate 405,838,642 downwards.
TACAGCGCCCTCTTCAGGTAACAAGTGATACTCCATTTTTGTGTGGTTAGTTTTTCAATGCTATTTCCTTTCAGACACATTTCAATTCATATAAAGCTATGTTTTGGCCGGATACAAAATGCAGGTTATACTGAAGAGTAATTTCCATTTCTCTTTACATTGTTTTGCAATGTTTTTCCTTTTAATTCAGGTTGATCTGTAACTACACTCCTGTTCCTGCTAATTGCTCATGCATTGTATGCAAGACACCAGGAGGGCAGGCGTGAGACATAGCTGCTGCTGTTTAGCTGTCTGTAGGTGTAATACAGTAACGGCATCATATCCTGATGTTTCAGTGTCAGCATCGCTGGATCTCTAATACACCACTTGTTATAATGTAACAGGGCTAAACTGCATGAGTGCAGATTATAAGTGTGCAAACAAGACCAACTCATGTTAATGCTCTTTGCAAATCTCTTTAAATCTGAAAGACAATTTGCCTTTAAGTCGATCCTGATCCCACCAATTGAATTGTTAATTCCTCTATACAGTAGAGAACAGAGCAACAGGTGGCGAAGACAATAATATATTCATGAATACAAAGACATATGGTCCAACATAGCAAGTTTATAATCTATGAGCCAGAGAATTGCTGCAGGACTGTAAGGTGGAGGGGAATAGTGGTAAGGGGGCAGCGGGTTGTTTGACGCACTCTTTCAGAATTACAGAGACTTCGTGTGGAGAAAATCTTACAACCAGCGCCAAGGAGGGTGAATAAACATTTGTGGACCCATAGCAAAATGGGGTAAGAGCCCCAATGCACAACCCAAGGGTGAAAAAAACCAATATATAAATATTGGCCATTGACATGGGAGATGGGACCCCAAGCAGCGGAAGGGGCCCTCAGTATGTATGATAGTTGCACCATTGCCAGCACCAGTGCTAGTCAGCTTAGGCTAGTTCCTACTTAAACAAGGAGTGGAAACCAGCACACTAGAACTGGGAAGCACAACGTAGGTTCACCATGTCATAGTGTGAGCCAGTCTGGTCAATGCAGTGCTGGAGCCTCTACAGGTGGGTCTGGGGCAAAAAAAACCACTGTGTGCCCCTTCCAGGAGACCACCAGTCCCATGCTGAAAAGAGCTGGTGCTCTTCCTGACACTCCTGAGCTGTTGATACTGTGATCACTGTCAAAATGGGAACGGGGTCACTAAGGGACTCCCCCCCCCCCATTAAACAAATTCTATCATATATTGGACAAATATAGAATAAATAAGTAAATAACAATGCACAGCTTTCAAATACATTTTCATTAAATAAAAGAATTCAAACCCCTCTTTTACCACTATATTAAAAACAGAAAATTTACTACGTGACGGAGCCCAATAAGAATCTTCTTTCTTGGTAATCCAGTGGGATTAAAATTAATAAAAAAAACATAAAACGTGACAACAAGCGCCAAGCATGAGAACCACTTGTGGGATCCAACCCAGGCTGTATAGTGGTGGTACTGGTTATGGATGTTAGGGGGACATAAAAAAAATGTATGGTGGCTTAGTGGTTAGCACTTCTGCCTCACAGCACTGGGGTCATGAGTTCAATTCCCGACCATGGCCTTATCTGTGTGGAGTTTGTATGTTCTCCCCGTGTTTGCGTGGGATTCTTCCGGGTGCTCCGGTTTCCTCCCTCACTCCAAAAACATACTAGTAGGTTAATTGGCTACTATCAAAATTGACCCTACTCTCTCAGGCTGTGTGTGTGTATGTTAGGGAATATAGACTGTAAGCTCCAATGGGGCAGGGACGGATGTGAATGAGTTCTCTGTACAGCGCTGCGGAATCAGTGGCACTATATAAATAAATGGTGATGATGATGATGATGTATTTATCTTTTAACATTAAAATACACAGCAGTCATTATCAATTTTGCGTGCCATTCCGCATTGATGACGATGAGTGACTCCTTTGCTCTATATGCCAGCCATAAGTTGATGATGATGATGATGATTGGCATATCTTTGCTTCAGAGGCGCCAATCTATATGCCAGCCATAAGTTGATGATGATTGGCATATCTATGTTTAGGTTGCAGCTATTTTATGATATATGTAACTCAAAATACAGATGTAGAAACGCAAGCTCGCAGACATATTTTTGGGTGTGCGCTCACGGGGCATATTTAAGCTAGCTTAAATGATACGGAAAGTGTTTACTTTTTAAGAGTAAGTATCTCAGTTTTCGATTCCTCTGTTGCGATCTATGAGCCATGAATCACCCGGTGAAAACATAAGCTGGTACATCTGTGGGTCCCTTTAAGACTCTTGGATGAAGTTTAGATAGGCCTGAATTTTTATCATTAGCTAACCGATGCAAATCTCACCCTGCATGGCTGTGCAGCTAAATATAGAATATATACTAACTCTTCCTAGATAAGGTGAGTAAATGATTTACTGCATTATTTCTTGCTCTGCATTATTCACCATTAATAAAACCTATTTTACATTTGTGATGAAATATGAATATATTTCACTCCGCTGATTCATTATTAGACACATCGATGAATCAAACCCACAGGATGATATGTCAGGAAATTCAATTTTTCCCAGCATATGGATGAAATCAGTTTTTACATAGAGCAATACTGGCATTACGGGGACACTGTTTTGAAATATTATCTACATATTTCGGTATATTGTGAGCTCTTATGATACAACATGTTTATTCCTTGAATGATGGTTTCTTCATTCATGTTATTGCTCCAGCACTGTTGCTCTGCATAGAAATGGTCTTTTGAAGGGAAGCGATAAGGGCAGGCTATCACTTTAGAAGCACTAGACAGAGCCCAGGGGTTTATCCACGGTCCCATTGTGACCTGGTCACACAACCATCCCTTTAGGCAAGAGTCCCGATTTGATCCTCCAGAAAGTTGGGACTTGAGGTATGTAAAATGTCACAGAGTTACTTTCACAAGTCAAATTGGGTGCACGCTGCGTATCCACACAGTAGACTAATACACCACAGAACACACCTTTGTCGTTTTTTATACTTTGCAAATCATCCCTAAAGAAAATTCTTCATAACCTGTCTAATGATTTACTAGGCAGTTTCTGTAGAATTTATAGGAACGCTCTCATACAAAGTCTAGCAGTATAGAACAATCTTCCTGTCCTACCGCAGGCTTTTTTTCTTTGGCATATACTGTGGTGTAGAACGCCAGCTCTCTGGCTTAGCACTAAAAGTCGCCCACACACTTCCAATGTAGGTAGGGCAGGAACACCCACAAGTTAAAGTTGAAAACAGATAGTTGGAAAGATTTAGGTGCAGAACTTTGTGAGAAACATTGCGGCCAATCAGTGCTCAGCTTCCACAATGCCGTGGTTCTAACCTGAAGGAACAAAATGATTACTAGTTTAAAAGGAAAATGCTCAGTGATGCACGAGAGAGGTAATAAGCAGAAGTCAAGTTCATATGTGAGTTTCTTTTCTGCGGGGTGTTCTGGTTAAAATTGCATATTTTTAGAAAGCAATGGGAGAAATTAAAACAGTGTTGAGGATATTTGTAAAGTATAAACTCTGCAACTACACAGTAGATATCCACAGGTTCTCTCCGCAAATAGACAATATTCTGTAGATCACAAGATCTGAGATAATCGAGAACTTTTTGCCGCACAAGTAAATGGCCACTGTGCAAAGGAGCAACTATGAGCGCTTGGATGGTACATATATATATATATAGGTCAATGGCGTGACGTCTGTGAAACTACCATCATCCCTTAGAGCATCTCTCTAAGTTTATCTAGCTCCCATTAAGGTCTTACTGAATCTGCTTACACTGTTTATCTAACCTACAGAGCCACTGTTCTTGCTGCAGTCTCATAATTCACATATCTCTTCCTAAATCCCTCCTGTCAATCTTATTCATGTGTGATGATCAGTAGCTGGATACATGGTCTAAGTGACTGAGTGTGATGCCATTGAGGGCTGTGCTAGGCCCAACAAAATGACAGAGAACAGGCAAGGGAGAGGCAGTCACAACCCAATGTGTGTTCATAGCCCGTACAAAGGAATGACGTAAACTATGTCTATCATATACATTTCTCCATAGTCAGTGGTGCTGAGGGCAGTGGCGGAACTACCATTGGTGCGGCAGGTGCCTGCACCGGTGCCCATGGAGATAATGGGACCCGAAGCATAGCAGATTTAGAGAGTCGGGGGCCCCGGTACCCTCCTCCCCGCTTCCCTGCACCGGGGTCCGCAGTTCACTCTTTCCGCCTCTGGGTGGGGGCCCCGAGCATATGTGGCATTGATGTCTTTCCTAGTGGCTGGCTGCTCCAGAGGGGCAGACCACTTATTAAATGCCCTTCTGCTGTCAGCGGGCATCTCATTCTGCCCTATTGGGGGCTGGGGTAGAATGGTGGTGAAGCATATGTGACAAGAGAGTATCATATGCTCAGGGAGGGTATATGTGGCATGGGAAGATGGGTGGAATAAGAAGAACCAGGACCAGGAGAAGGGTGCATGCGGCAGATCACGCAAGTCTCGTAGATTATGCCATGTGCCACACACATATGCAGGACGTGGTGTGCCGCATAATGTTCCACATGTAATGGAGACTTGCGTGTTGAGTGGAGGCCTGTAGCGTACGTATAGCCCAGGACTACGCAGATCATCTTAATCCACCAGGGCCCAAACTCACACATCAAGTAGAACAATTTTCCGGTTACAAATAGGGCTCCCATATGTCCTGTTTTGCCTTGCTACAAAAACTATGCTACTGAACATTATTATTTATTATAGTTTCCTGAAAAATTCTAGGACGCTGACGCTTAGTTAGTGTCCCATAGATGTATAGTAAGTGGAATGTGTATACTGCTATTAGATAGGCAATAGAGGAGGCTTGTTTTATGATGGATTGAAGCTCCAGCCTTGGGAAACAGGGGTATATAGATTAAATTAAATCTAAATGTACTATATATGGTTTCACCCTGTATTTGGGATGTTTGAAGAAAGAGTCCCTTTAACATTTGGAAATATGCAGAAAGTATTTATATATAGCTAAAAATAATTTGCCCAAAAGAATTCTGGCATCAGATTACTGTTTTGCACATACATAAACTTTGGCATAACATATAATAGAGCAACAAACTCTACAACCCACACTGTATAAACCTGGGCTTCACTTCCACATAACCATGAATGCCGGGAAACCTGTTCGACAGGATTACGGTCTCTGCAAAATTAGAGTATACGCACTGCGTAGAAACAGAATTTTCTAGGTCGATAAGGTCATTTAGTGAGTTAAATGTTATCGTATAACATATACTTTTTCTACATTGCATTGAGTTTTCTGCAAAATAAACATTTCAGTCTGAGATAGCAGGACATTCTATTCCAGGAAGCCTAAATTGTAGAGTACAGATCACCAGGCTGTACTGTTTGTTTTGGTGCAAGCAGTATTTAACAATGAAGAGATATGTATTGTAAAAAGAAGGTTCATCCAGAGTTCTTAAAGGCGTATTCCAACAGCGACCGAGCTTCAATGCAATCAATATCTTTGCTATTAGTCTTCTCAGGATGTCACAGGGACAAGAATGAACATTTCAGAATAAACCCACTGTGTTCTCTTTCACCCCTATGCAGAGATGAGAGTCATGTGATGGAACACCCAGGAACGTAACAGAATCTATCACGAGCACCACACAACGCGCTCCCTAAACTTACCTAGATGCATAAAGCTGCCCTTCAGGAGTGTGTCGATGCTGTACTGGATCTGCAATCGGTCCCAGTGTTCAGCTAGGCCTGCGGTAGTGTGGTCTGAAAGATCCTTTCACTCACTGGAGATGGGGCCTCAGTACTCAAATCACCCAGTTTGATAGAATTTTCAGAATGGAGTTTTTTCAAAATCAAGAAGGTTCCGACAGGTTTCGATTAACATTGTTCTGGAACATATATATACCTTTCAGGGGGCCAAAGTCCCTTCATAGCAATGGTAATCCAGAATTTTCAAGAATTGATATTCTGGGTGTTCATGTACTTGGTTGGTGACCTTGAGTCTTTTCCAGAAAGATAAACATTCTTAGCTGATTTTAGAAGAAAGGCATGACATATATTTGGGAATCTCAATCTGCAAGGAACTTGCAATTATACACTGACTGTATTCATAATGTCAACTATAATACTTTTGAATGACTCTTAATGACTCCTTAATCCCTAGATATACTACTAGCTTTGAATTGTGAGCCTGTGATATGACCGTTGGAGATTAGTGGGAAAAAATAAGATATAGTTTAGCCCGGTTCTCATTAGAAACAAGTGTTGCAGAAAGATCTGAGCTTAAAATGGACAGAATTTGTCTTCTGAAAGGTATTAGAAAAAGGTTCAGGAGAATGTAATGGTTCTTGTAGAAAAAACTCTGAGACAATTCTTTGTATTGGGTTAATAAGTGGTAATAAAATTAATATCATTATCATCACTTATTTATATAGCACTACTAATTCCGCAGCGCTGTACAGAGAACTCATTCACATCAGTCCCTGCCCCATTGGAGCTTACAGTCTAAATTCCCTCACACACGCACACACACACACAGACAGACAGACAGACTAGGGTCAATTTTGTTAGCAGCCAATTAACCTACCAGTACATTTTTGGAGTGTGGAAGGAAACCGGAGCACCCGGATGAAACCCACGCAAACACGGGGAGAACATACAAACTCCACACAGATAATGCCATGGTCGGGAATTGAACTCATGACCCCAGTGCTGTGAGGCAGAAGTGCTAACCACTTAGCCACTGTGCAAAATAACGTGTCAATCAGGCTTGATGGGGTTTCATTCCTTTTGCTTTTTAAATGCATTCTGAGCTGTTATCAGGTGGGGGCTGGGAGAGGGATGGCCGGGGGGCACACAGGCGGCCGCATCACATGACAGGGGATGCGGCCGCGTCATTGATGACGCGGCCGCATCCCCTGTCATGTGATGCGGCCGTCTGTGTGCTGACATGGCCGCATCTGATGTCATCAGATGCGGCCGCGGGGGGAAAACTATGTTTTTTGCATCCGGGGGGCGGCCGGCCTACCCCCGGCCCTAATAGCTGTCTGACCCAGCGGCCCGGGGGGCGTTGCCCCGCTGCCCCCCGGGCCAGCCCGCCCCTGGCTGTTATGATCCATAAAACTGTAATATGATAAAGTGTCACCTTTAGCTAACGACTCCATTCCATGAAAGCCAAGTTTAAACATCTCAGTTTTCTATGTAAATTGTATCCAGTGAGGCAGTGCTGCTAAATGACAAGCCAATCAGAACTAAGACATCTCACCTGTATGCAGCCTTTACAAGGCCCTCACTCCTACTAACCTCTTATGAGCAGATGTTGGATTGGTGCTTCAAACAGTCTTGTGTTGTTGCCTGTTTATTGACTTCAGCTGTGTCCCTCACAATTCTACCTTCCCCAAAACATCAACTTCAACTTTACACCTCACAACCTATCCTCTCAGGATTTAGGATCTTAGCTGGATGTGGTATGTCTTTGAAAACCACCCCAACCAAGTTGTTCTAACCAGGTAGCAACCAGCACTTGAGTCTGAGTATGTGGCATTAATTTAATGCATGTGTGGGGGGGTATTAATGTGATGTGTGAGAGGATATTAATGTAAGGTGGGGTTTGGTCAGGCTATTAATGTAATGTAGAGGATTATTAAGGTGATATAGTGGGGCTATTAATGTCATGTGTTGCTTGGTGGTTGGTATTAATGTAATGCAGTGGGGGTATTAATATAACATGGTTGTTGGTGCGGTTATGTATGTGATTTGAGGACTGGTGAGTGCTCTTTATGTCATATGAGGGCTATTAATATATTGTATTAGCATGTAGGGGCTATTAATTTAATTTTGTATTAAATGCGAGGGCTATTAATGTAATGTGGAGTTGATGGGATGTATTTATGTATTATAGGGACTTATAGTGCAATGTGGGGGTCTATTTTTTTATTTGTGGAGTTAATAATTTAATTATGGGTCTAGTTGGGGGGGAGACCTAATATTAAATGTGAGTAATGTTAGTTTATTGTCAGAGCTGGTTGGGGGGATATAAGTCTAGAATGTTCACTTATTCTCTGCTTTCCAGGAGGTGAATAGGACTAATCCTTTTTTCAAACAGGCCTCCAAGCAATAACTGGCCAGGCACCAACAGAGCTTAAGACAACAGCGGCAGGTGATGAAAGCTGCAAAAACAGGTAGGAGAGATCAACTCAGTCTGCCACCTGTCCTGATTCTGGTGGGGGCAGTCCTGTCTTTTGGAACTTTCCATCACAGTCAGGACTTTGTCCCAACTGCAGGGACAGTGAGGAGATATGTCTTGTTTCATGCAGCACGATGGCTTAGTGTATGGAACTTCTGCCTCACAGCACTGGGGTCATGAGTTGGATTCTCGACCATGGCCTTATCTGTGTGGAGTTTGTATTTTCTCCCCGTGTTTGTGTGTGTTTCCTCCGGGAGCTCTGGTTTCCTTCTACACTCAAAAAAACATACTAGTGGGTTAATTGGCTGCTATCAAATTGACTCTAGTCTGTGTGTGTGTGTGTGTGTGTGTGTGTGTATGTTAGGGAATTTAGACTGTAAGCTCCATTGTGACAGGGACTGATGTGAGTGAGTTCTCTGTACAGTGCTGCAGAATTAGTGGCGCTATATAAATAAATAGATGATGATGATGATGATGATGCTCTCCCAACCAGCCCTTACCCTGCTGCGGTGTCCAGTGAAGGAGAGGTTAGAGTGCTGCACCGCACGACTCTCCCTGCTGCTCCATTGTGGACATTCCATGCTGGTTTGCTGTTGACGTCAGCCGTCGGAGTCACTGGTGCTCTGCACAGAGGATCTTCCCACATGGAGCAGCAGAAGTGGTGAGCAGATTCAGGTGATAATTTGTTGCACATGAAAGTATCATGCAATTAATTAAATATTGCTTATAGTGCCCGTCCGATACATTTTCTTTTGCAATAGCATGAAAAGGTGAAGATTTAAATGGTGCACAGCCAAAAACCGTGTTGCTCTTTCCCCCTGGAACTGGAAAACAAATTTCTACTAATGTAATTAAAATATTCCAATTATTATAAGAGAAATAAACGGGAGAGTTTAAGTTAATGAAAGCTGTGATATTAAAGTGGTTGGAAGTTGGACTTTTGATGTGATGTCCCACTGCTTCCACCATGTACAGTCCCAGTCATATCTGCAACCCTGCAACAGTTATCGCAGAATTAATATTTCGGCTCGGTTCCAAACACCGAATGTAGGGGCACATTTATCAATATTCACACAAAGTGAAAAGTAGTTTTCAATCCTTATCGCAATGATAAGGATTGAACTATTTCTCACATTTATGTACAGCCCTGCACAGAAACAGCAGTTCCGAAAAACTGCTGTTTCAGTGATAAAAAAATCATACTTACCCCCCTCTTCGGAAGCTCTGTCTTCGGGTCTTCTCTTCACTCTTCAATTGCGCATGTCCAGTTCCAAGAACTGGACATGCGCACACAGATCCCCTCTCTGTCTCTGCAACGATAGTTGCAGAGAGAGAGCGCTGAGTGACAGGGAGGGATCATGTGATCCCTCCACACATGCGCTGTCCAGCTCTGCTCTTCGGAGCAGAGCTGACAGCATTAGATTTCTTCAATTCGGATGATGTACGCCAGCTTCAGCTGGCGTACATTAACATGACAAGTTCCCGAAAAAAATGTTTTTTCGGGACTTGTTAGATTGCGGCCAGGAGCAGTCACCATTCTGTTGAATGGTGACTGCTCCCAAAAACTAAGAGGAATGCAAAGCAGCAGATATCCATGATATCTGCTGCGATGCCCCCTTAATAAATTTGCGGAGGACACTGTGGGGACCTTAATGACCCGTTAAAAGCACTATCGTGCTTTCTTAAATATGCCCCGTAGACCTATGAATCCAGGTGAATATGTCCACATATAAAAGCTCTGTGCTTTTTCACTTTACTATAGGATCTTTAACTCATGGAATTGAGCTTTATCACCTTGCTGATTCACTGATTTGCAAGAGTTCGGGAAAGTAACTTGGGAAATGCATTTATTTTATATGTTTGTGCTAGTGGTATGACTCAGGCAGGGTTTAGCAAACAAATAGCTGAGTCCCATCATCTCACGAAGGTTCTGCTTCAGAGAAGGAAACACGACATGATGACTTGAGCTCTTATAGACCTATGAACAATAGCATTGGGTCACGTGTGCATAGGAAACATGAGTAACTCAGCTTTGCATAATCTCAGTTGCCTAATAGAGTATATGGCCAGGAGGTCTTCATGGATTTCAGGTTGATTAAAAGAAACACTGGAAGTGACTGAAGCTTAATTAACTCTGAAAAAAAATTTGACATTAGGTGGAAACCTGTAATGGCCTGAACTAGAGTGATCGTATGTAGAGTGCTACTGTTTTCGAAGGAGAACACCAGGATTTGTTTCTCACTGAAGGTTATTTACCAACAGTGCAAATGTGCAGTAACCATAGCAACAAGTCATTAGCTGTCACTGTCTAACTTGCACTCGAATGGTCAATTGCCGAGTGGTTGCCAAGGGTAACTGCGCAATTGTGCTTTTGTTAATAAATCCCCTTGACTCCATTTGGGTGAAAATTATGAAGGATATTTACAGGACTATTCCTCTTAATAATCTAAGCCGGATACAGCAGTAGGATCCTAGAATAATAGGCACTGAGGGGAATTATCATTGTTTATTTATATAGAGCCACCATATTACGCAGCGCTGTACAAAGAATATTAAGAATTCCCATCAGTCCCTGCTCCATTGGAGCTAACAGTCTAATTGCCCTAACAGTTTTAGCAGTGTGATTTTGGCCATTTTGCTGAGGCAGGAAATAAACTCACAAATCAACAAACCTGCACCTTAGGTACACTATTTTGTGCTTCCCTCATAATTAGACTACTAATGAAGTGGAAACCACTAATTTGGACTTGTATAGCAAGAACATTAGGAATTATTTTAAATATCTTCTGTATAGTTTGCTGCCTTTCAAAACTTACCGATAAACTGCACGTTGAGGCCGTTACACAGATAACATCTTAAATTTGCCTCACCAACAATTTGTATAATAATCCACTACAAAATATGACCTCACTATCCTCAACCAACGAGAGGGACTGGATATTTGACTCAATAAATAAGGTTGTCTTGTCACGGATATGACGGGCACATTTTCAGAGACTTCAGGCCTGATTCATTAAAGGCACGCAAAACAAACGTAAACTGCGTTTTATTTAAAATTGGGCATACGCACGTCTGCATTCAACTAGGAGCAGATCTGAAGAAACGTTTCTTGCTGAATGCGATAAGGGTTTATGTACGCTGTGCTCTGACAGACAAGACACTGCAGGATACGGCCATTTCCTGTTGAATATAAAGTCCCAAAAGAATGCACATACAAAAATGCAATTAATGTCACATCTTAATAATAATAATATAGTCATAAATGACAAATCATTTAAAGATAAAGGTTTGTTTCCCTTTTTTCCTCCCATAAATGGCCTACATATAGTGATGACACCATCATCACTAGTAATCAGCACTGACACCTGCCCTGTAGCTGGTACAAGTGATATGACTGATATACGCGCACCTTTGAGATGCCAAGAACTTGAATTGGATGTTTCTGTATGCGCTGGAGCTTGGCGCGCCCTTACTGCACATTGACTATGTGCATACGCCCCTTACACTCCCTTTCCGCCCAATGAAAGCATAGGATGTAGGAAGGCTGCTTTGTGCTCGAAGTGCTGCATTCTTTGGCGCACAGTCGGTTCTGGGCGTGCGCAGAGCGATCTTAAAAAATACGACACCTATCTGCATTTATGTTCCTTGATGCTTCATGCTGCTCTTCAGGAACAGGGGAGAGTGTTAGAGGACAAGATCATTACATGGGTGTCAAGGGATGGCGATCGCTCATTTAGGACACATTTCTGCTTTGCAGGTTCCATGTAGAGATTCTCCAGCTGTAAAACAACCTGATTTATGTACATCCTCAGAGGGGATGTGGTCAACAGTTATATTGTTGACAGTGTAAATGCCGACATCTTCATTCTGCTAACATGTTTAAAATGGTGACATTGTGACTGTCGATAGAAGTATTTTCGATAGTCACAATACTGACATTTAAAGGGCGATGCCAACGGCAGCCGGTGGACCCAAACTTCCTCCACCCCCAAAACACATTGATCCTAGTGCTGTTGGTGGCAAACAACAGCCGGCTCTTGTCCCTAAAGTCTGCGGCATAAATCTCATCCTCGAATCCTCCAGCTCCTTCACCCCCCACAGTCCCTCTTCCAATACTGCCACAACCACCCTCGTAATATCTCATCCACTCACATTGGTACTGTAACATTCTCCTGTCTGGATTTCCTTTCTCCCATCTCTCCCTACATCAATCTGTCCTCAACGCTACTACTCAATAACCTCTCTCGCAGCATTACCTCTACCATCCCTCTCTTCCAGTTGCTATGCTGGCTCTTTGTCCACTTCAGAATTCAATTCAAACTCTCTACCCTCTCCTACAAAGACCTCAACCACTCCTCTCCCCCCTACATATCCAATCTTACTTCCATCACATTCCCTTCCACTCACCCACTCTGTTCTACCAATGACCACCGCCTCGCCTAATCACTGATTACCTCTTCCAACTTAGGCCATCACGAGTTCCCCTGCACTGCACCCAACCTCTGGACCATTCTCCCATGCCCAGTTAGATTGCCCACCAGTCTCCAAGCCTTCAAACATGCCTTTACCACTCATTCAAGCCTACCAGCCCTCCACCTAACTCCTCTGCCTCTGCATCCCTCACCTCTGCTCCCCCACTCATTCTCGCCCTCTCTGTGTTTATCCATCGCCTCTAGAATGTAAGCTCTCCTGAGCCCGGCCCTCTAGTTGTTTTTTTGCATTTATTTATTTTTGTCACTTTTGTAATTTAGTTTTTTTGTTGTATGTACTAACCCCCTATGTACGGCTCTGTTGAAACCTTGTGGCTCCTTATAATAAAATCGGACCATCTCTGGGCCTGAAACCCACACCGAGAGCTTGCATGAGTGTTTTTCCGAAACAGATATTCAGCGTGCTCCTTGCATAAATAAATTTGCTGAGCTCCCGCATATTATATGGTTTGTCAATGAACTTTAATATCCTCAAGCACGACACGGATTCATTTAAGCTATAAGCACTGTAGAGGGAGAAAGAACACCTTACAGAAAAACTGCAAGCTCCTTGCAATCCCAGCTTGGCAGTTGCATGATGCTTGCAAGTGTTCGTATAGTTTATGTGTATACTTGTCTTGCCTGTCAGTACTAGAGGCGAATGACTTGGGGGGATTAAACATACATATAGACATGTACTACAAGGTGTGTTTGCAAACCACTCTCGATTCTGCGGGCTAAGATGACATGGAGTAACACAAACTGATTTTACAGATATAGGGAGTTTGTGGGAAGGTGCAGACTATGGGAATCCCTCTTGTGGGGCTGAGTCAGTGTGAATAGTTATGCATTGCCTGTCTGACTCCTCTTGTCTTACTCAGTGTCTGACTGATTATGTCATAATTATCCTAGCTGCTGAAAGATAATTATAACCACACACGCAAAGATGTTTAGTCATTAGTGGTAACCCATAGCGAACTGATATTTTATCCCAAAATATCGCGACTGTCAGCGAAACCCCTCAGTACGTCAGTATGTGAGGTCAGAGTGCAGCGCTCAGGGTACTCTATGTCAGGGCCACATGTCCTCTCCCGCAGTACAACTACAAATCCCAGCATGCCTCAGCAATGCTTTTGGCAGTCCCAGATTTGGCAGAATGAGGCTGATACATAAACGTGTAATAAATTAAAATAAGGAAGTATTAAAGGACTACTTCTCCCTTAAATTAAAATTTACATTCAGCTGAAATGGAACTTCATTTCTATTGTAACCCATTGTCCCTATGTGTGTGGTCCTTGGCTGCGCAGGAAGCTAATGCAGCTCCTCACCTGCACTTTCTTCTCTGCCCCGGCTCGCTCTTGGGTGTGGGCGTAAGTGACCGTAGGGTTCTCGCACCCGTGGGTTCTACAGCAATGCCCCTTAAGTGGACACAGGTGTTGCTGCACGGTGGCGCAGTGCAATAGGTTGTCACAGTAATTTGGGCTCCAGACCATCTCTATATTGCAAAACTGAAACTCTTTATTTACACTCCTTATTCACTCCAGCACATTCTTTAACGGTTGCAAAAACAGAACAAATATATTCAGCTCCCTTTCTCTTCCTTCACAGATCTTAACGGTGACATGGATATGTTAATAGGACAGTCACAGTTAAAATGGTGCCTCAGCGCACATTCATTCGCTCTCAGCGGTGTTTCTCTCACCCCTCCTCTGTGGGAGTAACATCAGTCCCTCGGCTTTGGCATAGTCCTTGATAGTGTTTTCGCAGCCCTGCTCACCCCTCCTCTGCAGGGGTGACACTTCAATGTATTCTGCCTCTCTGTTCCCATCTGGATGTCTCTAGGTTAACTCACTCAGGTGCTGTGTCTCTCAGCCATACCGTTATATTCTGTACATTCCCCTTGACTGACCTCTCTATTCATGCAGCCACATTCTTAGGTCACATTCTCTCTGTCATGTCTTTAGCCCTCATGGTATCAGGCCTCGGACTCTCGGGGAATCCGGGAACCTCCTCCCCTCTGTCCTGGTTACCTGGCTGCCCCTCTCTCACCACACAGGTTCTGATCAGCTCATACCAGCCTTATGTTGCTAAGCAAGCGTTCCTGGTGATCTGGGTCCTAGTGCCGGGTCAGGCACAATGCGGTCAAATACTTCAGTGTCTTTACTATTACATTGAGATGATGATACAGAGATACAACATGTGAGGTTCCAACCTTCGGGATAAAAGTGCAGAAAGAGAAGTGTAGAGTAATGGGAGAGCCTCTGCTAACTATGAGATAAGGACAGCTAAGAGTAAAGCTTAACTAGTGAGTGAGTGAGACCCGGGTGCCGAGAGAGTGAGTGCAAACTAGGAATAGTTCACATGAAATCTAGAGACTGTAAATATGTATCTTCTAGATTCGGTCGAACTTGATCTACAAGTGAGATGGATATCGGGAGTATGGATGACCTCTATGGGAGATGTAAATGAGTGTATTCACCTAAGTAAACCCGGGTTCAAGTGAGCATCATATCACCTGTTAAGCCTGAGAAATGGTGAAATGATAAAGGAAGATTGTGCACTGGAAATAAATGTGATTAGTTGATTTATGTGAAACTGAGAATGTACATATCTACCATGAGAACGGAGAGAGAACGTGTTCATTCACAGACTGTGTAAAGTGATTTTGCAGACAAAAGCATAATAATCTTTTCTAGATCAGAAGATGACCTGGGGCTTATTATTTCCTCTACTGTGTTGTGCACTTGCTTCATCTGAACTCACAGCAGTTATTACACGGCTATCACTGTTGCATGTGCAGAGACTTCTGTTGTCCCATATGTGCCCTCAGAGACTGAATGTTTGACCTACGGTCATCACCAGGTATGTGTCATGGAGGAAACTCTACAACACATCCATACAAACACGTATGACAGCATTATAGTAGAACGGGATCTCAGGTACGTGACAGTCTGCACAGAAGAAACATCTTTTATCCATATGATCCCCCATTTTCTGGAGACGCTGGAACCAGCATTACACACTCACGTCAACACCACCACACCTGACAGCCCCCATCTCCAGCACTGATATAATTACACACGTTCCAGTCTGAGCACTACAGTGCTCCACGTACTTGTCCGACCTGCCCCAGCTAAACCTGTAAAGACCATCGCAGTCTCTTTCTAGGGGAGCTGACTGCACAGGGAACCTGTAATAGAGGTGATATCATAGACCTGTCAAGCATCATCCAATCAGAGTGCAAGTCCTGCTTTTCATGGTTTTATCACAGGGGCGGAACTTAGCCTTACTGGCACCATAGCAAAATTTGAGTAGGGTCACTGTGATGCTCACCTCCCAGGCCCCTTGTTCTGCTCAGGGGCCTCTTTTGAGCATGCACGGTCCGGCTCATGTGTCCAATGTGGAGGAGCCCAATGCGCACGCGCCACTTAGAAGCGCCCTCCGTGTCTGGTCTCGCCTCTATGATGGTTGGCGACACCCTCTCTGGTGGGCCCCTAGCGTTGCAGTCCCCCGGTGGGCCTTTCATGCCCCAGTCCGACGCTGTGCGCACGCACCACTTAGAAGCACCCTCCGCTCTGCATGCATCCATTCTAGCTCATCTTTTCTACCTGCCCCTCTTCACTGGCACTTTACCATCATTCCGTTACCAGCTCACAGCTCCCATTCTCAAGAAACCATCTCTTGACCCTACATATCTCTCCAACTACCCCTTTGGTTCCAAATTCCTTTGCCATTGTGCTTCTGCACTAAGGTGACCTATGATCTGCTCCAGTCAAAGGATCACCCCTCCATACTCATCCTCATTAACAATACAGACGACCATCCACTTGACCTCAAAACTCTGCATTCACTTGGCCTTCACTGCAATGTTCTTCCCTGGTTCACCTTCTGGCGTTCTGAACGTTCCTTCAGTGTCTCTACTACTACATTGAGATGATGATTAAATACCAAAGTACGGAGAACAACATCAGGGCCGTCTTAACAGCATCATAGGCCCCCGGGCAAAGCAGTGCACTGGGTACCTACCTACCCAACCACTCACAGGAATAAAAATGTAAAATATCGATAAAATTAAGCTTATATTTGTTGGTCCCTCCAACAAAATCATAGTTTAAACATTGCAAAAACATGTTGTACAGCAGAGATTAATCCACATAAACGGACAATATAAGATTAGCCTTAAAGTTGAAAAACAAGAAATTCAACATAAAAATGGTTCTCAGTTGGTAAATCAAACAGACGCAGATGGCACAGTACAAAATGACTGTGAATTATTTATTATTAATCAAGTGTTCAACACAAACATTTGCGAAATTTCTTTGCAAAGAATTGCTTCAAAAATTGCTTCAAAAAAATGATGTGTGTTGATTTTGTCTTGCTTATATACATTTAGTATATGTACGTTGTTTTCGTCAAGGTCAAGATATGTATTCGCAACAGCAAGATTGCATGTACAGATAACAGCTGAGGTGAGGGTTTGAAGATTCTGAATAAATCTCCCAGAATAATATACTAAAAAATGTTAGCAATTCTATGGGGCCCCTATGCTCATGGGGTCCCCGGGCAACTGCCCAGCGTGCCCATCCGTTAAGACAGCAATGGACAACATGTGAGGTACCAGCCTTAGAGATAAAAGTGCAGAAAGAAAAGTGGAGAGTAATGGGAGCCTGTGCCAACTATGAGATAAGGACAGCTAAGAGTATAGCTTAACTAATGAGTGAGTGACACTCGGGTGCCGAGAGAGTGAGTGCACACTAGGAAGAGTTCACATGAAATCTAGTGACTGTAAATATGTATCTTGTAGATACAGTTGAACTTAATCTACAAGTGAGATGGATATCGAGAGTATGGACGCACTCTATGAGAGACATAAATTAGTGTATTCGCCTGAGTCAATCTTGGTTCAACTAACTTGGGATTACTCGTTCCGGCAAAGACATTGTAAGAGCTCTAACGGTGGGTATAGGGGAAACGTAATCAGTTACCCAAAATTCACACAAAGCAGGAGGAGAGAGGTGAAGTAGTAGAGTAGAGCGAACCGTTAAACAAAAGGCGATTGTCAGCTCTTGTGACAAATGAGCCAGAGGAATGAGGAATGGTGAAGTGATAAAGGATCGTGCATTGGAAGTGAATGTGATTTATGTGAAACTGAGACTGTACATATCTACCATGAGAACGGAGAGAGAGCGTGTTCATTCACAGACTGTGTAAAGTCATTTATCAGATGAAAACATAATAATCTTTTCCCGATCAGAAGATAACCTGGGGCTTATTATTTCCTCTACTGTGTTGTGCACTTGCTTCATCTGCACCCACAGCAGTTATTACACGGCTATCACTGCTGCATGTGCAGACTTCTGTTGTCCCATATGTGCCCTCAGAGACTGAGTGTTTGACCTACGGTCATCACCAGGTATGTGTCATGGAGGACACTCTACAACACATCCATGCAAACACGTATGACAGCATTATAGTAGAACGGGATATCAGGCACGTGACAGGCTGCACAGAAGAAACATCTTTTATCCATATGATCCCCCATTTTCTGGAGACGCTGGAACCAGCATTACACACTCACGTCAACCACAACAGACAGCCCCCATCTCCAGCACTGATATAATTACACACGTTCCTGCCTGAGCACTACAGTGCTGCACGTACTTGTCCGACCTGCCCCAGCTAAACCTGTAAAGACCATCACAGTCTCTTTCTAGGGGAGCTGAACCTGTAATAGAGGTGATATCATAGACCTGTCAAGCATCATCCAATCAGAGTGCAAGTCCTGCTGTTCATGGTGTTATCACAGGGGCGAAACTGTGCCTTGCCGGCACCATAGCAAAATTTGAGTAGGGTCACTGTGATGCTGACCTCCTGGGCCCTTTGTTCTGCTTAGGGGGCTCTTTTGAGCATGCACGGTCCAGTACATGTGTACAATGTGGAGGAGCCCAATGAGCATGCGCCATTTAGAAGCGTCCTCCGCTCCTTTAAGAAAAAAATAAAGGAGGGGGTGGGGGGGGGGGGGGGGGGGGGCGACCCGGCATCGTCCGCCCGACCTCACCTCTAGGCTCTGTAGCCTCTCCACCCCCTATTGATGATGTCCTGGAATATCAAGTTCCCACACTGATTGTCACACTAAATTATACTGGCCTTGCAAACAGCTTGCAGGGTGATGCCAAGACTCCCATTCTGGTGATGTCATTGGAATGTTACTTTCCGGCATCCACCCTTCTCCTGTTATCATCATCATCAACATTTATATAGCGCCAGCAAATTCCGTAGCGCTTTACAATTGGAAACAAACATTGATAAGACAATACTGGGTAATACAGACAGACAGAGAGGTAAGAGAACCCTGCTCGCAAGCTTACAATCTATGGGACAATGGGAGTTTGAAACACAAGGGCATGTGCTACATCATAATGCACACTGGACCAGCTAGAATGCAAAGGTAAAAGTATTGAGTGGGCTCAGTGATTGTTGTCTTGTGTTAGTTGTGTAGAGGGTGGTAATAGGGTAACCTAGGGAGATTAAGATGGTGGTTGAGGAATATTATAAGCTTGTCTGAAGAGATAGGTTTTTTAGAGAACGCTTGAAGGTTTGAAGACTAGAGGAAAGTCTTACTGTGCGAGGGAGGGAATTCCACAAAGTGGGTGCAGCCCGAAAAAAGTCCTGTAACCGAGAATGGGAGGATGTGATGAGAGTGGAAGAGAGACGTAGATCTTGTGCAGAACGGAGGTGTCGAGTGGGGAGATATTTTGAGACAAGTGAGGAAATGTATGTCGGTGCAATTTTGTTGACGGCCTTGTTTGTTAGTAGAAGAATTTTATATTGTATTTGTTGAAATACAGGCAACCGATGTAGAGACTGACAGAGCGGCTCAGCAGAGGAGGAACGGTTTGCAAGGAAAAACAATCTAGCTGCTGCGTGCAAAATAGATTGTAGGGGTTCAAGTCTGACTTTGGGAAGACCAGTAAGGAGGGAGATGATGAGTGTATGAATTAAGGTTTTTGCAGTGTCTTGTGTGAGATATGTGCGTATTCTGGAAATGTTCTTTAGATGTATGTAACATGATTTAGATATTGAGTCGATGTGGCGAATAAATGACAGTTGTGAGTCAAGGATTACACCTAGGCAGCGAGCTTGCTATGTGACATCACCAATAGACATCTCCTCTCCTCTGGCCATTTCGCAGCATGAACATTGAACTGCCCACTGCCATATTTTGCCATTCACAGTTTCATACACTGATGCTAGTAAACTTAAAATTAAAGGAGAATCATGTAAACTTATATGACATGACATATGACATGTAATGAACATCATGCTTTCCTACTCTCCCGGAATGTCCGGGACGGTAACGAACTTTGGGGTGTCCTTTCGTATTCCCAGAAGAGAAGGATCCCTCCCAGCACCCAGCAGAGGCGTGGCTTGATGACGCAGTTTGCAGAACATTACAGGGAGATGATACAACATCATTGAGTAAGCAGCTCCCTCGTGTGGTTCAAAATTGTACTACACATCCAGCCATATCAAAATGTCCATTTCAAAATTAGGTTGTCCTCTTCTTTTAGAAAATGTAGTTTTAGAAAGTAATGACCTTTGATAAAGGGTATCTAATGTCATGAGATGTGTTATATCCAATGACAGTGATAATTAACATCCTTTTCTGGGTCATGCAAAGGCTCTGGTGAAATACAGAGTTGGAAGCAATGAATATAAATGTTAGCAAAACTTGCTGAAAGAGTAGTGCAAAACACAAAGTTATCTGAAGGTGTATACATTTTAGTTTCCTGGAAATGTTATGAATGAAATAGTATAGTATAAAATACAACTGGTTATATAAAGCAATATAAAATTGTAAAATAGTCCAGATACAATTGAAAAAAGGTTTGTTTTGACACCCATAGGCAAGGACAGGTGTTTTAAAGAGTTTCCAACAGATCACAACTTAAAAACACCACTGGGGAAGAGTTTGAAAATGTGGAGATGTTGCCTATAGCAACCAATCAGATTCTAGCTCTCATTTTGTAGAATGTACTAAATAAATGACAGCTAGAATCTGATTGGTGGATATAGGCAACATCTCCACTTTTTTAAACCCGCAGTTTAGTAAATCTAGCCCAATGTCTTTGCGCGTGTAGCGGTCACATGGACAGGAGTCATATATGCAGCTTGGATGAGAGCTAATATCTTCTTGCAGAAACCTCTAAGTACTTCTGTTATTTCAGCAAAAATGAAAAACTTTTTAAAACTCCAAGTAAAATTCATCTATTTCATCTTTGCCAATACTTTCAATGAATTCCAAGGACACTTGGATGCCATCACAATACAACTTGTTAAATTCAGATGTAAAATAAACATAGAAAGAAAACATTTGGATGTTTGGGTTTTAATTTAATTGGGGGGAAAATTAAAAGGGGGTGAAAGGAAAGGGAAAGAGGGATGGAATGAGGTGGGGGAAGTTGCTTGTTGGACAATGGGATGACGATAAGCTAAAGGTACGAGTTCTTGCAGTGTGGGGTAAAAGAAGAGTGGAGATGGAACATTACTATATATAGTCCTGAGCAGGGGTCGAAGTGGGAAATTTATAAGTGGCGATATGGAAAATGTACGTGAATTTTATTTTATAGTGTTACAATGAAGACAACAGAAGTGGCGGTAAGGTATAACCCAGTATACCAGCCCACTTAGACTGGTCCTTCCAATCATTACATGAGGGACACGGTGTTTAGAAGATGTCTTTTCTGCTGCTGGGTCCAGTGAGCTCAGCTGTCTTTGCTGTTGGCGTCTCCGCTTCTACCGATCTGAACAGACTCCTTGTGGACCGCAGCTGCCACCGAACATGGGGAACACGTGTCCAGACTCTGTTACCAGTAGTGATGATGATGCTAAAGAAAGATATCTAACTACAGACAGACGGACAAGAATAAAAAGAAGGTGGGTCTGAGCTCCCTTAAATATAGTATAGTGCACATATTGCTGCCTTGGGGGGACAAAAAACAAAAGGAAGTTCCAACCCTTGAAACAATAGTATATAGAGAAAATGGTCCCCTTGGCGCAGTGGTAAACAGTGAAATAAATTGTGGTATGAAACAATAAATGCGAGATAAGCAATTGTATTGCTAGTGTATAATATATGACGCTTCAAAAAAGGTGGTACCTAAATGTCAGTAACAAACTTTCATGAATATGAATAATACAGATACAGAGAACCAATAGGTGCAATAAATAGTCCAAAACCTTGATATAAGGTGTCATAGATCTCTGGCAATGATGCACATAGGGGAGTCTGATATAGTGGTGCACCGGAGTACAGAGGGTTAATACAAGTATTGCTAGATCGTACTAGTTCATAATAACTAGAGATGGGCGGACTCGGTTCCCCGAGATCCGAATTCAACCGAATTCAGGGTATCCGAGTACCGAGCCGAGTACACTCGGTACTCTCCCGCCCATTCGGATTAGAAATCGAGGAAAAACGTCATTGTGACGTATTCGTTTTTCTGAGCTCGGATCTCGCAAGATTTAAAAAGCATAAATACCTCCACAGCAATCCATCGCCATTTGACAGAGGGAGAGAGCAGGGTTAGGTCACACTGGCTATATCAGCGCAGGGACAGTGATTGATTATATTCAACAGCATTAAAAGCTTAATACCAGATTGTTACAGCAGTAAGATGAGAAGAGAGGAGGGTTTTTGTTCAGTTTCTGGCACTCCAAGTGCTTTTGGGGTGTCCCCCATTCTTTTGCAGAAATTTATCTGGCTGTGAAAAAAAACTATATTGCAGCACTTTAATAATAAATATATTTATATATTTAGCACTTCCATTTGCTTTTGGGGTGTCCCCCATTCTTTTGCTGAAATTTATCTGGCTGTGCAAAAAGTACTATATTGCAGCAGTGTCAAAAACAATTTGTAGCACTACAAGTGCTTTGGGCTCAGAATGGATTCAAAGCAGTCCACATATGAGCAAAATGAGCAACCAGGTTCTGTCACCAGTCCTGATGGTAGTGTTCCCAGTACGTCATCTGGGAAAGGCGATGTCAAACTATACCGTCTTTTGAAATCATCCAAAAAAACACACACCCCAAAAACATTTACGGTGTTGAAGCGAAAACAAAGTCTAACTGAGGAAAAGTTAAGTGCCGATAAAAAAAAATTGCCAACATTCCATTCTACACACTCAGTGGCAAAGAGAGAATGAGGCCTTCACCTTTCTCTA
The DNA here is from genome assembly GCA_036250195.1 of Mixophyes australis. NCBI lineage: Eukaryota > Metazoa > Chordata > Amphibia > Anura > Limnodynastidae > Mixophyes > Mixophyes australis. Next base: position 405,815,738 of record JAVHZZ010000002.1, on the reverse strand, counting down.
TTAGTGGCAGATCCAAAAATGTTACCGAGCCTACAAGTGGTGCACAACTACTGTTCAGAGCCGCGCTGCAAGATAACAGTAAGGCATTAGAGGATAATGTTTTCTCTGAATCAGAAATTACACCAATCCCTGTGGAGAGTCCATCCAACAGTGGTATGTGTAATCGTGAGCATTCTGTTAGTGTACCCATAAAGAAGGGCCCTTTCAGCAATTCTGCTGATGTGTGCCTGAACAGCCCGAGTGTAGCCGGTGATACACCAATTGAGGATGCCACTTTGGAATTAGAGGAGGATGAGGGGGAGATTTGTGTAGGCAACGAGGGCGCTAATGAGGATGTTGATGAGGATGAGGTTGTTTGTGTAAGTCCTGCACCAGTGGCAGCAGTTCTGGCACGTGACAAGAAAAAGACCATTGTAATGCCTGGGCATAAAACAAAAAAATCCACTTCTTATGTGTGGAATTATTTCTACCCAAATCCAGACAACAATTGTCTAACCATTTCTAGTGTATGTCAAGCCACAGTCAGTCGATGGAGGGTTCATGGCAAAGTGTTGCAAAAAGCTGAAACTTCTTTCAAAAAAAAAAAACAGCACTCCATCATCAGCTAAGACCCTCTGCTCACCGACATCCCTACGGCTACAAAATACACCCACTACACCATCCTCATCAATATCCTCAGTAGCGCTCGGAGTTAGCCCGGCATCCCACTTAAGGCTGGATGACTCCTGCACTATTATTGATTCCTCTGAAGAAAGCGTTAGTCCCACTGCTGCTGCTGTTGCTGCTGCTGGGGGTGAATCGTCAGCTCAGAGGCAGGTCAAGAAAATGAGCAGTCCTACATTTCAGCAATTAACTGTGAAAAAATCATTTGCTAGGGGAAGCAAATATGACAGCAGTCGCCAAGCGAATCACAGACGCCATGGCTGCAATGTTAGTGTTAGATCTGCGTCCAATCTCCACAATAAGCTGTTTTTTCACAGTTAATTGAGGTTTTGTGTCCGCGTTACAGAATTCCATTGCGACACCATTTTTTCCGTAAAGCTTATTCCACAACTATACCAAAAAAGTGTGTAAAAATGTAGAGATTGCGCTGAAAAATGCCATTCTGCCCACTGTCCACTTAACCACAGATATGTGGACAAGTGGAAGTGGCCAAACCAAAGACTATATGACTGTGACAGCCCACTGGGTTGGCATTCACCTTCACCAGCAGGAACAGCAGCAGCATGTACACCACTACGTAACATTTGTCACAGGCAGGCCACTCTTTGTATCACCGGCTTCACTAACAGGCATACAGCTGACAATTTGTTACGCAAACTAAGATGTAATTGATACATGGCTTATACCACTCGGACTCTCCCCAGGGTATGTCATTTCTGATAACGCCAACAATATAGTGCGAGCATTACAGCTGGGTGATTTCCAGCACATTCCCTGTTTTGCTCACACCATCAACTTGGTGGTGCAGAGCTTCCTACGAAATAACTGTGAGGTGCAGGAGATGCTTTCGGGTGGCCCGTAAAATTTCAGGCCATTTCAGGCATTCAGTCACAGCATGTAGGAGATTACAGCAGCTCCAAGAGCACTTTAACTTGCCCTGCCACCAACTTAAGCAAGAGGTGTTAACTAGGTGGAATTCCACCCTGTACATGCTTCAGGGGATGGAGGAACAGCGCAAAGCCATCCAAGCATATATTGCACAAGCCATGACATTGGGAAAGAAGGGGGGATGTATTTCAGTCTTGCACAGTGGGGAATCCTTTCAGTGTTGTGCAAGTGCTGAAACCATTTGAAGTTGTGACGTGTGAGGTGAGTGCAGACTCTGCTAGTTTGAGCCAAGTCATTCCTTTAATTAGACTATTGGAAAAGCAGCTTGAGAAACTGAAGGAGTAGATGAAAGCAAGCAATTCAGCAAAGTATGTTGGCCTTGTCGATCAAGTACTTAATTCGCTTCACAATGATCCTCGAGTTATTAAGATCTTGAACTCGGATCAGTTTGTTTTGGCCACTGTGCTTGATCCAAGGTTTAAGATCTACATTGAGTCTTTACTTGTAAATGAGCGAGATGTGAACTTTTGCAAGGAGCTATTGCTCAGCAAGTTGGCCGCTGAACTGGGCCTCGGCTTGACTACGTGTCCTCCTTCACTTTCTCAAGCTGCTGCTGCTCGTGAAAAATTTTTTTTTCCAAAAAAGAAGCAGGGAAGACGCAGGGGGCAGACCAGAACAATTTAACATCTGGGCTGGTTTGAAGGATTTTTCTAAAAAATGTGTCACCTTGCCCATAACTCCATCCAATAAGAGTATAAACATGCAAAGGATGGTGGAGGATTACTTTCAAGAGGTAATTGATATGGAAATGTCAGACAGTCCCTTTCCTTACTGGGAGGAAAAGCAGGCCATTTGGAAACCCATGTACAAACTTGCTTTGGAATACCTAAGCTGCCCACCCTCCAGTGTGTACTCTGAACGAGTATTCAGTACAGCCGGGAACTTAGTCAGTGATCGCCGTAGAAGGTTACTTCCCAAAAATGTGGAAAAAATTATGTTTATAAAAATGAACTACATCTTCCACGAGGAAGGCCTTCACCATCCAAGACATCCAAGCACTGACTGTTCTCTAATGGCGGATTCAAGCGGCGATGAATTGATAGTCTGTGATGATGACGTACACACTGATGAGGGTGAGGATGAAGATCCAGATGATGACTATAACATCTTTTTAAAACTTTATATTTAAGTCTAGGGTACAATCTACCCCCAAAGAGGAAAGGAACTTGGGGCATTTCCATATCACGTACCATCTTGAAAGGCTGCTGTTAGGGCAATTTATCCTTAAGGGTAGGGTGTCATAGACAGAGTGACCCTAAACTGGCTTTGTCCATTTCAAATAATATTGTACAGTCTATAACGGCTGATTTTTTTTGTGTTTTCTACAACTGGAGGGGGGCCTAGAGAGACAGAAACCAAACTGCCTTTGTCCATTTCTTTACATATTTAACTATAAGTGTAGGGTGTAATATACACCCAAAGACAATGGCTTCATTGCCAATATGCATAGATGGAGAGGAAGACAATCTGGTTTGTGTGTAGAATTAATGAAGGCCTACCTACCAGGAATTAAACTGTTTTTTTATTAATTTATTAGCTTCACAATTACATTACTTATCCAAGAAACAGGTGGAGCACTAAATTTGGTTATTTTAGGCCCAAAAACATTGATTTTTCCAACAAAATTGCAAAACAAAACCAAAGAAAACCAAAAACAAAACCAAAACACGCAATGGCGGTTTTGCAAAACCAAAACCAAAACACGACGGTAATCCAGATCCAAAACCGAATACAAAACCAAAACACGTGGGTCAGTGACTATCTCTAATATTAACTCAGTCTCTGGGTGCAGATAAAGTAAGGATGAGAAATCCACGATCACATAAAGTTAAATTAATTCTCACTGTCGCTTCTGTACCTTCATGTTTTCCGGTATAGGCAGATGAGTTTGGTCTCGGAGGAGCAATGCCGGGAACCAGACAAGTAGAACTTACTGTGTGTAGGGTTTAGGTAGTTCCCCCCTGTGAAGTCCCTTCTGTGTCTAACTCCGAGGTGATAGGATGACGTGATGGTAGTAAAGGAAACAAAGTGGTCGCGGCCGCGACTTCTTCCGGACAGCGCATGTGGCTGTAGATGTTCCTTCTCCTTCGTAGTGCTCAAATGGGGAATCTGAGAATAAAAAATGGCAAATATAAGCGTGTACCAACGCATTTCGCCTACAAGCTTCCTCAGGGATGTAAGTGGTCTGTGACAATAATGAAAAGTTAAAGAGTGTCCATGAAGCTCAAAAGTGACAGCCTTCTCCAGAACCAGAAGTGGAAGGAGGTTCAGCTCAGATAAATGATGGAGGACAGTTATGGCTGTCAGCAGTTGACTATTTTAAGATAGCTACAAGGATAATTTCATGTTTTACTAGTTCATGTTTTATGTGTCCATCTCCTCATTCTAAATGTACCGTACCACCAGTAGCTACACAGTTATTCAGTTACCTTATGTACGAAGTGTAGCCGTCACCTCTTAGATTGTAAGCTCATATGGGCAGGGCCATCTTTACCTTTTGTTTAATGTCATTGTATGTCATATGTTTGTGATCCCTCAATGTGTAATATATCAGTACTTTATAAATAAAGGATAATAATAATGATAGTAATACACTATGCATATTTATGACTGCAGTATATATAGATTTTTATTCTGTACATACTAAAAAAAAAGCTTTAAAATGCCACAGATGTAAATCATACTTGCCAACTTTTTCAACTTGGCCTCTGGGAGCACCAGGAGAACAGGTGGGCGTGTGGGGGTGGGGCTTAACGAATTGCGTCATTTTGGTCCCGCCTCCTCCTATGAAATGCTGAAATTCACATCATTACATTGCAGGGGCGGGGCTTACCGGCATGATCGCGTCATTAAGCTCCGTCCCCATAACTATCCAGGAGAATCCGGGAGAGTAGGCAAGTATGGTGTAGATTTATCAAACCTTCTATAAAGGAAAAGTGGAGGTGTTGCCCATAGCAACCGATCAGATTCTATCTTTCGTTTATCTAGTACATTCTAGAAAATGATATGAGAGCTAGAATCTGATTGGTTGCTATGGGCAATGCCTCCACTTTTCCTTTATAGAAGGTTAGATACATCTACCCTTGAGTGTGATATGAATGTATGAAGAACAAATCAACAGGCTCACAGCAGTTTAATAGGCTATAACCTTTACTAAAATATTTTCGGAACCTTTTGAGGTGTTTACTTCGTGCCTGTAAACTGCAAGTATTAAATCACATCATGACACTTTTGTATATAAAAGGAAAGTCCAGAAGATAAAAGGAAAAATATATTTCCTTAAACCACTAATATTGCAATTTATCTTGTTTGAAGAAATCACGTGTATATATATATATATATATATATATATATATTAGAGATGGTCACTGACCCCCATGTTTTGGTTTTTGTTTTGGATCTGGATTACCTTCGTGTTTTGGTTTTGGTTTTGTCAAAACTGCCCTTGCGTGTTTTGGTTTTGTTTTGCAATTTGTTAAAAAAAAAAATTTCAATTTTTTTGGGCTAAAATAACATAATTTAGTGCTCCACCTGTTTCCTGGTTAAGTGAGGTAATTCTACAGCTAATAATTGTCAACGAGCGCTGACGCCCCCCCCCCCCCCCCAGTTTATCAGTGAGCTTTGAATCAGCCCAAATTCCCACAAATTTATAATCTAGTTAGGTACCTATTATGTAAAGTGCTGATTACAATCCAAACAAAACAAGTGTGGGAGAATGTGGCCTCTAAGAGGCTGACTACTAGACACAAAGACATTGCATGGATGGCTATCCAGGCATGTCTGCCTCTCAGGACATTCATGCACTCCCGGAACCTGTGCCAATATTCAGAAATATATAGTGCTGGTATATAATAATTTCAGCACCAGAAAAAAAAAAGTTTCAAATGTCATCAGTGCATCCTGCCATATGTCTTAGAAAGTCTATCCCACATGACTAAACTGGATGAGTAATAACAGCTATGCTGTGTTAGAATTAATAGCACAACAAACTTTTTTCTTTTAATTTTGTATAATGTTTATATATCAAATTTAAACAAAATGCCGTCTTTGTGCAACCACTATGAAACAAATCACGGTAGCTCCAATTCAACAAAACAATATTGTAGACTGATTTGGCCCAGTTATTACTTTTTAATGAAAGATGACACTGGGGGACATTTAGTAAAACAGGTTTATTTGTGTGGAAACAGAGGTGTTTCCCATAGAACCTTATTTATTACTAATAAATAATAAGAGGAGCATATGGGCTGGCACCAGATCAGATGTGTTAAAGAAAAATGTAAAGTGCAGATGCCATTTGGGGTGATCACTGGCACACAATGCCCCAGACTAGATGCCCCCCCCCAACTGTCACTCCCCATGTACCCCTGGCACAATGTCACTGTGACCGCACATCCACGCTACTTTTCCCAGGCAAGATGTAACTAGTCTGCAACAACCAGTCCTAGCGGTCTGCAGCCTGATCTGCACAAAAAGGAAATTCTTTACCTCTCACACAAGTCCAGGGAGAAAGTTTCTGTGCAGGGGCTGCAGGAGCTGGCCGGGGAGCTGTGCATGGTCCCTTTAGACAGTGCATAGAGGGCAGGACATGATTTTCAGCGAGAAGCGGCTCAGCCCACAGTCCCGATCTCCAACAATCAGTCCTGACACTCAACCTACAGCCGGCCGTGCTGGGTCCTAGTGCCGGGTCCAAATCTCGCGAGATCCGAGATCCGACGACGTCACAATGACGTTTTGCCTTGATTTCGATTCCGAATTGGCGCCGCTCGGTACTCGGATAGGTGAAGTTCCGGCGGGTTCGGTTCTCGGGGAACCGAGCCCGCCCATCTCTAATATATATATATATATATATATATATGGAATATCAAACAAATGGGGGCGCTTCATCAAGATGAAATCTGTTTACATGAAACGCGTCGAGGTGGCTGTGGATCTAGGATCCTATTGAGGATGTCCGCTAATACAGGAGTCAACTAGGATTGCTGGTTCTATGCTTGAATATATTTTATATCTGGTACGTGTATATTCTGTTTTTAATAAAAAAAAATTATTTGGATAACGCACTACGGAAGCGCCCCCATTTGTTTGATATTCCACTATTCTACCCGGACTTTTTAAAATTTATACCTTGTTTAAGGTGGTCTAACAGAATTGTGTTTGAGCGCGCTGTATTTGTTGTATTGATATATATATATATATATATATATATATATATATATATATATATATATATATATATATATTATGGGCATGTTGCCCTTGTCTGACTCTTTAGATTGTTGTGTGTGTGTGTAGATAGCTTGCACAGCTTATGGTTAGCAGTGGCAACAGCGCCACCTAGAGGCTATTAGGAAAACAGACTTACAACATTTCTAAAGCAAAAGTACTGTGTAAATAAAGAGGCGTGAGGTCTATTATTTTGAATTTTTGGGATTTACGGTTTTGCTTTTTTTTCCCCACAGTTTGGAACACCATGTCTAAAATGTACACAGACACTTACAATAATCCCCCAGGTCACAAGACTGCCCCTTGTATACTCTCAGTAAGTTTTTTAGTACAGTTACTCTCATCAACAATAAAAATATAATCCCTGTTTGCTAAGATGTGAGGTGACACTTAGTGCAATATATATTGGCTGGCTGACTACAACAAAGTGATCTCATGTTTGAAAAGTCTACACTTATGTATTCAATCTCTGTACAAAATGGACTGAACCACTTCGGAATTTCTCCTTACTAGTGGGGGCAATCTCACAGGGCAGGGGTTGGAAGGTTAGGCAGACCATTATAGAAAACTAGATGCAAGAAATTCCCAATTCGCCTGGACGTAGGATTCTAAATAGTATAATGAAACAGACATAGTATAAAACCATGTATATTATCATATCACAACTACCAATGGATATTGCAAAAACCATAACAAGATAGATGGCGTCAAACAGGATAGTGGGCAGGGCCATCTTAACAACATTATAGGCCCCTGGGCAAAGCAGTGCACTTGGCCTCTACCAACACAACCACTTAAAGGAATAAAAATGTAAATTATCGGTAAAATTAAGTTTATATTTATTGTTACCTGCTTAGTCAGTGTTTAAACATTAAAAAAACATGCTGTACTACAGAGATGAATCCACATAAACGTATTTTTCTGTTGTTCCCCCTTCATCATGGTTCTGGTCTGCCCCTGTATCTGTGAAGAGGGGCCCTGCAGCTGCCGGGGCCAGGAAGAGGGCGAAGAAAGAAGAGACTGCAAACTACTCACCGGTCCTGCGTTCCAGCGTTGAGTACTTCCATTCTTTCCCGACAGGTCCCCTGCTGGCCACTCGGCGGCCGGAGAGGTGAGCCAATCCTGGCTCACCTCTGGCCGTTTAAACTGTTGGCGCTGCGACAAGCTAATCAGGGTTTGCAGCCACCGGGAGCCGCCAACTTTGGTTCAGTTCGTCGGCGGAGGAGAAGGAAGCGGACGTCGTGGGACGTCCAGCAGCAGAAAAGACGGAAACACTGGTGGAAGTGGCAGGGAGCCCTTGTAAGGGCTGTGAGCTGCCCTGCCCCGGGAAGATGACGCGGCAAGAGAAGGAGCCGGAGAGGCAATTATTGGCGGGGAGCCCTTGCAAGGGCTAAGAGCACCCCCACCACGAAAGCAGCGGGAAGCAGAGCGCTGAACTGGAGAAGAGTCGCCACCGGCTGGAGGGTCTGGAAGACCCAGGGACAACGACGTTGGGGCAAGTTGAGAGTCCTGCGCGGTGCAGGTGAGTATAAAACCCACAGTTAGGTCGAGCATAAGGCCCGGGGGCAATTCAGGCATTAGGCCTGTGGCGCAGGTAGTGGGCACAAGGCCCGGGCGCAGTTAGGACCTAAGGCACAAGGCCCCACAGTTACAGTAGGGTGGTAAAAGGCCCCTCAGTAAGGACCTAGGTAGGGTTCTCCTGGGCACAAGGCCCCATAGTTAGAATAGGGGGGCACAAGTTAGAGAGAGGGGGGGCAAAAGGCCCCATAGTTAGAGAGAGGAGGGCAGGAGGCCCCATAGGGAGAGATAGGGGGTGCACAAGGCCCCAGTGGTAGGACTTGGGCACAAGGCCTAATAGGTTGGTGTAGCAGGGCGCAAGGACCTTGAGTTGGCAGGGCGCAAGGTCCTTGAGAGCGTAGCAGGGCATAAGGCCTTTGAGGTAGCAGGGCGCAAGGCCATTCAGTGTAGAGAGGGCTGGCCTCTAGGTTAGCGTACATTAACATAATTAAAAACTTTCACTGAAGACAACTCTGCTCCGAAAAGCAGAGCTGCACAGCGCATATGTGGAGGGATCATGTGATCCCTCCTTGTCACATGATACACTTCGTTTACTGCAGTATAGTAGGTTTCTCTGTGCGTATGCCCAAGCTTTTCAGTCGGCGCATGCGCACAGGGATTCAATGAAGCTGGAAAACACATTGCAAAAGGACCGCAAGAAGAAGATGTGTAAAGTAAGTGATACACTGCACAGTGATTTTTCAATAAATATGAGATACTTTTCAATTCTCGCCTATGTGGTGAGGATTGAAAAGTATCTTTCATAATATGTGGTGCTACATAAATAGACCCCTTAGAGAGTAATATAAAACATTCCTCCATCTGTTCATGAAAGGTCTCAAGACTGCACAGATCAATTCACCTACAAAGACATCTTCACCCTTGATTATCACAGCTCTCATCAAACCACTGATTGGAGGAATCTGAAGCCACTCAGGGTAGCCCAATGTGTTCTCTGAGGTCACCACAAGAGGTGATCATAGTTCTGGATCCTGAGATAATTGATGCTACTGGATCCGCACTTGTGGTAGCGATAATAGCCCTAACCCTGATATGTTACTCAGTCTCAAGCAGGTAGCGCTGATAGGCAAACTGAGGGGGGTTTCTTAGTGCCTGGAAACTCCCCTCCAAGCCTGGTGTACTGTATAATTGAGATGGCTGGACCCTGCCCCCTGCTTCACACAGCTCTGCTTGAAAAGGGAGAGCTGCGTGCACCTAACAGTAGTGCACGCAGCATTGCCCATGTATAATATGGGGATAGGAAGAGTTGGAGAGCAGCCAAGTACTGTCTAATATTATAGCCACGCCCCATGCATGCTGGTCACGCCCACTGGCGTCATCGTGTGGAAATCCCCCCTCTACAAATCCTGCGTTTGCCCCTGGCGCTGGTGAAACATCTGTGGACTAAGCAGGTATGACATATGTGGTGTTCAGGGGCTGAGAGGTATCTGTCCCCCACAGGCTGGTCCAGTATTGGGCTACCTTGGGATGGGTCATTTTTTACCCTTTAAAATAGGCTACTGAGTTGAATATTGCCCCCGGGCTAAAATTTGCCAGCCCTCCCCTGGTGGTATTTGTGTGTGTAGTGTCCGTTTGTGTGTGTGTTGGGGGGATGGCAGGGAACACAAACTCCTACTTCACACTGGGGCTCGGGTACCTTTAGTTACTCCAAGTGCCCGATTCCTCCTTACTCCCTAAACAATGAACATCACTAGTAACTAAAACAACAGGCACAAGTACACATGTAAATCTTGAAACTTATGGTATCTATCAGCTAAGAGCAATCATAGGCTTATACTTTGTATTTAGTGCATGGGGTCTGTATGAGATATTCAGATGTAAACATTAATTTTGTTTATTTTTTTTCGTCTGAAGTTTTTTCCCCCCAAAATTCTAGCAATGTATTTTTAATTTTAAAAAAACACAACAACGCTAAAAATAATGTAGTTTCAGAAAACATAACTTTAGGGCGCTGGACTGTTTTGGGATTGTAAATTTTTTCCGGTGTAGTAGGACTGCGCTAATCATACATGTTACTTGTAATTGGAGTCCAGCTTGTTGTAATTTAAGCTAGTTTTGACCACTTTATCTAATTTGTTGTGTTTATCACACGCAAGATAATTGATTTTGTTATTTATTGTACCATTGCTTATCACGTAAAGAAATCTCCATGAGATGCCTATTAAAAGATGAGGTTGGTATTATAGTTACAGTTCTTAATGATTTTTAAATAGTTCTTTTAAGTTTCTACAGTATCACTTCTGACCTGCAGGTGGCGATATAGAGACAATCCACAGTCTATTAATCGACAAATACAATTATCCAGTATGCACATTTACTGTACAAAGCTCTGCATGTCTGTTAGTAGGAGAGTTGTAGATGTTTTTATTAATTATATAATATGTGTACTGCAAGAATCAGATGTGGGCTGGAAAGTGTATTTGACTCAAAATAACTTTTATTCTTTTTCAAAAACTTTCCAACACAAAAATATAATTTCAACAAGCACAAAAAAAAATTACAATACTGTTTCAGCCGTATACATAAGTCTTTCTGCATCAAGACCCGGGACCTGTCTGACTGCTAATGTCCGATAGCAGCTTTTATCGCTGCAACAATTTCAAACATTTAAATCATACTTGCCAACTTTACCTCGTCGGCTTCAGGGAGATCCCGGGGGAGGTGGGCATGTGGGGGTGGGGATTAATGAATCGTATCATTTTGGCCCTGCCCTAAACGATTGTCACAATTTTGGACAATTACAGCAGGGGGCGGGGTTAAGATGACACAGTGTTTGCATCATTAAGCCCAGCCCCCCCGCCACTTATCTTTTGCGGGGGCGAGAACCGGGAGGTTGTCCTGCACTCTCAGAAATGTGGGAGTCTCCTGGACATTCCGGGAGAGTAGGCAATTATGTGTTAAAGAAAAGCAGCTAATGAATCTCTAGAGACTGAAGTGTCTTTTACATTTCTGTCTCCATTACTGAAGTCATGTTGTCTTACCTGTCAGTCTTTGATTAAATCTTGGTCCTCATGAAAATGTCCACCTGCATAGGCATCAATACATGGACATAGGACACAATTTCTGAACTGTGTCATCATGCCACAGATGGCGAAGCCAACCACGTCTTGTACTGGCTCAGCATTATTACCATTTATTTATATAGCGCCACTAATTCCGCAGTGCTGTACAGAGAGCTCAGCCCCTGCCCCATTGTGGCTTACAGTCTAAATTCCCTAACACACAAACACACACACACACACACATAGAGAGAGAGAATAGTGTCAATTTGTTAGCAGCCAATTAACCTACCAGTATGTTTTTTTGGAGTGTGGGAGGAAACTGGAGCACCCGGAGGAAACCCATGCAAACACAGGGAGAACATACAAAACTAAGGCCATGGTCAGGAATTGAACTCATGACACCAGTGCTGTAAGGCAGAGGTGCTAACCACTGAGCCACCGGGCTGCCCCAGCATCAGGGAGAATGCCAGACTCTTCAGGGAGTGAGGGAGATCACCCCTATTTCAGGGAGTCTCCCTGACATTCAGGGAGAGTTGGCAAGTATGATTTAAATCTATCTATCTATCTATCTATCTATCTATCTATCTATCTATTTATCTATCTATCTATCTATCTCCACACTGTGAACATAAGTCCATTTCCGTGCTGTATCTTGTGTCAAATTGTTCTGCGCAGGCGCCAGAGTAGGATTGAGCCACTGAACACTATTTCATGCAATTCATATCCGTAGCAAATGACACTTACATGCCTATGGCTTAAAGGGTGGGACTGGGGTGGAAAGTGGTGAACAGGGGCGATGTACATTAAGGGGGCGCCGAGGGCGTTCCCATGCAGATGCGGCTGATCCAAGTCCTGGGTATCTCGTAAGTACACTATTTTCAGCTGTATCATTGCACCAGTTACAGGTCAGGTCTAAGTGCCGACTGATAGTGATGACTGGCGTGGCATAGTCTTTGTATTCAAAACTATACATATGACTAAATAGCATACCATGTGTATGCATGTAAGATAGACTATAAAATGCATTGTATGTAGAGTGCACATTAAGAGCATCCTAATTTATGTATATAATTTTGAAAAAAATGAAAACATTTTTTAAGCACATATTTGTATTAATGATTATAGTATGATGTGTTGTTCATTTATTTGCTATTATATCTTTTGTAAAATGCGTTCTGATGGATCTTTACATTGCACATATACATGTGCGTATCCTGCATTCTGTTCCGCCTGTTAACTTACTGCACGTACAACACATGTTCTAGCACGCACAACACATGTTCTAGCATGAACACAACCGTCATAACTAGTAATCGTCACTTATTCCTAACTGGTGCAAGTGATATGACAGAAAACACGAACCTCTGAGATGCCCAAAGCTTGAATCAGACGAAGCTTTATGCGCTGGAGCTTGGCACGTCCTTTACATACATTGATTACGTGCATACACCCATTCCTCTTCCGCCTATGAAATCATAGGCTGTTGTAAGGGTCCTATGCGCTCCAAGATGAATTGGACATTGCTGTGTTCTCGGACAAATGGTTAGTTTCTGGGCACGTGCAGATCGATTTTACGCAAAATAGGGCACGTGTCGGTATCTATGTACCGTAATGTATCAGGCCCATGGTCTGCTGTGGAAAGAAACACAAAAAAACAGAACAATTTTACGACGTTGTAGCTTATCCCACACAAAAATCCTTCAATGGACCTGACAAAATTATTGGCACATTTTAGACGTAGATAAATAATTAGATTTCAAGTAGGAGATTCCCCTTCACTTTGGAACTGAACTCACCAGTGGCGAGAAGCCGGTGCCTGCAACATAAAAATCAATCATTAAACACACTTGAATAGAGAAGAGGACTCATTCTCCTATTGTGAGTCACTGTATATACTGCAATGAGCACAGAGAAAAGGAAGAAAGCCAGAGAGTTGTCAGACAGAAGATTGTAGCCCAGCATGGACACTCTCAAGGCTACAAATCAATCTCCAGGGATCGTGATGCTCCTATCTCCACCATACATAATGTTATTATAAAGTTTAAGACCCACGGTACTGTAGCCGACCTCTCTGGAAAGAGTAAACTTCATTGAAGATTGCAGCTCAGGATTATTGGAATGGTAGAGAAAGCGCCTTGATCAAGTACCAAACAGATTCCAGCTGACCTTCAGCCCCAAGGTACGACAACTCAGTAAAGGAGGTTATATGGTAGGGGGCTCTTATGTCTCTGAGAAGTAAAGACTGAGGTTTGCCAAAACACAGCTGAACAAGCCAAAGGGCCTCTGGGAAAATGTCCCGTGGACAGATTATCACACATCGGACCCTGCGACGCTCTTATCTGCGTCCCGCGCGCTCCGTGTGGGAGCTTCACCGCTGGGCAGTCTCCACTGTTTAGCTCTAGCTTCTCTGTCAGTTTGACTTCTATTGTTTTTTATTATCTCCAGTGTGTTCCTGGTGTCTGCAGTCTAAATTGTATTCCTAGTATCAGTCATCTCCAGTGTATTCCTGGTATCAGCCATCTCCAGTGTATTCCTGGTATCAGCCATCTCCAGTGTATTCCTGGTATCAGCCATCTCCAGTGTACTCCTGGTATCAGCCATCTCCAGTGTACTCCTGGTATCAGCCATCTCCAGTGTAATCCTGGTATCAGCCATCTCCAGTGTATTCCTGGTATCAGCCATCTCCAGTGTATTCCTGGTATCAGCCATCTCCAGTGTATTCCTGGTATCAGTCATCTCCAGTGTATTCCTGGTATCAGCCATCTCCAGTGTAATCCTGGTATCAGCCATCTCCAGTGTATTCCTGGTATCAGCCATCTCCAGTGTATTCCTGGTATCAGCCATCTCCAGTGTATTCCTGGTATCAGTCATCTCCAGTGTATTCTTGCTATCTGTCTTCTCCAGTGTATTCCTGTTATCTGTCTTCTCCAGCGTGTTCCTGGTATCAATCATCTCCAGTGTATTCCTGGTATCCGTCTTCTCCAGTGTATTCCTGGTATCAGTTATTTCCAGTGTATTCCTGGTATCCGTCTTCTCCAGCGTGTTCCTGGTATTTGCCATATTCAAATTCATGCTTGATATCTGTCATCTTCAGATTATTCCTTGTAATCATCATCATCATCATCACCATTTATTTATATAGCGCCAATAATTCCGCAGCGCTGTACAGACAACTCACTCACATCAGTCCCTGCCCCATTGGAGCTTACAGTCTAAATTCCCTAACACACACACACACACACACACACACACACACACACACACTAGGGTCAATTTAAAAGCATCCAGGAGGAAACCCACGCAAACACGGGGAGAACATACAAACGCCACACAGATAAGGCCATGGTCGGGAATTAAACTCATGACCCCAGTGCTGTGAGGCAGAAGTGCTAATCACTGAGCCACTGTGTCGCCCTTGTAATAGCTCCATCTACCAACATCCCCATACTTGATTCCTGTCTCTCGTGGTAGTTCCTTCACCTTGGTACTTCCTGACCTGCCAGCCATGCCTGATACCCATTTGGAGGACCGTGGGCTGCGTGGTGTTAGCCGCAAAGTCCATACTTCCATGTGGGGGTTCCTGGAGAAGACTGTCGCCTTTTATTTCCTGGTGCTTTTGCTTTTAGCACCAGGTAACGCCAATTCAGGCTGATTATTTAAGGGTCCAATTCCTTATAGTCATGACACAGATGAGACCAAATTGGAGCTTTTTGGTCAAGCACATCATCCCCATGTTTACTAAAAGCAAAATGAAGGTTTCAAATAAAAGCACAACTTCCCTGTGAGACATGTAATAGGCACATTATGACATCTGGGACATTACTGGGCCATTTTGGAGCACAATGTTTAACCCAGTGTCAGAAAGTTGGTTCTCCAGCAAAGGTCACAGGTCTTCCAGGGGGATGATGAGGCTAAACACACAGCAAGGGTTTAAGACAAGACGCTGGACTGTTCTGAAGTGGGCAGAAATGAGATCCCATAGACCACCTGTGGAGAGATCTGAAAACAGCAGTTGGGTGAACTGGAGCAGTTGGCACAAGAAGAGCGGCCCAAACTGCCAGCAGAGAGGGGCAGGAAGCTAATCCATGGCTGTAGAATATTTTGATTGCAGTTATTTTGGCCAAAGGCTGTGCTACCAAATAATACATCTAGGGTGTCCATAATTTTGTCAATGACATTTCTTTTCATCTTCTGATTTAAGAATATACAGTATTACATTCAGAATCAAAAATGAAGGTTCTGTATATTAACAGAGAAGGAATGGTGGAGACCAAATACTGTCGTTAATTTATACTTATGTTTACTGGAAACTGTGAGTTATATGAAAAAAGTGCAAGGGTGCCAATATTTTTGGCCACAATTGAATCTTTTATATTGATTCACACTTGTGTGTACTTTATGGACTTCCTTCAAGGAGACCCCGGAGTAGAAGCCCAAGTGACAATTGCGAAGGGAATGTTTGCGTTATCCTGTCATTGTTACTGTGCAGAGGGGGCGGAACCATGGTGACGCGGTGCAGAGGGGGCGGGACCATAGCGAAGCGGTGCAGCGGGGGGCGGGACCATGGTGACGCAGTGCAGAGGGGGGCGGGGCAATGGTGACGCGGTGCAGGGAGGGCAGGACCATGGTGATGCGGTGCAGAGGGTGGCGGGACCATGGTGATGCAGTGCAGATGGGGGCGGGACTATAGTGACGCGGTGCAGATTTCAGCTAGTCAAATAAATGGTACACAGTCCTAGTTTGCTTAATGCACATTTTAATAAGGGTTGCTAACGTAAAAAAATGATATAACAAATGATAAACTGATTTAAATCACAACAGCAGGTTTTATTTAAGCTCTTGTAATGGTCAAATATTGAAGCCTAAACAGTTCTCAGTCCTCTGATATCACGCGTCAGTGATATACTTCAGGTTCTTGAATATTTTTTAGGCAAGTAATAATTGTTGTGTAGGTACATACGATTGATGTAGTGTAAACATATCAGGTTTGGTGATTCTATGGTCTAGCGAGCCTCCGACTTTCATGGGAAAAAAAATAGTCCTATCCGTTTGATGGATATCGGAGCAGCTTCTCTGTCTGTCGAACTTGCGGTTTTGGCTAGCACACTGTGGAACACACGCCGGTCTGTGTGTTCCACTTCAGTTATAAACAACCGCAGTTAGTAGATGTCACTATAAGTATAGTGGGATCCGTTGGTAGTTAATTGTAGTTTGTTGACGTCCAAGCAACGCCTTCACCATTCTTGGCTTCCTAAGAGATGGAGGTGTCAATGTATCTGCTTGTTTAAAAAATCCAATAATGTTTTCATCCACAGAACTGCTGCTCACTGAATGTTTTTTTAATTTTTTTTGGCTTTTTGGCTTTTTTTTTACTTTTTCATTTTGTTTATATTTTTTTTTCTTTTTCTATTTTTTATTTATTGTTTTTTTCTACTTTTCTGTTTTTTTATTTTAATGTTTTTAAACTTTTTTATCTTTTCTTCGGCTTTTCTTTTTCTTTTTATGGCTTTTGTTTTTTTTTTTACTTTTTCAAATTTTTTTGTTTTTTTCAATTTTTTCTTTTTCTGTTTTTTTGTTTTTTTTTTCTGCTTTTCGGCTTTTTTTAGTTCAATGTTTATCGACTTTTTTTTCCTGTTTTTCAGCTTTTCTTTTTGTTTGTATGGCTTTTGGCTTTTTTGTTACTTTTTTAATTTTTTTTATCAATTTTGTAGATTTATTTTTCTTTTTCTGTGTTTTAGTTTTTATTTTTTTCTGCTTTTTGGCTTTTTTTTATTTTAATGTTTTTCGACTTTTTTTTCTGTCTTGACTTTTTAAAAAAAAAAATTCAAATTTTTTTTAGTTTTAATTTTTTTTCTGTTTTTTTAATTTTTTTTTCTGCTTTTTGGCTTTTTTAATCTTAGTGTTTTTCGTTTTTTTTTGTTTTCGGCTTTTCTTTTCCTTTTTATGGTTTTTGGCTTTTTTTAACTTTTTTATTTTGAATTTTTTTTTTTCCTTCAATTTTTTAGATTTTTTTTCTTTTTCTGTTTTGCAGTTTTTTTTCTGCACCGCCGCGACTCGCTCCCTCTGGTGCCCTCGTGTCCCGGCCGCCGTTATGACGGGACGCGAGGGACGTCACTTCCGCTATGTCCCGGCCGTTGCCAAGGCAACAGTCGGGACGCTCTTTGGTTGTTAGCGCCGCGTCCCTGCACCTTGGACAGCCGGGCGCGTGCGCAAAGGAAAATTAATTGGGTCTCTGTTTGTATTGTGGAGAAAAGGGCCATTTGCTTCGTACTTGTCCCGTCAGACCGGGAAAAGATCTGGCCAAGTGAACGAGGAGGGAGTACACTTAGGCCTACAAGCCATCTCTCCAACAAATTCCCTACAATTATCTGCCCAACTCACATATGGTGGTCAAGCCGTTTCTGTTCCAGCATTTGTGGACAGTGGAGCTGCTGGGAATTTTTTAGATTTAACCTTTGCCCATTCCTTGGGGTTCGCAGCTGTTCCTCTAGATTCCATAATTTCTGTATGCGGATTGGATGGGAATCGCCTTAACCATGGAGAAATTCATCATTGTTCTACTCCTCTGCAGCTGAAGATTGGCGCTCTTCACTCCGCGATAATCTCATTGTACTTAATTCATTGCCCTTCAGTGTCTTTAATCTTGGGTCATCCTTGGCTAGCTCTGCATAATCCTCATATCAATTGGACTAGGGGCGAGATAATGCAATGGGATCCTAAATGCTCTTCTTGCTTGTCCTTGCCAATTAGGATTACCCATACTGGTCCTGAGTTATTGCCTCCTCCGTACCGTGAGTTCCAGGACATTTGTTCTAAAAAAGAAGCTGACACTCTTCCCCCTCACCGGGACTACGATTGTGCAATTGACATAATCCCAGGCTCTAGATTACCGAAGGGAAGACTGTACGCATTATCTCTTCCAAAGACCCAAGCCATGGAGTCATATGTAGAAGAAAACTTACGAAAAGGCTTTATCAGACCTTCCAAATCACCTGCATGAGCAGGCTTCTTCTTTGTGGCCAAAAAGGATGGTGGGTTAAGGCCCTGTATTGATTACAGAGGGTTGAATAACATAACCATCAAAAACACGTATCCTCTGTGTCACTCACCGGACCGTGAGTGCCTCTTCCCGGACATTTAGGAACCGTGGTCGTCCTCCATCCTGAGGGTCTGCGCATGCGCAGCCCTTTCCTATACTTCAGTGTATATCCCTTTAACTCAATTGGCAGATCAGGCAACACTCCCTATATTAAGCACCTGTGGTCAACACCACATTGCCTGATCTTGGAGTCTCATCCCCCATGAGTCTCTGAAGGTGTTCCTGTATTCCTCGTGTATTCAGCGTTGCTGATTCCTGTGGTTTCCAAACCACTTCTATTCCTGTGGTTTCCAAACCACTTCTACTACTGTGGTTCCCATACCACTTCTACCATCAACTGTATCATCGTGACTGTTTGCTGATTCCTATCCGCTGCCTCCGTGCACTACAGTCTTCTAAACCACTTCAACGCTATTATATATCATTGTGACTGTTTGCTGATTCCTATCCGCTGCCTCCGTGCACTACAGTCTTCTAAACCACTTCAACGCTATTATATATCATTGTGACTGTTTGCTGATTCCTATCCGCTGCCTCCGTGCACTCCAGCCTTTACTTCACATCCACTCACCTGTTCATCATCAAGTCCCTGAGCTGATTCCTATCTGCTGCCTCCGTGCACAACAGTCTCCAGCTTGCAACTCGCCTGTGTGCATCATCGTGACTGTTAGCTGATTCCTATCTGCTGCCTCCGTGCACTACAGTCTCCAGCTTGCAACTCGCCTGTGTTCATCATCGTGACTGTTAGCTGATTCCTATCCGCTGCTCCTGTGCATTGCCGTCTCATCTCAGCTCTCCTGTGTTTCCTCGAGACTACTGCTCACGTTGCCATCCGCTACACTTCTGGATCAACAGCTCCTGGTCTACTCTGCCATCCCGTGTTCCATCACTGTTGGTTGCCCCTGGTTACCTCCGTGGGCCGCAGAGTCCTGCTGCTGCTGTCAGCGCTATCGTCCATCTCCTGCTGATCCGCTCTCCACGCCTTCACGTGTCCCGCTGGTCTCTACCCTCCTGTCAGCATTGGATTCGTATCTCATCAACTACTCCTCTGCTGGATCATCTCCATTCTCCTGGGTCTTCTATGAGTCCAGTTCCACGTGATACTGATTCCTGTGGATTCGTGTCCCTGTTGGTCTACTTACCTGTGCGCTGCACCTACTAGACCGCTGCCTCATCCATCCAGGGACTTCTCATCCAGTCGGCCTCCTGCCGCTCAGGTATCGCTGCACTCCTATCTGACTGCCTGCTTCTGAACCACGGTATGCATACTTCTCATTGACTGTGCTGGTGTATTGCATATCTTGCTGGACTGTGTTTGGTTCTCTCTGGAGTCTGCTATCCGCTGAGTCTTTTGCCATCATTGACTGTGTTATCTTGTGCTGGACTACTTCAAGAGACTTTCTAGATTTGCAGAACTGCTCAGTCATTTATATATATATATTGTGCATATTACTGTGGATCGTGTATAAGGTGCCTGTGTATATCCTGTGTTGCAGGCTCTCCCCGTGCACCTCCTCACATATATATTCAGTGGTACAACTTGCTGATGTCAGACCACTGATCCCTGTTTCCGGTATCACCTGTTCCATTATCCTCTCACATAGCAGTGGTACAACTTGCTACCGCAAACCACTGACTACCCGGATACCTCCACTTGGATTCCATTCCTTCACTCAGACAGCGGTACAACTTGCTATCCGCAGACCGCTGACTCTCATCACCTCCTTGTTTCTGTTGGACATTCCTCCTCACTATAGCAGTGGTACAACTTGCTATCGCAGACCACTGACTACCTTCACGTGCCCTTGTCCATACAGTTCCTTGTGTATTATTACCTCCATATTACCAGTGCTGTTAGTCATAGACTTTCCTGAGCATCTCATCATCCATCATTTCATGTTCCGTGATCACCCAGCTACCAGAGTATCCTATTACCATCTACATTGCTCTGGTAAGCCTACCATCTGGTGATCCCTGGGTAAAGATTCCTAGTGCCCGTGACACTCTGCCACTTATTTCAGTCATCTTTGACCAACTTAAAGGAGCAAAAATTTACTCTAAAATTGATCTACGCGGAGTTTATAATCTGATACGAATCCGGAGTGGCGACGAATGGAAAACGGCCTTTAATACTCAGACAGGCCATTATGAATACCTCGTAATGCCCTTCGGCTTCATTAATGCTCCCGCTGTCTTTCAAGATTTGATTAATGATGTCATTCGTGAATTCTTGGGCTATGTGGTCTATTTGGATGACATCCTAATTTACTCCCGCTCATTAAAACAGTATCGAGATCATGTTCGACAAGTTCTTCTGAAACTTCGTCATCATCATCTATACGCCAAGTTAGAGAAATGTGAGCTCGAAGATACTAAAGTCACTTTCCTGGGATATGTGATTTCCCCAGAAGGCTTCGCTATGGATCCAACGAAAGTACAAGCCATCCTAGACTGGGTACAACCCTTGAATCTTAAGGCCATTCAAAGATTCCTAGGATTTGCGAATTATTATAGGAAATTCATCAGTTCCTTTTCTATTCTCGTTGCTCCCATCACTGCTCTGACTCGTAAAGGTGCTGATCCGAAAATCTGGCCACCTGCCGCAGTATCTGCTTTCAAAGCTTTGAAACGGGCTTTCGTGTCTGCCCCTGTGTTGAGACATCCTAACCCAGACCTTCCATTTATCGTAGAAGTTGATGCCTCAGAGGTAAGAGTAGAACCGTGCTTTCACAAAAAGACCCAGAAGATCATCGCTTTCATCCTTGTGCCTACTTATCTCGAAGGTTTTCTTCCGCTGAAGAGCATTATGATGTAGGCAATCGTGAGCTACTGGCCATTAAATGGGTGCTGGATGAATGGCGCCACTGGCTTGAAGGAGCAAAACACGTCATCACCATTTACACCGATCATAAGAACCTTTCTTACTTCCAATCAGCCAAAAGGTTGAACTCCAGACAAGCACGATGGTCCCTCTTCTTCTCCTGGTCCGGTTTTATTATAATTTTCTGGCCTGGCTCAAAGAACCTTAGGGCAGATGCCTTATCCCGTAGTTTCATCTCGTGTCAGACTCCTACCACTGAGCCATGTCCTATTGTCCCGGCCTCATCTGTATTGATTGCCTTCACTCAAGAATTGGGGAAAATTCTCCTACAAGCTCAGCTACAGGCACCTCCAGAGACCCCTACAGACAAGCTGATTGTGCCTGTCCACCTCAGGAAAGCTGTTCTGACTGAATGTCATGACAACCAGATTTCAGGACATCCTGGTATTGCCAAGACCACTAAAATCATCTCCCGAGCTGTATGGTGGTCATCTATGTCTACAGATATCAAAGAGTACGTCTTGTCTTGTGATCTTCGCTCAAAAAACAAGATTCCCCGGAAATCTCTCACCGGTCTATTGTTACCCTTGCCGGTTCCGGTCAGACCTTGGACCCACCTGTCCATGGATTTTATTGTCAACTTACCTCCTTCCTCGGGGTGCAACACCATATGGGTTATTGTAGATAGGTTCAGTGAAAGGGCTCACTTCATTCCATTGACTAAATTGCCTTCAGCACGCATCCTAGCGTCATTATTCATTAAACACGTGTTTCGCATCCATGGTCTCTCTGTAAACATAGTATCGGATCGGGGTTCTTAGTTCGTAGCAGCCTTCTGGAAGTAATTTTTCTCCCTGCTAGGTATTAATCTTAGTCTGTCATCTGCCTACCATCCGCAGTCAAACGGCCAGGCGGAAAGAGTGAATCGATCTCTAGAACAATACCTGCGATTTTATATTTCGAAAAGCCACGACAACTAGGTAGACCTTCTTCCATGGGCTGAATTCACCTACAACAACGCATGCCATTTCTCATTCCAACATTCCCCTTTCTACTGCAATCTTGGGTATCACCCCAGAGCTAACTCATTGTCCTCTTTGCCTACCGTTAAATCTTTTGAACCTAGGTCTACGGCCACCCGGCTTAGGACAATCTGGAAGATGGTACATCAGTCCTTACTCCGAGCCTCCTTTAAGTCCAAGGTCTTTGCCGATCTTTTTCCTTTAAGGTTGGAGATTTCGTGTGGTTGTCAACCCGGAACATCAAACTCCACCAACCGTGCAAAAAGTTAGAGCCCAAGTTTATCGGTCCTTTTTCCATCCTGAAACAAATTAACCTGGTGTCTTTCAGGTTGAAGCTTCCAGAAGCATTAAAAATACCCAACACGTTCCACTGCTCCTTGTTGAAACCCGTTCTCTCTTCCAGGAAGTTCAGACAACAACGACCTTCTAAACCTCAGCCCGTATCCATCGATGGACATCAAGAATTTGAGGTCGAGAAAATCTTGGACTCAAAGAAAGTCCAAGGGCAAACTCATTTTCTTGTTCATTGGAAGGGGTATGACCCTGGGTACCACAAAGGAATCTACATTCTGACAAGCTGCTTATTAAATTCTTTAAAAAATTCCCGGGAAAACCAGGTTATCAGGGTTCCCTTACCCCTCCTTAAGGGGGGGTACTGTAACGAGCTGTGGCGGCTTTAGGCACCACCGCGACTCGCTCCCTCTGGTGCCCTCGCATCCCGGCCGTCGGCACCTAGGACAGCCGGGCGCGTGGGCAAAGGAAAATTAATTATTGCCCAGCTGGGCTGTTTCCTTCTCCTAGGGTAGTTTTCTATTGGACCACACTAGTATATAAGGCAGGAAGGGGCAAGCCCTCCCTGCCGGTTATAGTTCCTGCTTTGCTGCATACTAGCCTGCTGTATTCCTGGTTCTCTGTTACCATTGGATTTGATTATTGTTGCTGACCCTTGCCTGGATACCTTACTACGTTTGATTGCCTGTGCCCCTTGATCTTTTGCCTGGACTCCTATGCTGCTGTTTTGCCTGTGACCTTTGACCTCGGCTTGTTTACTGATACTCTGTCTGCTGCCGGCCCTGGACCCTTGCCTGGACTTCACTCTGCCATTTGCTCCAATACGCTATCGCTGGGTTCTCCCCAGTCAGTGCACAACTCACGACCCTCAGCTGTCTGCGGCCAAGTCTGTCCCCACCACTAGGGGCTCCCGTGAAAACCAGACTTCTGAGTAGACTCCGGGTTTTGATGTACTGGCTAGGGGGGTTCCTAACATATGGCTTTCGGCTTTTTTTTTACTTTTTCATTTTTTTATATTTTTTTCTTTTTTTGTTTTTAATTTATTTATTTTTTTCTACTTTTCAGCTGTTTTTATTTTAATGTTTTTCGACTTTTTTTCTTTTTTTTTATTTTCTTTTTCTTTTTATGGCTTTTGGATTTTTTTTTACTTTTTCCAATTTTTTATTTTTTTTTTAATTTTTTTTTTTTTTTATTTTTCAGGTTTTTTTTTTTCCTGCTTTTTGGCTTTTTTTATTTGAATGTTTATTGACTTTTTTTTCTGTTTTGCGGCTTTTCTCTTTGTTTGTATTGGCTTTTGGCTTTTTTGTTAATTTTTGAAATTTTAAATTTTTTTCAATTTTGTAGATTTTTTTATTTTTTGTAGTTTTTATTTTTTTCTGCTTTTTGGCTTTTTTTTTTATTTTAATGTTTTTCCACTTTTTTTTCTGGTTTTCGGCTTTTCTTTTTCTTTTTATGTTTTTTTGTTACTTTTTTAATTTTTGTTTTACATTTTACATTATGTTTATTTATTTATTTATTTTTTCTGCTTTTTGGCTTTTTTAATCTTAATGTTTTTTGACTTTTTTTGTTTTTTTGCTTTTCTTTTTCTTTTTATGGTTTTTAGCTTTTTTTGAACTTTTTCATTTTTAATTTTTTTAAATTTTTTAGATTTTTTTTTCTTTTTCTCTTTTATATTTTTTTCTGCTCTTCTGCTTTTTTATTTAAATGTTTATTGACTCTTTTTTTTGTTTTTCGGCTTTTTTTTTGTTTCTATGAGTTTTGGCTTTTTTTTTCCTTTTTTATTTTTCCAATTTTTTTTTTTTTTTATTCTTTTTCTGTTTTTTTAGTTTATATTTTTTTCTGCTTTTTTTATGTTAATGTTTTGCGACTATTTTTCTGTTTTTTGGCTTTTCTTTTTATTTTTTTTTGCTTTTTTTAACTTTTTTATTATTTTTTTTCAATTTTTTTGTTTTTTATTTTTTCATATTTTTTTCTGCTTTTTGGCTTTTTTTATTTTAATGTTTTTTGACTTTTTTTGTCTTTTTTTTGTTTTTATGGTTTTTTTTTTTTTTCACTTTTTCATTTTTACATAATTTTTTTTTTTAAAATTTATAGAATTTTTTTTCTTTTTCGGTTTTGTATTTTTTTTATGCTTTTTTATTTGAGTGTTTATAGACTTTTTTCCTTTTTTTTTGCTTTTCTTTTTCTATTTCTGGGTTTTGGCTTTTTTTAACTTTTTTATTTTACATTTTTTTTTTTTTTTTTTCTGCTTTTCGGCTTTTTTTCTTTTAATGTTTTTCGACTTTTTTTCAGTTTTTCGGCTTTTTTTTTTTTTTTTTTGTTTTTTATGTGTTTTTTGTATTTTACTTTATTTTTTTTTCTTTCTTCTTTCTCACTCTTTTTTGTTTTTTATTCTTTACTTCATTTTCAATTCTATTTTCATTTTTTTTTTCTTTGCGCAGGCTTTCTATTTTGGAGGGTAAAAGAAATGCTAGGAGAGAAAACAAAGAATCATGCTTTATATTTGGTTTCTAAACACATTCACAAATATTTAGAGATAGCAGAAAAAAATGTCTCAAACAGACTAACATGGAGTGGGATGGTGATTAGGTACAGCCAGGGTTTCTAACCATCAGTAAATATATTGACAGTAAAATAACTGAACTTGCTACCAGTCAATATAAAAAATGTAAATGTCAGCAACACGATCTGATTATCCAATAGACTGACTAGGCGGCAGCCTAGGGCACAAGGATTTTTGGGGTGCAAAATTGTGGCAGGGAGAAGTGTTAAATTAAATTAATTGTAAAGTATTAGAGAATTGTTGTTTTCCAAAATAAAAATTAAAACATGAAGGAAAAATGTAATACGTTTTTAATCTTGGCGTAGTTCCATGGTACAACGACAATGGGCCTGTTCATTAAAAAAATGAATAAATAACTTTGCAACTTGACAAAACCATGTTGCATTGGAATGTGATGTAAATTTAAAATGTGATGGCAGATTTATATGTTGCGTAGGACATGTCCTAGATCCACTTTAAATTTCAGTGTACAAATAAGCTATCAAGTATTTGTGTGCTACATGAAAAAACAGTCAGTATTTAACTTATGTGCAAAATAAAAAACAAATTTGCACCCCTTGCATTGTAACATGGTTTTGTAGGCTTACTCGTGGTTTTGAAGGCTTACTCATTTTTTGCCTTACTTTCCTAAATGAATCAGGCCCAATGAGTCATTCTTGGCCGGGCACTTGAAGATAAGCAAGTAGGAGAGACAAGGATGGAAAAAGACACAGACATGACAGCCCCCTCCCCTTGCATATGTTTACTCATATTGGCATTCGTTCATGCCTTCACTCTGCTATACAGTTGTGATTTTAATGAGTGATAAAAGACTCTTTCAAAACACTGGAAATGGACAAAGCCAGTTTGGGGTCAGTCTGTCTATGACATCCTACACTTATTGAGAAATTGCCAAAAAAGCAGCCTTTCAAGACGGTACGTGATATAGAAATGCCCCAAGTCCCTTTCCTCTTTGGGGGTAGATTGCACCCTACACTTATATAGAAAGTTTTAAAAAGATGTTATCGTCATCATCTTCAGCTTCATCCTCACCCTCATCAGTGTGTAAGCCATCATCACAGACTATCAATTCATCGCCGCTTGAATCCGCCATTAGAGAACAGTCAGTGCTTGGATGTCTTGGATGGTGAAGGCCTTCCTCGTGGAAGATGTAGTTCATTTTTATTAGAGATGGGCGGGTCCAGTTCCCCGAGAACCCAATCCATCCGAATATCGCCTATCCGAGTACCGAGCCAAGTACTCTCCCGCCCCCTCCGAATCCAAATCGAGGCCGAACGTCATTGTGACGTCGTCGGATCTCGGGGCTCGGTTCTCGCGATACTTGAAGATTATAAATACACGCCTCCACAGCAATCCATCGCCATTTGACAGAGGGAGAGAGCAGGGTGTAGTCACAGGCTGATTAGAGCAGGGACAGAGAAAACAATATTCTTATTCCAATTGCTGTAACAAAAATCGCTAGAGAAGAGAGGAGGATAGAGGAGTTTGTTTTTTTTAAAATATTTGGCACTCCCCAGTGCTTTTGGGTGTCCCCCATAATTTTGCATAAATATTTCTGGCTGTGAAAATTACTATCTGTCAGCAGTATCTACCAAATAATTTGTAGTACTACAAATGCTTTGGGCTCAGAATGGATTAAAAGCAGTCCACATATGAGCAGAATGAGCAACCAGGTTCTGTCACCAGTCCTGATGGTAGTCTTCCCAGTACGTCATCTGGGAAAGGAGATGTCAAACTACACCGTATTTTGAAATCATTCAAAAAAACACAGACCAAAAAAAAATTTACGCTGTTGAAGCGAAAACAAAGTCTAACTGAGGAAAAGTTAAGAGCCGACAAAAAAAAAATTGCCAACATGCCATTCTACACACGCAGTGGCAAAGAGAGAATGAGACCTTCACCTTTCTCTATTAGTGGCAGATCCAAAAAAAGTTAACGAACCTACAATTGGTGCACAACTACTGTTACACGTCAAAGCCGAGCTGCAAGATAACAGTAAGGCATTAGAGGATAATGTTTGCTCTGATTCACAAATGACAACAATCCCTGTGGAGAGTCCATCCAACAGTGGGATGTCTAATCGTGAGCATTCTGCTGATTTGTGCTTTAATAGCCCGACTGTAGCCGTTGATACCCAAATTGAGGATGCCACTTTGGAATTAGAAGAGGATGAGGGGGAGATTTGTGTAGGCGACAAGGGCGCTACTGAGGATGTTGATGAGGATAAGGTTGTTTGTGTAAGTCCTGCACCAGTGGCAGCAGTTCTGGCACGTGAGAAGAAAAAGGCCATTGTCATGCCTGGGCATAAAACAAAAAAATCCACTTCTTATGTGTGGAATTATTTCTACCCAAATCCAGACAACAACTGTATAGCCATTTGTAGTGTATGTCAAGCCACAGTCAGTCGAGGGAGGGACCTTAACCATCTTGGAACCTCGTCTATGTTACGCCATTTAACGAGAGTTCATGGCAAAGTGTTGCAAAAAGCTGAAACTTCTTCCAAAAAAATTACAAGCACTCCATCATCAGCTAGGACCCTGTGGTCACCGACATCCCGACGGCTACAAAATACACCCACCACACCATCCTCATCAATATCCTCAGTAGCGCTCGGAGTTAGCCCGGCATCCCACTTATTAAGGCTGGATAACTCCTGCACTATTATTGATTCCTCTGAAGAAAGCGTTATTCCCACTGCTGCTGCTGCTGTTGCTGCTGCTGGGGGTGAACCAGAGGCAGGTCAAGAAAATGAGCAGTCCTACATTTCAGCAATTAACTGTGAAACAATCATTTGCTAGGGGAAGCAAATATGACAGCATTCACCCAGTCGCCAAGCGAATCACAGACGCCATGGCTGCAATGTTAGTGTTAGATCTGCGTCCAATCTCCACAATAAACGCAGCTGGTTTTTCACAGTTAATTGAGGTTTTGTGTCCGCGTTACAGAATTCCATTGCGACACCATTTCTCCCGTAAAGCAATTCCACAACTATACCTAAAAGTGTGTAAAAATGTAGAGATTGCGCTGAAAAATGCCATTCTGCCCACTGTCCACTTAACCAAAGATATGTGGACAAGTGGAAGTGGCCAAACCAAAGACTATATGACTGTGACAGGCCACTGGGTTGGTCATTTACCTTCACCAGCAGGAACAGCAGCAGCATTTACACCACTACGTAACATTTGCCACAGGCAGGCCACTCTTTGTATCACCGGCTTCACTAACAGGCATACGGCTGACAATTTGTTACGCAAACTAAGAGATGTGATTGATACATGGCTTATACCACTCGGACTCTCCCCAGGGTATGTCATTTCTGATAACGCCAACAATATAGTGCGAGCATTACAGCTGGGTGATTTCCAGCACATTCCCTGTTTTGCTCACACCATCAACTTGGTGGTGCAGAGCTTCTTAGAAATAGGAGATACTGTCGCACTAAATCATATATTTAGAAGCTTACTACCCATGTAATCCTATGTATCAAATTGTATCGATATGGGGTGCTACCTAAACTTATTTAACATTGAAAGGTTGAGAGAAAGAAAGAAAGTTTTTGGTAGGTGCACTGAGGCTTCTAATTGATATTAAATAAAATGTCACTTTTATTAAGTATTGATTAAAATAAGCGAAATATAATAAAATATACTAAAAACAAATGCTGTCTGCATGTATATCCTTCTTAATATGTGGACTTATGTATAGGTAGATTGCTAATGTTACCACTAGCTATAATTGTGTATTGCTGGGTATTACTATATGTTGAAATTAACAGGGAACCTCCCCACCTTAGGCAATTGCACAATAGATTAGCTAGGGATTAGTCAAAGTATCACTGTGTTGAAGCTTGCAGAGCT
Organism: Mixophyes australis; assembly: GCA_036250195.1. Lineage (NCBI taxonomy): Eukaryota > Metazoa > Chordata > Amphibia > Anura > Limnodynastidae > Mixophyes > Mixophyes australis. The sequence continues at coordinate 405,786,668 of JAVHZZ010000002.1, read as the reverse complement.
TCCTAAGAAATAACCGTGAGGTGCAGGAGATGCTTTCGGTGGCCCGTAAAATTTCAGGCCATTTCAGGCATTCAGCCACAGCATGTAGGAGATTACAGCAGCTCCAAGAGCAGTTTAACTTGCCCTGCCACCAACTTAAGCAAGAGATGTTAACTAGGTGCAATTCCACCCTGTACATGCTTCAGAGGATGGAGGTGAGTGCAGACTCTACTAGTTTGAGCCAAGTCATTCCTTTAATTAGACCATTGGAAAAGCAGCTTGAGAAACTGAAGGAGAAGCTGAAAGCAAGCTATTCAGCAAAGTATGTTGGCCTTGTCGATCAAGTACTTCATTCACTTCACAATGATCCTCGAGTAATTAAGATCTTGAACTCGGATCAGTACGTTTTGGCCACTGTGCTTGATCCAAGGTTTAAGACCTACATTGAGTCTTTACTTGTAAATGAGCGAGATGTGAACTGTTGCAAGGAGCTATTGCTCAGCAAGTTGGCCGCTGAACTGGGCCTCGGCTTGACTACGTGTCCTCCTTCACTTTCTCAAGCTGCTGCTGCTAGTAAAAATTAAATTTCACCAAAAGAAGCAGGGAAGACGCAGGGGCAGACCAGAACAATTTAACATCTGGGCTGGTTTGAAGGATTTTTCTAAAAAATGTGTCACCTTGCCCATAACTCCATGCAATTCGAGTATAAACATGCAAAGGGTGGTGGAGGATTATTTTCAAAAGTTAATTGATATGGAAATGTCAGACGTGAGGAGAGTCAGTGGTCTGCGTGTAGCAAGTTGTACCACTGCTATAGTGAGGAGGAATGTCCAGGAGTAGCGAGGAGGTAGTGAGAGTCAGCGGTCTACGTATAGCAAGTTGTACCACTGTCTATAGTGAAGGAATGGAATCCAGGTGAAGGTAGGTAACGGGGAAGTCAGTGGTCTGCGTGTAGCAAGTTGTACCACTGCTATGTGAGAGGATACTTGAAACTGGTGTCACAGGGAACAGGAGTCAGTGGTCTGCGTCAGCAAGTTGTACCACTGCTATATATAGGTGAGGAGGGGCACGAGGAGATGAATGTAAAGCAGAGTATACACGGGGCACACAGAACTTGATCCCACGATGATATCCACAATACAACAATAACTGACCAGTGCTTCTTGAAGTATACAAAGTCTCAATAGCAATCCAGGCAATAGAAAACAAAGTCAATGGTAACAATAGCTTCAGTGGATAGGAGGCTCCACAGAAGAACACAACTCAGTCCAGATGGATATGCAATACAAAAGCAAAGTCAATGGAAAGTATGCATACCGCGGTTCAGTAGAGCAGGCTGTCAGAGCGACGTGCAGGGATACCTGAAGGCTGAAGGCCGGCAGGAGGAGAGACCCCTGGAGGGTGGAAGCGGTAATCAGGTTGGTGCAGCGCACGGCAGGTAATCCAGAATCAAAGAAGCAATACTCAGGAAGCAGTAGTAAGAGAAACTGGAAACATGATGAACACGGGAGAGTTGAGGCGGTCTGTTATCCAGTAGTAGTGGTAACGGAGGCAGCGGGGAGCTGACACGATAAACACAGGAGAGTTGAAGTGAGCAGGAACTCTGTAGTAGTAACGGAGGCAGCGGATAGGAATTGGCTGAGTGCAGGCACGATGAACACAGGAGAGTTGAAGTGAGCAGGAACTCTGTAGTAGTAACGGAGGCAGCGGATAGGAATCAGCTGAGTGCAGGCACGATGAACACAGGAGAGTTGAAGTGAGCAGGAACTCTGTAGTAGTAACGGAGGCAGCGGATAGGAATCAGCTGAGTGCAGGCACGATGAACACAGGAGAGTTGAAGTGGTCTGGCAACCACAATAGCAGTAAACAGGAATAAGCAGAAGCTGAATACACGAGGAACACAGGAACACCTTCAGAGGCTCATGGGGAATGAGACTCCAAGATCAGGCAACCAGGTAATGATCACAGGTGGTTTAAATAGGGAGGGTTACCTGATCATCCAATCAATTAAAAGCAACAGGTATTGAAGGCTTGATAAGGGCTGCACATGCGCAGACCCTCAGGATGGCGGACGGCCACGGTTCCTGAACACACGGGAAATGGCACTCACAGTCCGGTGAGTGACAGTACCCCCCCTTTTAAATGTGGGCACAGAACACCTGGAACCGGGTTTGTCCGGAAACTTGGAATAAAACTTCTTAAGAAGAGCTGGAGCATTGAGATCTTCTGCTTTGATCCATGACCGCTCTTCAGGACCAAAGCCCTTCCAATGAACGAGGAAACGAAGAACTCCTCGTGAAAGTTTTGCATCCAATATGTGAGTAATCTCAAAGTCCTTCTCTTGATGAATTTGAACTGGCCGAGGTGCTGAAGGAGGGACCGAGAAACGGTTGATGATAAAAGGTTTAAGCAAAGACACATGGAAGGCATTGGAAATACGAAGGTTCTTAGGTAGTAGAAGTTTGAAACAAACTGGATTTATCACTTGAATGATCTTATACGGACCAGAAAAACGAGGAGCGAACTTCATAGATGGGACCTTCAAACGAATATTTTTGGTTGATAACCACACACGATCTCTGATTTTCAGTGGTGGAATAGCCCGTCTCTTTTTATCTGCAAAAGACTTATATCTGGCAGATGTTTTCTTTAAACAGGTTTTGACCTGAGACCAAATATTTTTGAAGGTCTGACAAACAGTCTCTACAGCAGGAACTTGGGTGGGAGGGAGGGCAGGAAATTCCGGAAAAGACGGATGGTGACCGTAAACCACAAAGAATGGAGTTTTAGAAGGTGACTCATGCTACATGTTGTTATGAGCGAATTCAGCCCATGGAAGCAAATCTACCCAGTTGTCTTGGTTGGAGAACATCCTTATAAAAGTCTCAAGATCTTGATTGACCCTTTCGGTTTGTCCATTTGATTGAGGATGGTAGGAGGATGAGAGTGATAATCGGATACCCAAGGTCTTACAGAGGGCCCGCCAGAATCTGGAAACGAATTGTACTCCTCTATCTGAAACAATCTCGGAAGGACATCCATGAATACGGAAGATTTCTTTGATGAAATAATCAGCCAGAGTAGATGAAGAAGGTAAACCGGTCAAAGGAACGAAATGTGCCATCTTCGAAAATCTGTCCACCACTACCCAAATAGTATTGCAGTTTTTACTAGGAGGAAGATCAGTAACAAAGTCCATACTAATATGGGTCCACGGCTTGGAAGGAATGGGTAGTGGTTGAAGTAAACCCACTGGAGTTCTGCGGGGAGTCTTAAACTGGGAACACAAATCACACGCAGCCACAAAATCTTTGACATCTTTCCTCATAGAAGGCCACCAGTAACTTCGAGAAAGAATTTCAAAGGTCTTGCGTTCACCAGAGTGTCCAGAAAAACGAGAAGAGTGAAACCACGAAAGGATTTTCTTCGTAAGAGCAGGAGGCACGAGGGTTCTCCAAAATGGTAGCACCTTAGTGGAAGAAGCAGCCAGAGAAACACATTTGGGGTCTAAAATAGAGTGGTTGGGACCATCTTCAACGTCTGAGGACATCACAAAAGCTCGAGATAGGGCGTCTGCTTTTTTATTTTTTGCAGCTGGTTTGAAGGTTATGATTAGTTCAAAACGAGAAAAGAAAAGAGACCATCTTGCTTGACGAGGATTCAAACATTGAGCAGACTGTAAATATGACAAATTTTTATGATCAGTAAAAATTGTCACAGGATGACGAGCTCCCTCCAACAAATATCTCCATTCCTCTAATGCTACTTTTATAGCCAGCAACTCCTTGTCCCCGATGGTATAATTCTTCTCCGCAGGCAGAAGACCCCGAGAGTAAAAGGCACAAGGATGGAATTTTTGTTGCTCCGATCTTTGGGAGAGAATGGCTCCTAAACCAACATTAGAGGCATCTACCTCTAGGAAGAAGGGAAGCGTCACATCAGCCTGTCGAAGAACAGGAGCAGAGGAGAAGGACTCTTTGAGAAACTGGAAAGCTTGAAGAGCCTCAGAGGACCATTGTTTAGTATTGGCCCCTTTACGAGTTAGGGCCACAATAGGAGATGCAATCGAGGAAAAATCTTGAATGAAGCGTCTATAGTAATTGGCAAAACCTAAAAAACGCTGAATTGCACGAAGAGTAGTTGGCTGAGGCCAATGTAACACAGCATTCACCTTTTCTGGATCCATCTGAAGACCAACTCAGGAGACAATATATCCCAGAAATGGAATCTGGGGCAACTCGAATCAACATTTTTCTAACTTGCAGAATAATGAATTTTTCCGGAGTCTGGAAAGGACCTCTGCCACATGTTGATGATGAGAAGGCAGGTCCTGCGAAAAGATCAATATGTCGTCCAGATAGACGACGACACAAACATATAACAAGTCCCGGAAGATCTCATTAATGAAACCCTGGAAAACAGCACGGGCATTACATAACCCGAAGGGCATTACTAAATATTCATAATGCCCGTCTCTGGTGTTGAAAGCTGTCTTCCATTCGTCACCGGACCTGATTCGAATTAAATTGTAGGCACCACGGAGATCCAACTTGGTAAAGATCCGGGCTCCCTTGATACGATCAAATAACTCAGTAATTAATGGAATGGGATACCGATTTTTGATAGTTATGGCGTTAAGTCCACGAAAATCTATGCAGGGGCGTAATGACCCATCCTTCTTTTTTACGAAGAGAAACCCTGCTCCAGCGGGAGAGGTAGAAGGTCGAATAAATCCTCGCTGGAGATTCTCTTGGGTGTATTCAGATGTAGCTTGAGTTTCAGGTAACGAAAGTGGATACACCCGTCCCCTGGGAGGAGTCTTGCCAGGTTGAAGATCAATCGGACAGTCCCATGAACGATGAGGAGGAAGACGTTCAGACTGAGTTTTATCAAATACATCGGCAAAAGAAGCATACTGAGGAGGAAGTCCCGATGAACAAGGTGAAATGGAGGATTGCTGTATTTTGAGAGGAACGACTTGAGAGAGGCAACGATGATGACATTCAGGCCCCCAAGACGTAACTTGAGGAGTGTGCCAGTCAATCTGAGGAGAGTGACGTTGAAGCCATGGAAGGCCTAATACAATCGGACTGGTAGTAACAGGGAGAATTAAAAATGAAATTTCTTCCTGGTGTAATACACCAATTTGAAGGGTTACTGGAGACGTACTCTGGGTGATGAGACCATTAATAATGCGTGATCCATCGATAGCAGTCACAGTAATAGGTATTTTCAAAGTAATCACTGGTAGGGACCATTGATTCACGAGGGATTTAGAAATAAAATTTCCTGCAGCTCCAGAGTCAATAAGTGCTTGGGACTTAAAGGATTTGGTAGCAAAGGAAACTGTAACATCAAAAGAACAAACGTTTAATTTCGTAGAACATGGAGAGGACTCCAGGGACCCTAACTTCACCTCTCCAGAACTGGTTAGGGCCTGGCATTTCCCGATTTTTTAGGGCATGAATTGAGCATATGAGTAGAATCAGCACAATAGATACAAAGTCTATTGTTTACTCTTCGGTCCCTCTCCTCTGAAGTTAATTTGGAGCGACCTATCTCCATGGGTATCGCCGGAGATGAAACTGGGCGAACTTGAGGGCTTGAACGAAGAGTTGCTTTAAATGAAGTTGTTTTTTCAGACTCTCTTTCACGAAATCTCATGTCTACACGGTGGCAAAGAGAAATCAAATCTTCTAGAGAAGTAGGTAATTCTTGAGTAGTCAGTGCATCTTTAATTTTATCAGAAAGCCCCTGCCAGAAGGCGGCAATTAACGCTTCAGTGTTCCACTGAAGTTCAGAGGCTAATATCCGAAATTGAATGACGTACTGGCCTACAGTACGAGAACCCTGACGTAGAGGGAGGATGCTGGATGCAGCGGAAATAACACGACCAGGTTCATCAAATACACTTCGAAACGTGGAAATAAATTTGGCACTGTCCGGTAATAATGGATCATTTCTTTCCCACAGAGGGGAAGCCCATGCGAGAGCTTGTCCGGAAAACAAGGAAATGAGATAGGCCACTTTGGAACGATGAGTAGAGAAATTGTGAGGTTGAAGCTCAAAATGAACTGAGCATTGATTTAGAAAACCCCTGCATGTTTTGGGGTCTCCATCATATTTTGAGGGAGTAGGCAGGTGTAGCGTGGAAGCAGTAGACACCTGGGATGGCACTGGGGAAACGGAGGAAGGCACAGGAGCATCAACAGTAGCTGTGATATTTTGCACAGATGTTCTTTGGGAGGCTAACTCCTGGCAACATTGCAGCAAATGTTGTTGGCGAACATCCTGTTGTTCAATACGGGTAACCAGATACTGCAGCATCTCTTTAGCTGTAGGTTCCGCACCTGAGTCTGTCATGGCCTGATCTTACTGTCACGGGCACTAGGAGTCTTTGCCCAGGATATCACCAGATGATGGACTTACCAGAGTAATATAGCTGGTATTATGGTTCTCTGGTAGCAGGGTGACAACGGAACAGGAGAAACAGCAGATGGTGAGAGAGTGCTCAAGGAAAGTCTATGACTAGCAGCAACTGGTAATGAGTAGATGAATGTACACGAGGATCCAGATGGACAAGGAAACGTGAGGAGAGTCAGTGGTCTGCGTGTAGCAAATTGTACCACTGCTATAGTGAGGAGGAATGTCCAGGAGTAGCGAGGAGGTAGTGAGAGTCAGCGGTCTGCGTATAGCAAGTTGTACCGCTGTCTATAGTGAAGGAATGGAATCCAGGTGAAGGTAGGTAACGGGGAAGTCAGTGGTCTGCGTGTAGCAAGTTGTACCACTGCTATGTGAGAGGATACTTGAAACTGGTGTCACAGGGAACAGGAGTCAGTGGTCTGCGTCAGCAAGTTGTACCACTGCTATATATAGGTGAGGAGGGGCACGAGGAGATGAATGTAAAGCAGAGTATACACGGGGCACACAGAACTTGATCCCACGATGATATCCACAATACAACAATAACTGACCAGCGCTGCTTGAAGTATACAAAGTCTCAATAGCAATCCAGGCAATAGAAAACAAAGTCAATGGTAACAATAGCTTCAGTGGATAGGAGGCTCCGGAGAAGAACACAACTCAGTCCAGATGGATATGCAATACAAAAGCAAAGTCAATGGAAAGTATGCATACCGCGGTTCAGGAGAGCAGGCTGTCAGAGCGACGTGCAGGGATACCTGAAGGCTGAAGGCCGGCAGGAGGAGAGACCCCTGGAGGGTGGAAGCGTTAATCAGGTTGGTGCAGCGCACGGCAGGTAATCCAGAATCAAAGAAGCAATACTCAGGAAGCAGTAGTAAGAGAAACTGGAAACATGATGAACACGGGAGAGTTGAGGCGGTCTGGTATCCAGTAGTAGTGGTAACGGAGGCAGCGGGGCGCTGACACGATAAACACAGGAGAGTTGAAGTGAGCAGGAACTCTGTAGTAGTAACGGAGGCAGCGGATAGGAATCAGCTGAGTGCAGGCACGATGAACACAGGAGAGTTGAAGTGAGCAGGAACTCTGTAGTAGTAACGGAGGCAGCGGATAGGAATCAGCTGAGTGCAGGCACGATGAACACAGGAGAGTTGAAGTGAGCAGGAACTCTGTAGTAGTAACGGAGGCAGCGGATAGGAATCAGCTGAGTGCAGGCACGATGAACACAGGAGAGTTGACGTGGTCCGGCAACCACAATAGCAGTAAACAGGAATCAGCAGAAGCTGAATACACGAGGAACACAGGAACACCTTCAGAGGCTCATGGGGAATGAGACTCCAAGATCAGGCAACCAGGTAATGATCACAGGTGGTTTAAATAGGGAGGGTTGCCTGATCATCCAATCAATTAAAAGAAACAGGTATTGAAGGCTTGATAAGGGCTGCACATGCGCAGACCCTCAGGATGGCGGACGGCCACGGTTCCTGAACTCACGGGAAATGGCACTCACAGTCCGGTGAGTGACACACACGTTCCAACTTCAAATGGTTTCAGCATCTTGCACAGCACTGAAAGGATTCCCCACTGTTCAAGAGTGAAATACATCCCCCCTCCTTTCCCAATGTCATGGCTTGTGCAATACGCTTGGATGGCTTTGCGCTGTTCCTCCATCCTCTGAAGCATGTACAGGGTGGAATTCCACTTAGTAAAAACCTTTTGCTTAAGTTGGTGGCAGGGCAAGTTAAACTGTTCTTGGAGCTGCTGCAATCTCCTACATGCTGTGGCAGAATGCCTGAAATGGCCTGAAATTTTATGGACCACCGAAAGCATCTCCTGCACCTCACAGTTATTTCTTAGGAAGCTCTGCACCACCAAGTTGATGGTGTGAGCAAAACAGGGAATGTGATGGAATTCACCCAGCTGTAATGCTCGCACTATATTGTTGGCGCTATCAGAAATGACATATCCTGGGGAGAGTCCAAGTGGTATAAGCCATGTATCAATCACATCTCTTAGTTTTCGTAACAAATTGTCAGCTGTATGCCTGTTAGTGAAGCCGGTGATACAAAGAGCGGTCTGCCTGTGACAAATGTTACGTAGTGGTGTACATGCTGCTGCTGTTCCTGCTGGTGAAGGTGAATGACCAACCCAGTGGGCTGTCACAGTCATATAGTCTTTGGTTTGACCACTTCCACTTGTCCACATATCTGTGGTTAAGTGGACAGTGGGCAGAATGGCATTTTTCAGCGCAATCTCTACATTTTTACACACTTTTTAGTATAGTTGTGGAATAGCTTTACGGGAAAAATGGTGTCGCGATGGAATTTTGTAACGGGGACACAAAACCTCAATAAACTGTGAAAAACCAGCTGCGTTTATTGTGGATATTGGACGCAGATCTAACACAAACATAGTAGCCATGGCGTCTGTGATTCGCTTGGCGACTGGGTGACTGCAGTCATATTTGCTTCCTCTAGCAAATTATTGTTTCTCAGTTAATTGTTGTAATGTAGGACTGCTCTTTTTCTTGCCCTTCTTCTGGGATGAAGATTCGCCCCCAGCAGCAGCAACAGCAGCAGCAGTGGGACTAACGCTTTCTTCAGAGTAATCAATTATAGTACAGGAGTCACCTGGCCTTACTAAGTGGGATGCAGGGCTAACTCTGAGCGATACTGAGGATATTGATGAGGATGGTGTTGTGGGTGTATTTTGTAGCCGTCGGTATGTCGGTGAGCGGAGGGTCTTAGCTGATGATGGAGTGCTTGTAATTTTTTTGGAAGAACTTTCAGCTTTTCCCAACACTTTGCCATGAACTCTCGTCAAATGTCGTAACATAGATGAGGTTCCAAGATGGTTAAGGTCTCTCCCTCGACTGACTGTGACTTGACATACACTACAAATGGCTATACAACTGTTATCTGGATTTGGGTAGAAATAATTTCACACATAAGAAGTGGATTTTTTTGTTTTATGCCCAGGCATGACAATGGCCTTTTTCTTCTTACGTGCCAGAACTACTGCCACTGGTGCAGGACTTACACAAACAACCTTATCCTCATCAACATCCTCATCAACATCCTCATTAGCGTCCTCATTAACATCCTCACGTCGCCTACACAAATCTCCCCCTCATCCTCTTCTAATTCCAAAGTGGCATCCTCAATTGGTGTATCACCGGCTACACTCGGGCTGTTGAGGCACACATCAGCAGAAATGCTGAAAGGGCCCTTCTTTATGGGTACACTAACAGAATGCTCACGATTACACATACCACTGTTGGATGGACTCTCCACAGGGATTGGAGTCATTTCTGATTCTGAGCATATATTTTCCTCTACTGCCTTACTGTTTTCTTGCAGCTCGGCTTTCACGCGTAACAGTAGTTGTGCACCACTTTTGGACTGCAAATTACTTGGTCTTGCTTGGTCACGAGTGACCGTACAAGAAGAAGGCTCAGTAATATTTTTTAATCCGACACTAATAGAGAAAGGAGAAGGCCTCATTCTTTCTTTGCCACTGCGTGTGTAGAATGGCATGTTGGTAATTTTTTTTTTATTGGCAGTTTACTTTTCCTCAGTTACACTTCTTTTTCGCTTTTTCGCTTATTCAATAGGTAAAAAAAAATTGTTAGTGTGTTTTTTGGACTGATTTAAAAAGACTATGTACTTTTACATAGGCTTTACCAGATGACGTACTGGGAACACTACCACCAGGACAGGTGCCAGCACCTGCTTGCTGATCCTGCTCATATGTGGACTGCTCGAATCCATTTTAATGAGCCCAAACCACTTCTTGTTCAAAATATTAAATAGATAGTGCTGCTAAATATGACTTTTTGCAGCCAGAAAAATTATTGTTTCACACTGGGGAATATGGGACACCTCAAAGCACTTGTAGTGCAAAATATTCAATAGATAGTGCTGCTAAATATGACTTTTTGCAGCCAGAAAAATTGTGGTTTCACACTGGGGAATATGGGACACCCCAAAGCACTTGTAGTGCAAAATATTCAATAGATAGTGCTGTTAAATATGACTTTTTGCAGCCAGAAAAATTATTGTTTCACACTGGGGAATATGGGACACCCCAAACCACTTCTAGTGCAAAATATTAAAAAAAATGCCTCCTCTATCCTCCTCTCTTCCTGCTCTAACAATTGCTAATAGAATTGCTAGCAGAATTTCAATAATAATTGAAAGAATAAGGTGTAAAATAATTGCTCTGTCTTGCTCTAATACAGCCTGTGACCTAACCCTGCTCTCTCCCTCTGTCAAATGGCGATGTATTGCTGTGTAGGTGGGTATTTATGCATTTCAAATATCATGAGCTCCGAGATCCGACGACGTCACAATGACGTTTTGCCTCGATTTCAAATCCGAATGGGCGGGAGAGTACCGAGCCTGCTCGGCTCGGTACTCGGATAGGCGAAGTTCGGGCGGGTTCGATACTCGGGGAACCGAGCCCGCCCATCTCTAATAGATAACACATCTATGACCAGCTCTGAGAACACGTTATTAGAACCCAGTGTGAACTCGTGCTGTATAGACGGTTTCCCCGTAGCGCACAAAAGTAGGCAGAAATGTAAGAAATGATTTATTGAATCACAAAGCTGCAATGGTAGCAATCTTAAAATACATACATATAGTATAAACCAGCAAGATAACTGGCTCCAAACCCTAGATCAGCAATGATCTTTTAAAGGGTGGACACGGAGGTCCCAAGACTGAAACGGTTAATTGAGTCCCAATGTAAAGCGTTGTTCCAAACGTTAATGGGATTTGCAGTCTCTGTATCTACATAATGGCAATACTCCGTGCTAGGATGTAGGTATAGTCGGAACTGCAGTAAAGTTCCGGCACAAAGGTAAGATATGATAATCAACACAGAGCTGCAATGGTTAACATGGAATGCAAGGTGGCAACCTAAGTGCATCCATATAATAAAATACACTGGCTCCAAATCTATAATCAGCAATAGTCCTTTAATATTGGACACCGAGGTCCCAACAGACTGATACGATTGAATGAAAATGGAGAAGGGAAGAAGGGAAAGGCTACGGGGAAACCATCTTTAACATATTTCTTAAGGGTCGGAACTACCCTTTGTATTTCTTTTATCCCCCTAAGCAGCCTCTTTCTTTCACCACCATAGAGGAGCGCTCACCAACCCCCCATTGCCACTTGTGCTGTATACACGTCCGTCCTTATGAAATGCTGCTGTGTTTCTCACTTGAGCTGGTTTCATTTCCTTTAACAAACATACAAAAACAGCTTCCTGTATTTTAAGATAGAAGACAAAAACGAACACACAGATTCCAGACTAACCGGCTAAGTCACATCACAACTAGCTAGAAAGAGATGTCACTGACACCAATTACACTAGCAGTAGCTGACAGGCTGGGACACACAGGGAGGATGTCTGCTCACCTCCCTGACCAAAGAGAAATGAACAGAGCATGCACCAACTCCCGCCACGCCCTCATGAAGCTATTGGCTCCAGCCGATAAAAGAGACAACAGACAGACGCAGCTCCATGCTGCTATGTGGGCTGTGCAACCACTGTGGTTTCTTCCCACAGTCCAATAATATACTGGTAGGGTAACCGGCTGCTGACTATATTAACCTCTGTGTGTCTGTGCAGTATAGATATTAGACTGTAGACCCTGCTCAGGGCCACTGAGGCAGGGGTATACACAGGGACGGGCTGGCAGATTTCAGCCCGGGGGGCGCACAGGCGGCCACATCACATGTACCGCAGTTAGGGCCGGCCGGCCTCCGGATGCCATATCACCTGTTTTTACCGCCGTCCGGCCTCCGGATGCCATATCACCTGTTTTTACCGCCGGCCGGCCTCCGGATGCCATATCACCTGTTTTTACCGCCGTCCGTCCTTATCAAATGCTGTTGTGTTTCTCACTTGAGCTGGTTTCATTTCCTTTAACAAACATACAAAAACAGCATCCTATATTTTCAGATAGGAGGAAAAAAACGAACACACAGATTCCAGGCTAACAGGCTAAGTCACATCACAACTAGCTAGAAAGAGATGTCACTGACACACATTACTCTAGCAGTAGCTGACAGGCTGGGACACACAGGGAGGGTGTCTGCTCACCTCCCTGACCAAAGAGAAATGAACAGAGCATGCACCAACTCCTGCCACGCCCTCATGCAGCTATTGGCTACCTTGTCTTTTCCCACACATGATTGGACAGCGGCCCATGTGAAGGAATGGATGTATTTCTGGGTGGAGACTGCACTACTCCCTATAAAAGAACAGGCAGCCAACAGACAGTCGCAGCTTCGTGTTGCTTCGTGCGACGTCCTCCTGGAGAATGTGAAAATACTGCACCTGGTGACTCGTGAATGAGGAAACATTTCTTCAACGACTTTGTGGCTGCCCTGCACAGACAACACTGCTGGATGCCTGAGAAACTGTACTCCAAGACAGCGGCTTGTCAGGAATTGCCTCAGTCTGTCCTCCTTCTAGACGTCCTCTCTACAGACTATACTACCCCTTCTGTGTCCCTTTGTCTAATGGAGCTGGATCGCCGTGGAGGGCGGAGCTTATAGAATCCAAAACTCGCCACATCCGAGATCCGACGACGTAACGATGATGTTTTGCCTCGTTTTCAATTCTGAAAAAGCGCCAAAGTACCCAGCCGGCTCGGCTTGGATCTGCTAAGTTCGGGTATGTTCGGTTCTGCCTGAAGAGTACCAGCCTGCTAAGACTACTCCACAATAGAAGTCTCCTATATATGTTTCTGTCTTTCAATAAAGCTTTGGGCCTCCCTTTCCCACTCCCTTACCCTCCCCCACTTCCCCGATCACACCGCTTGATCTTTGTTGAAAATCTTATTGTGTTTAAGTTATTGTGAATATTACAGAATGGTGCTGTAAACGTACACAATTGATTGGCTATGCTGCCTATGCCAACATTCTGCAGGGAGCGCTATACAGAGAGCATTATTTGACATAAAGTCCAATATGTGAACCAAACAGTTTCTATATTACAAAGTGTAATGTGTAATAATGGCTCTGACATAATGAGTAGAAATGCAAACTACTAAATCACAGCTATTCCTGTAATAAAGTGACAGATAGGGCTCCCTGTCTCTGCTATAAAGAAACGGTAACATGTATGTGATACAATTATACTGAGTCATGTAGGCAGCTAATATAACAGGTAATGTGTAACTGGAACTTAGCCACAAACCACAGGAGCTGTGACCAGTATGAATAATGTGACATTTCACCAGGGATTTCCAGCTATTTTTGGTGTCCTCAACCTATACTTGTATATAAGATGTAAATATGACAAACAGCTGCAAACTACAACAATTTAAACAGATGAAGTAATATTACAAAGGTTAAAAGACAGCAGCTAAATCTATACAGGTAACGGACGACAAAAATAAATTTCCAATGTAATAAAATGTAACAACAACACGTAACATATCAAGGTGTAACAGGGAAGTGATAATATTACCAGACCTATGACTACTCTGTGAGAACATGTTATTAGTTCTCAGCATGAACTTGTGCGGTTGGTATTTAACTCTTGAAGAAAATCCTCCAGAGAGGAGGAAGCAGCTCATTGCTAAAGAGTAAAACACTTAGACCATTGTCATTAACATAGTAAATGTGTTATGCGGTTACAACGAGCCAGAAACAGATACGGGCACACCGCACCCTGTTTTGCAGCTACAACGAGCCGGAAACAAACACGGGCACGCACCAACCCGCTTTGCAGGCTACAACGAGACGGAAAAGGACAGGGGCAGATCCCGCATTGCGGCTACAACGAGCTGGAAACGGATACGGGCACGCCCCGCCCCGTTTTCTGGCTACAAGGAAACGGACACGTGCACACCCTGCCCCGTTTTGCAGGCTACAACGAGACGGAAATGGACAGGGGCAGACCCCGCATTGCGGCTACAACGAGCTGGAAACGGACACGGGCACGCCCCGCCCTGTTTTCTGGCTACAAGGAAACGGACACGTGCACACCCTGCCCCGTTTTGCGGCTACAACGAGCCAGAAACGGACACGGGCACGCCCCGCACCGTTTTGCAGCTACAGCGAGCTATTTTTGGTGTCCTCAACCTATACTTGTATATAAGATTTAAATATGACAAACAGATGCAAACTACAACAATCTAAACAGATGAAGTAATATTACAAAGGTAAAAAGACAGCAGCTAAATCTAAACAGATAACGGATGACAAGAAGACATTTCCAATGTAATAAAATGTAACAACAACACGTAACATATCAAGGTGTAACAGGGAAGTGATAATAATGCCAGACCTATAGTAAATGTGTTATGCGGCTACAACGAGCCAGAAACAGATACGGGCACACCAAGCCCCGTTTTGCGGCTACAATGAGCCAGAAACAGACACGGGCACGCACGGGCCCGTTTTGTGGCTACAATGAGCCGGACACGGACACAGGCACGCAACGCCCCGCTTTGCGGCTACAGCGAGCCGGACACGGGCACGCCCTGCCCCACTTTGCTGCTACAGCGAGCCAGAAACGGACACGGGCAAGCCCTGCCCCACTTTGCGGCTTCAAGAGCTATTTTTGGTATCCTCAACCTATACTTGTATATAATATGTAAATATGACAAGCAGCTGCAAACTACAACAATCTAAACAGATGAAGTAATATTACAAAGGTAAAAAGACAGCAGCTAAATCTATACAGGTAACAGACGACAAAAAGACATTTCCAATGTAATAAAATGTAACAACAACACGTAAGATATCAAGGTGTAACAGGGAAGTGAATATAATGCCAGACCTACTCTGTAAGAACACGTTATTAGTTCTCAGCATGAACTTGTGCGGTTGGTATTTAACTCTTGACGAAAATCCTCCAGAGAGGAGGAAGCAGCTCATTGCTAAAGAGTAAAACACTTAGACCAGGGGTGTCCAACCTTTTAGCTTCCCTGGGCCACATTGGAAGACGACGAGTTGGTTTGGGCCGCACATAAAATACACTAACCCTAACGATAGCTGATCATCGAAAAAACCATAGAAAACATAGTTAACATATTAAACTTACTTGGAAATGAAGTTAGTAAGAGTTAGGAAACCTGTTGCAGAATCATGATTAAAGCAGTAGTCCCATTACCAGCTACAATTTAACTTACCTGCATCAGTTCCTTAGTGGGGTTCGGAGAATTAAATGCCAAAAACTTTTTTTTTCCTCTCTTTCTGCACCCATGAATCATTTTTTTTATTGACCAGTTTGAAATGGTCACCGATATAGGTAGCATCAGGAGAACTAATAGAAATCTACAGAGATTTAAAGATAGGGTGGTGGGAAAAATGGTTCATGGAGCAGCCTCCGATGAGGGTAACAGTGGGTGATATTTTCACCCTACTCAGCACTGCACATTTAAAATGGTTTGAAATATTAAAAATACAATCATCTCTTAATATTTATATTAGATACATACAGAGAACACAGCTAGTTCATAATTGCATGGTGCAGAAAGTCCAAATTCAGAGTAACAACAATAAGATACTGGATAATCTTTCACTGCTGCTGATAGTTCGCACGGGTGACTCCCCTGTGCTGCGCTACGCAATGGATGTCGGGTGTGATGACGTCACCCCCGACATTCACTGTAAGCGCCACACGGGGTAGGAGACCAGGGAGGGAGCCAGAGCGCCAGCTGACGTGACCTCAAGGTAAGTATTTTCTTCTTTTTTTTTCAGTGCTGCCCCCTTGCCACAACCAAAACTCCTGCTGGGCCACATTGGCGGGCAGCGGGTTGGACAACCATGACTTAGACGATTGTCATTAACATAGTAAATGTGTCGTAAAGATGCTCATCATAAATGTCTCAAGACACGTTTGTTTATTATACTGTTAGACTGAATATAACACAGCTGATTATGTGATCTGAGTTGGGTAACTTTCTCTTCGTTTTTTTCTAACAAACATACATAAAAAACACATTTTCCTGTGTTTTCACATAAGAGACAAAAAAAATAACACAGATTCTTAGTCATAGTGAGAAACCATAATATAATTACCTCCAGGATAACCGGCTACGTCAGAACACAACTGTTCAGAAAGCGCTATCACTCACACACAAACTAGGAAAAATCATTAACCCTATAAGACAAGTTACTGGAGCCGAAAGGGTATAAGATTTCCAAATAACCCAGTAATACATATGTAACCAGTAATAGTAATGGGGGTAAAGGCTGGTCCGTGGGAGACCCCATCACCGTTCTCTTACTACTTGTGTGATTAGAAGTGACTCAGAATCACAGATTTGCAAGTGGTGGTGTCTGTCCCCTGCACATTATTACTTGACATTGTTGACGTACATCTCAGAGAGATTCCCTTCCAGACGTGTCAATGTAACCGAAAATGACAATCTGCCTGCAGTAAATTGTAATACACAGTGGGTTACAGAGTCTCCAGAAACTGTGCAGATTGTGGTCTGAGACACCAAGTATGGGTACATCTTGCAATCCAGTTAAAAGTTTCCTCAGACTCCCATTCCCAGACCAATGGTCAAACTAAATGGGTCAAGCAGGATTTGGAGACCTTTCTCCTCTGTTGTTGTTCCGACCATCAAGCCTCCTGGGTAACTATCTTGCTTGGGCGGCGTTCTCTCATAATAACCATCAACATGAATCCACCGGAGCATCCCATTTCTTTACCATCTTCGGCAGACACCCTGTTTTACCTAGCTTTTCTGATGATCCCACTGTTTCAGTACCCACTGTTCAAGGAATGGCTAGTGACTTCTCCAGAATCTGGTCCTCAAGTACAAGACAAGTTGCTACTATCCTTCAACCGACACAAACACTTTGCAGATCGCCATCGCAGAAGTCATCCAGTTCTTCATGTAGGGGACAAGGTGTGGTTATCCAGCCGTAACTTCAAACTCAAAGTACCATCTATAAAGTTTGCACCTCGCCATATTGGTCCCTTCTGCATCTCACATATATTCAATGCCATTACCTACAAGCTGCGGTTAACCACCTCTCTCCGTGTACATAATTCCATTCTTATATCCCTGCTCAAACCCTTAATTCTTAATGAAATTTCTAAAACTCATCTTCCTCCTCCTCCCATCAAGTCTGTCCAGGGAGACGAGTATCAGGTTGAACGTATTTTGGCGCTTGCACCATTCGAGGTAAAATACAGTTTCTGGTCCATTGGAAAGGTTGCGGTCTGTAAGAAAGATCTAGGGTCAACAAGAAAGATCTACATGCTCCCCATTTTCTTTCCATTTTCCTCAAGGGCCAGTCTGCTAATCTTTCTGTCCTGGAGAGAGGGGAGAGGGGTACTGTCAGGCGCCATCTCCGCACTGATATTTGGTGCGAGAGATGGTCACCTGTTTTCCCTGATTGTCGCGTCCTGTTTGCTAGCAAAGAGACGCTTACGGATTCCTCTGACATGCTGCGCGCGCATGCGCAGTAAGCTTTGCGTTCCATTGCTAGGCAAAAAGACGGTTCTTCGGCTTCCTGTCGGCGTTCTGCGTGTCTGACTGTCAATTACAGCCCAGCTATCAGGGCTTATCTCCAGGATTAAGTAGAAGCCTCTAGCATTACTACGGTGCCAGGGTATTGGTTCTCACACCTGCTTTAGCACCATGTTTGTTATCCTGAACCTGCTCCCGTTGTGAGCCAGCTATCTCCTTGACTTCCCTTTGTTTTATGTTTTGGCACCTTACCACTATTTCCTTCTCTCTGACTCCTGGCTCACTTTTGACTCTTTTTCGGATCTCCGCTCGTACCTCGCTATTCGGCTGGTTCTGAACCGGATTCATTGACTACGCCCGTCCACTCTGGTAATACGCTGGTGGCTGTCTCAGAGAATCGCGACCTGCGCACCCTCTTGCAGTGAACCTCAAACTCCCTTGCGGTTTCACACTGGGGAATATGGGACACCCCAAAGCACTTGTAGTGCATAATATTTAATAGATAGTGCTGCTAAATATGAATTTTTGCAGCCAGAAAAATTACTGTTTCACACTGGGGAATATGGGACACCCCAAAGCACTTGTAGTACAAAATATTCAATAGATAGTGCTGCTAAATATGACTTTTTGCAGCCAGAAAAATTGTGGTTTCACACTGGGGAATATGGGACACCCCAAAGCACTTCTAGTGCAAAATATTAAAAAAAATGCCTCCTCTATCCTCCTCTCTTCCTGCTCTAACAATTGCTAATAGAATTGCTAGCAGAATTTCAATAATAATTGAAAGAATAAGGTGTACAATAATTGCTCTGTCTTGCTCTAATACAGCCTGTGACCTAACCCTGCTCTCTCCCTCTGTTAAATGGCGATGGATTGCTGTGTAGGCGGGTATTTATGCAAATATCACGAGAAATGAGATCCGACGACGTCACAATGACGTTTTGCCTCGATTTTAAATCCGAATGGGCGGGAGAATAACGAGCCTGCTCGGCTCGGTACTCGGATAGGCGAAGTTCGGGCAGGTTCGGATCTCGGGGAACCGAGCCCGCCCATCTCTAATAGATAACACATCTATGACCAGCTCTGAGAACACGTTATTAGAACCCAGTGTGAACTCGTGCTGTATAGACGGTTTCCCCGTAGCCGCATGCGCATGCGCTATTTGGTGTTAGCCACGGCCGCGACTACACCAATTTTTGGAGGCTTGCCTTCACTCTGCATATCCAGAGGATACAGCGGCACCACTGCCACTACAGGGATGAGTGAAATCGACACCACGAGGCGTCACTACTGGATCAGAGTCTTTGACCGCCCAACGCCAACCTACTCTATCGGCATTTAGTTACGGAGTAATACCATTATATTGATACAGAGACTGCAAACTCAATCGCGTTGGGAGCAACGCTTTACATTGGGACTCATTCAATCGTACAGTCTGTTGGGACCTCCGTGTCCAATATTAAAGGACTATTGCTGATTATAGATTTGGAGCCAGTGTATTTTATTATATGGATGCACTTAGGTTGCCACCTTGCATTTCATGTTAACCATTGCAGCTCTGTGTTGATTATCATATCTTACCTTTGTGCCGGAACTTTACTGCAGTTCCGACTATACCTACATCCTAGCACGGAGTATTGCCATTATGTAGATACAGAGACTGCAAATCCCATTAAGGTTTGGAACAACGCTTTACATTGGGACTCAATTAACCGTTTCAGTTTTGGGACCTCCGTGTCCACCCTTTAAAGGACCATTGCTGATCCAGGGTTTGGAGCCAGTTATCTTGCTGGTTTATACTATATGTATGTATTTTAAGATTGCTACCATTGCAGCTTTGTGATTCAATGAATCATTTCTTACATTTCTGACTACTTTTGTGCGCTACGGGGAAACCATCTTTAACATATTTCTTAAAGGTCGGAACTACCCTTTGTATTTCTTTTATCCCCCTAAGCAGCCTCTTTCTTTCACCACCATAGAGGAGCGCTCACCAACCCCCCATTGCCACTTGTGCTGTATACACGTCCGTCCTTATGAAATGCTGATGTGTTTCTCACTTGAGCTGGTTTTATTTCCTTTAACAAACATACAAAAACAGCTTCCTGTATTTTAAGATAGAAGACAAAAACGAACACACAGATTCCAGACTAACCGGCTAAGTCACATCACAACTAGCTAGAAAGAGATGTCACTGACACACATTACTCTAGCAGTAGCTGACAGGCTGGGACACACACGGGAGGATGTCTGCTCACCTCCCTGACCAAAGAGAAATGAACAGAGCATGCACCAACTCCTGCCACGCCCCCTCATGCAGCTATTGGCTCCAGCCGATAAGAGAGACAACAGACAGACGCAGCTCCATGCTGCTCTGTGGGCTGTGCAACCACCATGGTTTCTTCCCACAGTCCAATAATATACTGGTAGGGTAACCGGCTGCTGACTACATTAACCTCTGTGTGTCTGTGCAGTATAGATATTAGACTGCAGACCCTGCTCAGGGCCACTGAGGCATGGGTATACACAGGGGCGGGCTGGCAGATTTCAGCCCGGGGGGCGCACAGGCGGCCACATCACATGTACCGCAGTTAGGGCCGGCCGGCCTCCGGATGCCATATCACCTGTTTTTACCGCCGGCCGGCCTCCGGATGCCATATCACCTGTTTTTACCGCCGGCCGGCCTCCGGATGCCATATCACCTGTTTTTACCGCCGGCCGGCCTCCGGATGCCATATCACCTTTTTTTTACTGCCGGCCGGCCTCCGGATGCCATATCACCTGTTTTTACCGCCGGCCGGCCTCCGGATGCCATATCACCTGTTTTTAAAAACAGGTGATATTGCATCCGGAGGGCGGCCGGCCTGCCCTAACTGCGGTAATACTGAGCTGAGGATAATAAATAATAATAATAATAATAATGTTAATTTTTCGTGTCATTATGGTCTCTAGGCTGTGACACTGCAAAACATCTACAAACTAAACAAAACAACAGGAAAAGTAATATTAACCAGATAAAAATGCTAATTCTATACAGGTAATGAACAACAACAAAATCCAAACTTACAATATGTAACATTTAAATGTAACTAAAAAGTCTAACAGTGAAGTGTAATGTGATATTAATACCTCTATGAGCAGCTCTGAGAACACGTTATTAGAGCCCAGTGTGAACTTGTGCTGTATACACGTCCGTCCTTATGAAATGCTGCTGTGTTTCTCACTTGAGCTGGGTTCATTTCCTTTAACAAACATACAAAAACAGCTTACTGTATTTTCAGATAGGAGGAAAAAAACGAACACACAGATTCCAGGCTAACCGGCTAAGTCACATCACCACTAGCTAGAAAGAGATGTCACTGACACACATTACTCTAGCAGTAGCTGACAGGCTGGGACACACAGGGAGGATGTCTGCTCACCTCCCTGACCAAAGAGAAATGAACAGAGCATGCACCAACTCCTGCCACGCCCTCATGCAGCTATTGGCTACCTTGTCTTTTCCCACACATGATTGGACAGCGGCCCATGTGAAGGAACGGATGTATTTCTGGGTGGAGACTGCACTACTCCCTATAAAAGAACAGGCAGCCAACAGACAGTCGCAGCTTCGTGTTGCTTCGTGCGACGTCCTCCTGGAGAATGTGAAGATACTGCACCTGGTGACTCGTGAATGAGGAAACATCTCTTCAACGACTTTGTGGCTGCCCTGCACAGACAACACTGCTTGCTGCCTGAGAAACTGTACTCCAAGACAGCGGCTTGTCAGGAATTGCCTCAGTCTGTCCTCCTTCTAGACGTCCTCTCTACAGACTATACTACCCCTTCTGTGTCCCTCTGTCTAATGGAGCTGGATCGCCGTGGAGGGCGGAGCTTATAGAATCCAAAACTCGCCACATCCGAGATCCGACGACGTAACGATGATGTTTTGCCTTGTTTTCAATTCTGTAAAAGCGCCAAAGTACCCAGCCGGCTCGGCTTGGATCTGCTAAGTTCGGGCATGTTCGGTTCTGCCGGAAGAGTACCAGCCTGCTAAGACTACTCCACAATAGAAGTCTCCTATATATGTTTCTGTCTTTCAATAAAGCTTTGGGCCTCCCTTTCCCACTCCCTTACCCTCCCCCACTTCCCCGATCACACCGCTTGATCTTTGTTGAAAATCTTATTGCGTTTAAGTTATTGTGAATATTACAGAATGGTGCTGTAAACGTACACAATTGATTGGCTATGCTGCCTATGCCAACATTCTGCAGGGAGCGCTATACAGAGAGCATTATTTGACATAAAGTCCAATATGTGAACCAAACAGTTTCTATATTGCAAAGTGTAATGTGTAATAATGGCTCTGACATAATGAGTAGAAATGCAAACTACTAAATCACAGCTATTCCTGTAATAAAGTGACAGATAGGGCTCCCTGTCTCTGCTATAAAGAAACGGTAACATGTATGTGATACACTTATACTGAGTCATGTAGGCAGCTAATATAACAGGTAATGTGTAACTGGAACTTAGCCACAAACCGCAGGAGCTGTGACCAGTATGAATAATGTGACATTTCATCAGGGATTTCCAGCTATTTTTGGTGTCCTCAACCTATACTTGTATATAGGATGTAAATATGACAAACAACTGCAAACTACAACAATTTAAACAGATGAAGTAATATTACAAAGGTAAAAAGACATCAGCTAAATCTATACAGGTAACGGACGACAAAAAGACATTTCCAATGTAATAAAATGTAACAACAACACGTAACATATCAAGGTGTAACAGGGAAGTGATAACAATACCAGACCTATGACTACTCTGTGAGAACACGTTATTAGTTCTCAGCATGAACTTGTGCGGTTGGTATTTAACTCTTGAAGAAAATCCTCCAGAAAGGAGGAAGCAGCTCATTGCTAAAGAGTAAAACACTTAGACCATTGTCATTAACATAGTAAATGTGTTATGCGGTTACAACGAGCCAGAAACAGATACGGGCACACCGCGCCCTGTTTTGCAACTACAACGAGCCGGAAACAAACACGGGCACGCACCAACCCGCTTTGCAGCTACAATGAGCCGGAAACAGACACGGGCACGCACGGCCCCGCTTTGCAGACTACAACGAGACGGACAGGGGCAGACCCCGCATTGCGGCTACGAGCTGGAAATGGACACGGGCACGCCCCGCCCCGTTTTGTGGCTACAAGGAAACGGACACGTGCACACCCTGCCCCGTTTTGCGGCTACAACGAGCTGGAAACGGACATGGGCACGCCCCGTCCTGCTTTGCGGCTACAAAGAGCTGGAAACGGACATGGGCACGCCCTGCCCTGCTTTGCGGCTACAAAGAGCTGGAAACGGACATGGGCACGCCCTGCCCTGCTTTGCGGCTACAAAGAGCTGGAAACGGACATGGGCACGCCCCGTCCTGCTTTGCGGCTACAACGAGCCAGAAATGGACACGGGCACGCCCTGCCCTGCTTTGCGGCTACAACGAGCCTGAAACGGACACGGACACGCCCTGTCCTGCTTTGCGGCTACAACGAGCCAGAAACGGACACGGGCACGCCCCGCACCGTTTTGCGGCTACAACGAGCTATTTTTAGTGTCCTCAATCTATACTTGTATATAAGATGACAAACAGCTGCAAACTACAACAATCTAAACAGATGAAGTAATATTACAAAGGTAAAAAGACAGCAGCTAAATCTATACAGGTAACAGACGACAAGAAGACCTTTCAAATGTAATAAAATGTAACAACAACACGTAACATATCAAGGTGTAACAGGGAAGTGATTATAATGCCAGACCTATAGTAAATGTGTTATGCGGCTACAACGAGCCAGAAACAGATACGGGCACACCAAGCCCCGTTTTGCGGCTACAATGAGCCGGAAACAGAGACGGGCACGCCCCGCCCCGCTTTGCAGGCTACAACAAGCTGGAAACGGACAAGGGCACGCCCCGCTCCATTTTGCGGCTACAAGGAAACGGACACGTGCACACCCCGGTCCGTTTTGCGGCTACAACGAGCTGGAAATGGACACGGGCAAGCGCCGCCCCACTTTGCTGCTACAAAGAGCCAGAAACGGACACGGGCAAGCCCCGTCCATCTTGCGGCTACAACGAGCCGGACACGGACACGGGCACGCACCGCCCCGCTTTGCGGCTACAGCGAGCCGGAAACGGACACGCCCCGCCCCACTTTGCTGCTACAGCGAGCCAGAAACGGACACGGGCAAGCCCTGCCCCACTTTGCGGCTTCAAGAGCTATTTTTGGTATCCTCAACCTATACTTGTATATAATATGTAAATATGACAAACAGCTGCAAACTACAAAAATCTAAACAGATGAAGTAATATTACAAAGGTAAAAAGACAGCAGCTAAATCTATACAGGTAACAGACGACAAAAAGACATTTCCAATGTAATAAAATGTAACAACAACACGTAAGATATCAAGGTAACAGGGAAGTGATTATAATGCCAGACCTACTCTGTGAGAACACGTTATTAGTTCTCAGCATGAACTTGTGCGGTTGGTATTTAACTCTTGACGAAAGTCCTCCAGAGAGGAGGAAGCAGCTCATTGCTAAAGAGTAAAACATTTAGACCAGGGGTGTCCAACCTTTTAGCTTCCCTGGGCCACATTGGAAGACGACAAGTTGGTTTGGGCCGCACATAAAATACACTAACCCTAACGATAGCTGATCATCGAAAAAAACATAGAAAACATAGTTAACATATTAAACTTACTTGGAAATGAAGTTAGTAAGAGTTAGGAAACCTGTTGCAGAATCATGATTAAAGCAGTAGTCCCATTACCAGCTACAATTTAACTTACCTGCATCTGTTCCTTAGTGGGGTTTGGGGAATTAAATGCCAAAAACTTTTTTTTCCCTCTCTTTCTGCACCCATGAATCATTTTTTTTATTGACCAGTTTGAAATGGTCACCGATATAGGTAGCATCAGGAGGACTAATAGAAATCTACAGAGATTTAAAGATAGGGTGGTGGGAAAAATGGTTCATGGAGCAGCCTCCGATAAGGGTAACAGTGGGTGATATTTTCACCCTACTCAGCACTGCACATTTAAAATGGTTTTAAATATTAAAAATACAATCATCTCTTAATATTTATAAGCTCAGCAGTGCTAATACATGCTTGTAACTTTTTCGGCATTTTGTGACACACTGCAAGAAACGGCTAATATGAACCGTTTGCTAAACGGCTACACTTCTGACGTTTGCTAAACGGCTACACTTCTGCCGTTTGCTAAACGGCTACACGTAGCCGTAACACTGCCGGTTCCTCCCCCAGACATTGAGCATATATACAAGGACTCAAATGCAACATGGTTATAATGAGACATGGCTTCACTAAACATCTTATTGATGAAGATACTCACCACTGCAATACTCTCTACATTGATCGATTGCGGTGTAACCAATGACTGGAAACTGCCAAGAAAAGAGTACATCAAGAATATCTTCTATACTTACCAGAGCATGGTTAGTTCCATATCATTTTTTATCCTGATTACTTTTGTACTTGTTACAAAATTATAATCATCAAGCAAATACAACCAAACTATTTAAGCTACATCCCATCAAGCCTAGAAACTCATAACTGGAGTCTGCTCCAAAGGGAAGAGGGAGCACTGTGAGGATCAGCCGCAATGCTAGCTATGGGCAACAGATGACATTTCTCCATCAACACTGACTACTACTGAATATATTGTAACTGATAGGATAATGTGCTCCAAAACAACCAACCTTTCGGTTCTCTAGCAACAAAATGATTAACGATAAAATAACATAATTTCTGATATACTGTCAGTAATCTAATTTTATTTTAATTTTCAGAGTTCTGGCAGCAAATGTCTACAAACCAACGCGTGCGCTACATCCAAATTCAAATTTTTTGTTGGCAGAACACAGATAGAATCCCTTTTACAAGTCTCACAGGTATGTTGTGTGTCATTACCAGTTGTGCTTTCACCTAGTGAAGAGCAGCTAGAACCAACCAGGTGTTCATCTTACTCACACATTGTAGAATACATTTTCTTATACTTGTACGCTTGGTTTTCAGAAGAAAGACGCAGCTATCGTTGTTGATGAAATTATGAAACAAGTCCACAGATTTTTCTACTGCCATCAAAGAGGTCTCCAGTACAAACAGCAAGACTTCGAGAAGATGATGTCGCTTTTATATGTCGAGACTCAGTTCCGACCAGATTGTGTAAGTCTATCTCAGTGTCATTTGTTTGTTTTTATTATTTTTTTACATGTCTTTTGTGTCTTTTTTTACTGTTTTTTACACCAGAGTATAGAAGTCATCGAAACCAAATGATTTATCTGTGGTTTTCATTTATTTTTTACAGATGCCACAAAACATCAGTATCCATCATCTTAGAAAGAACATAGCAGATTACTTCTTAAAACTCTCAGAACTTTTGGTGGAAGAGGTAAGTTTTCTACATGTAATGTGAATTATCTGACATAACTTCCACACTATCATAGTACATCTACTCGTAGAGGGCAATATATTCCCCTTGGAGTGCCTCCAGAATGGTCATGAATGCACTCTGCGGTGATGTATCTTCGTGATTTTTCCTTGCATCCCATAGCGGTGAGCAGGATAATCCCCAATGTTCTGGTACCGCAGTACATCACTGTGAGGTCCATCCAGTGGAGTTGAACCCCCTCCTTAATATGGCCAAGTAGGGTTATATGTTATTATAGAACTAGGTGAAGCCCTGAAGGTGTCTATCAGAGTGAGCACATTTCCACAGCAGTCCAGTATACAGAAGGATCACACACATCACAGTTGTTATCTTACTTTTGAATTATAACTCACCTGATTCTTCTTCTATTTTCTAGAATTACACAGCGTGCGCCTGTGGGATCATTCACAGCAAGATAACGAGAATCCTTTCATCGACTCATCGATTCTGCTCCCGTCACTTCCCAGGCTAAACAGACCGTGGGATTTGCTGCTTTTTATACAGATGAATGTGAAAATTACCAACGTGATTCAGTAAAAAAAACTCAATTATTATTTCTGTTCGTTGTGTCATGGAGGATCAGGGAAAATGGAAAAAAATTCTGATTAAATAAACTTTATTTTATTGTAAACTTGCATGTATCATTTATTTATTATATCAGATTAGCAGAATATTTTAAGAGTTAGTGTTTTTTCTAGTAAATTAGAAAGGTGTGAAATGTGCAGTATAGATGAATAAAGTACTAGGGGATTTTCCCTGTCGTGGGAAACCACTAATACTATAAATAGACCTTGCGGCTGTGCTAAGTTCATTGCGTATTGGATAGAGATGGGCGTGCTCGCTTGCCTTGAAACTGAAACCACCCGAACTTTGGGGTTCCAAGTACCGAGCCGAGTGAGATGGGCGGCCAAGGAGTGAAGACTTCTGTCTTGAACGCCCCAGCCAAGCCCCAATTTCTGTGTCTCCAGGTGGGGACAAGTGAGTAGAGAAATGATGTCAGATTTCCAGTGGGGTACAGTAGGGGCCTGAGTCATTAAGGAGAGCAATCCAAAAAAAGGAGTAAAAGTGATTCTGAACAAACCATGTTACAATGCAAGGGGTGCAGTTTATTATTTTGCACATAAGGTAAATTCTGGCTTTTTTCACGTAGCACACAAATACTTGATTGGTTTATTTTTACACTGAAATTTAATGTTGATCTAGGACTTGTCCTATGCCAACTATAAATCTTTCCCCACAGTTTAAATTTACCTCCCCCTCCAATGTAACTTGGTTTAGCCCAGATGCAAAGTTACTCCTTTTTTATGCTTTGCTCTCCTTATTGACTCAGGTAAGCGGGAATCTGAGGGTGGTCCTCAACTAGGCTTCTAGGCAGTGTAATTGCTGATAGTAGAAGATGTAGATCAGACTGGTACGGAGCTATGAATGATTGCTGCCATCCATTATGTCTGCCAAGCCACACACCCTAAATGATATATTTTAATGTAATAAAACAAGAAAATCATAATTGTTATGACAAACTTTCATGGCAATAGTGCAAAAAACACATTCTATGCTCTCCCTGAAAATTCACAAATTTATAAGAGCTATACCTATGATGAGTTACACTGTGCTTATCACAACAATACATTTAGTGACATCTTTGTCACCGGCACCTATA
The DNA here is from genome assembly GCA_036250195.1 of Mixophyes australis. Taxonomy (NCBI): domain Eukaryota; kingdom Metazoa; phylum Chordata; class Amphibia; order Anura; family Limnodynastidae; genus Mixophyes; species Mixophyes australis. The sequence goes on along the minus strand of JAVHZZ010000002.1, from coordinate 405,758,650 downwards.
GAAGAAACTAGGAGCCAACAAGCTCTTCAGCACGTAACAAATTCATAGGCACCTGTTGTACAGATATTAATCTAAAAGGATATTAGGTAATGCTTAAAGGGTAATAAAGAGTAACATTTTGAGTAAAGCCATTGGTTTTTCTTATAGTTCCCTGGTCTTGTTGAGCTCATGTCCTATTTATTTCATAGGTTACAGCCACTATCAGAGTGCACATGAAATGAGAAGCACCACGGGGTTATTCTTACAGCTGCTTTTGCTTGAAATGCTCTTTATTGTCCTGTTTTAAATTTTCCAGCCACTGTCAGACTGCACCAATCAGCACGTGAAGAAGGCAGCATGTAAAACATGGGTGTGTGATGTATGATAAGAAGCATCATTGGAATGTTCTTCCTTGTCTTGAAGATCTCATTGTTGACCTCTTTTTTTTTTTACTGTATTTATTTGCTGTGAGAGCAGCGCAGTGGTTAGTGTTTCTGCCTTGCAACGCTGGGGTCATGAGTTCCAATCCCAAGTAAGCACCTATCTGTTTAGACTTTTTAAGTTCTCCTCGTGTTGCACAGAAAATAGAATACTAACACAAGCTCTGAAACATGGAGTATAGAGGACATATAATTGATATTTGCTATACTGAAATATGGCCTCATTCACCAGCTTACTGCTGGTGACTCTTAAAGTTACAATAGTCTCTACATCTCTGATCAGTCTGGGTATGACTAATGGCTGTAAACTTCCACAGAGAAATGTCATCACCGAGCTCTACAAGACTTTCCTGAGCATGGTTCGTTTCTTAGCATATTTGCTCCTTATTCATCATCATCATCATCATTATTTACTTATATTGCGCCATTGATTCCGCAGCGCTGTACAGAGAACTCATTCACTTCAGTCCCTGCCCCATTGGAGCTTAGTCTAAATTCCCTAAAATACACACACACACAGACAGAGAGAGACTAGGGTTAATTTTGATAGCAGCCAATTAACCTACTAGTATGTTTTTGGAGTGTGGAAGGAAACCGGAGCACCCAGAAGAAACCCACGCAAACACGGGGAGAATATACAAACTCCACACAGTTTGCATGTGTGGCGGTCATGGTCGGAAATTGAACTCACTACCCCAGTGCTGTGAGGCAAAAGTGCTAACCACTTAGTCACCGTGCTTATTATTTTTGAGTCAAATTATGAATCAAAGCAAAGGTACCCACCATGCATCTGCAAAATCCTTCTACATGCCCCATGTATTATCCTGAGCACCAAGGCTAGGAAAAAAGCGAAGGTGTTTTGCATGATTCCTACAGATTTAATTGCAAGCTCTCATCTCTAATTCACACAGGGCTTCAGAAGTAAACAAATCTGTGTTTTGAGAAAGTATTTGAAAATAAGGGAGAAACCTGTTTAAATATGGGATGTGACAATTTCATATAATATAAGTAATAGGATAATTAGCTCAAAACCATCCAGCCTGTCTTAGGAGCAGACTTCTGACTCCTCAAGCAATACAATTAGGCTCTGGGTGTGTGTGTTAGGGAATTTAGACTGTAAGCTCCAATGGGGCAGGGACTGATGTGAATGAGTTCTCTGTACAACGCTGCGGAATCAGTGGCGCTATATAAATTAGTGATGATGATGATGATGGGTGGAACCCTGTTACTAACATTCTTTGGGGTAAATTATATTTCCAATATACTGACAGTAACTGTATTACTTTTTTCAGAGCTCAGGCTCCAGACCGCCACAAACCACTGAGTGTGATACACCTGAGTTTACTTCTGACAGATCCCTCATGAGATCCCTCTTCAATGTCTCACAGGTAGGTTGTGTTTCATCACCAATTGTGATTTGTAAGATAGGGTGCATAATAATCTTTTACTTACAACACAACATTACATTTTCTTATGTGACTTTAAGGTGGATGATGCAGTTATCGTTATTGAAGAAGTTATGGAGCAAAGCTTTCGGTTTTTCTACTGCCACCACCAAGGACTTCACTACAAACAGCAAGAATGGGAGAAGATAAAGGGACTTTTACATGGCCAGACTGGGAAGCTGCATGATTGTGTAAGGATATCTTCATGCCACCTAGTCTGTTTTTGTTTTTTTGCAAAGCATTTTTCTCTGTCTTAGTGGCCGTCTAAACCAAATCTTATTTTGTGGTTTTGTTTTTCTTTGTATAGATGGCAAAAAGCATCAATAATCATCCTCTAAGAAAGAACATAGACGATTACTTCATCAAATTATGGAACATTGTGAAAAAGGAGGTACGTTTTGTGGAGAAGTCTATCAGAGTGAGCACATTTCTACAGCAGTCCAGTGTCTGAGAGCAGGATACGTATCACACTAACCTGATTCTTCTCCTGTGTTCTAGAACTATACAACGTGCACCTGTGGGATCATTGAGAGCGAGATGAAGAGAATCCTTCTATCAACTGACCGACTCTGGTTCCGCATGAGGAAACGCTGTAACATCGCAGGCTGATCGGATTGTGGCAGCATGTTATACTGATGTTTAAGAGAATTACCAACATGCTGTAATAAAACTATGTCAAATATTATTGATATTAGAGATGAGTGGTTCGGATTATGTGAAATCCGACTAAATCTTTCTGCTTCTCCCGACAAACTCAAATCTCAAAAGAAAGCAAAATGTAATTTCCGGGAAATTTATTTGCAAAACTCTTGCGAGTTTTGGATTGTCATCTTTTGTATATATATAGTTCCCCCTCGTTTTCTGAAGTGCCTATAAATTATTATATCTAATCTTTTCTATGTTTCAAAACGTGTCTGTTTAGAAAGGGACAGTCAGTGAAATCTATATTTAAAAAGTGTGTTTGTGTGTGAGGGTCAGCACGCAGCTGCACAACCCCCAAAAAACGCTATATATTCTAATCTTCTCTATTTTTCTATTTTTCAATACTTGTCAATTTTGAAAGGGTCATTCAGTGTCATCTATATCAGAATAAAGGTGTTTATCGGGAGGGAGGGCTGAAAAATCATCCCCCGGGGTAAGCTTCATTCAACCCTGGAGTAAAGGGGACTGCCCCAAACTTGCAGCAGAGGCGGTCCCCAAGAAGGGGTGTACTCATTCTGATGCCAGGGCAACCGCGGCAGCTCACACTGTCACTGCGTCCCAGCTCGTAACAGGCAGCCGGGGCACGTAGCTTATAAATGAAATTATTGATGCCTTCTGAGTGGACATGGGGGGCGTGCTCTTGGTCCCATTTCTCCTATCTCCATGCTACCGGTTCCTGCTCATAAGCTTTTACTACATTGAGCTAAGTCCTGGGGGCATCCGAGTACCTGTGAGTGCGTCCAACTCTACAGGAAAGGCGGCTGCTATAGGTGAAGACCTCTGCTGCTAGTTCTAAAAGCTTATGACAGTTACTAGGAAGCCGTAACATCGTTAAGGATTATGTCCTGGGACCACTGGTGTAATAGCAATTTGAACTTCCAGTGTTTGGTTTTGCTATTAGTTGTTAGCTGACTTACATTTGCTCTCCACACAACCATTTCTGTTTAAATAAAAACTGTTACCTTTTGCCAAATTTTCATTGGTGTCTGTGTAGTTATTTATTTATTCAATAATAGTAATAATAATTCTGAACATGCGAAGGAGGATTGGGTGCAATGAAAGGGAGATGGCAACACTATGCAGTTTATTATTTTTGGAATTGAATCAAATGCAATGATGGCAAAGTTACAAAATCCTTCAGTAACACAGCTCGCTACAGACTTTGACTAAAATTGGTGAAAATTGAGACAGTTGTGAAGGGTTCAATAGAAATAAGACGGCAAGTGACTGGAAATGAATGTTAATGCTATGAATAGTAATATTGGAGCAAAAACAGCTCAAAATGACATTATTTAAATGTTTTTTACAATTTTTAACTGAATCCAGAACCAAAACCAAAACCTTTGTGATTTTTTGCCAGAACCGGTAGCAAAGCCGTAACACAAACGCGGATTAGAACCGACACTGGATCCGAAACTGAAACACGAGGGTCAGCTCACACCTTGAATTTATGTCCTATGTTTCATAGAGGAGCAAGGAAAAGTGAATTCTATTAAAAGTTCTGAAGTAAATAACTATAATTATTTTTGTAAGCTCACATGTGTCATTTATTTAATGTAATCATTAGATTATTATTATTATTATTATTATTATCATTTATTAGATCTGAGTCTTTTGAGAGTCAGGGAAGGTTTCCTACTAAATTTCAAAAGTGTGGAATGTGTAGCATAGATAAAGAAAGTACAAGTGAGTGTCCTTTGATAATTTTTTCTATTGTAAATGTGCTTTGGTTTAATGAGCCTGTGCTACTACCCTTACTACATGTGCAACCTCCTCCTCTCTGCTCACATGCAATTCGCTAATAGCAGGAGTCTCCCTCTCCGCACATAGGCTCGCTTTGCAGAGTTATCTCCCTCAGGCTGCTTAGGCGGCTTGATAGTGGATTTTCTGTAGTGATCCAGTTACAAGACCTCTCTGTGCAAATCTACACCCAGCTTCTCTTTTCATTGCTTGGGTATCCCTCTCTTCCTCTGTACATCCGGTAGTTTCATCAGACTCTGCTTTCCACACACCTCACTGCTTCCCCTGTTGCTAACATCACTCACCGACCCCCAGCACCTCTTCTTGTCAGCTTTCTCCTTCCTGCCTTACTCTCTTCTCCTCACAGATTCTCTGGTATGGCTGACCTCTGCTACACCCTCTGTTTCCATTGCAACCTCAGCAGTTGGCTGCTCAGTATAAGAAAGCCTCGTTACACTAAACCAAAACCTTTCATGACTTTTTTCTAAACCCGGTAGCAAGGCCGAAACACAAACCCGGATTAGAACCAGTTTTGAAACCGAAACACGAGAGTCAGCTCACATTTCTGATTTATGTCCCATGTTTCATAGAGGAGCAAGGAAAAGTGAATTCTATTAAAAGTTCTGAAGTAAATAAATATAATTGCTTTTTGCAAGCTCACATGTGTCATTTATTTAATGGATTCAATAAATCTCATTCTGTTGAGAGTCAAGGAAGGTTTCCTAGTTAATTTCAAAGGTGTGGAATGTGTAGCATAGATAAAGGAAGTACAGGCGAATGTCATTTGATAATTTTTTGTGCTGTAAATGTACTTCATTTTAATGACCCTGTGCTGCTTCCTTTAATACTTGTGTAACACCCTCAAATTAAATGCATGTGAGTGACACCCTGGATTTACACTTTAAACATACATCAAAAGCGCAGCCTGGGCACCATCCATCATTTCCAGCAAATGTAAGGCGCCCATGCCATGGACCTCACACTCACCACACCCCGGGTTTGGGGTGAACGGTGAGTCCAGGTCAGCTTCCAATGTTTCTGGTCACTATTGGGATGCTCCATTGTGGGCAGTCGGTTTACCCTGCTCTGGACCTAAGGATCACTGAGTCCAGGGGGCCTGGTGTGTGAAACAGCCGGTCTGTGTAATGCGCAGCATGCATAAGAAGCTAATTGTGCTACAGGCAGCGGAAGCCTCGTACTGGGAGCATTACAACCCAGAGAGTGGCCTGAGTATAATGTATCACGAGTAGCATATGTCATGAGCAGCAAGTGGTATGAGCTGAAAGTGACTTGAGTATGTGATCGCAGGGTATGTGATGTGACCCAGGTAGCACAGAGGCAGGGAAGAGTGAGATGAAATGGCAGTCCAAATTGGTGAAAGTCAGCTCTGGACATTGATTATGTGATACCTAACCAGTGATGAATGCACTTGCGTTATATACCAATTCTAGGAGCCATCAGGTTTTATTGTGCTAAGAAGCTTGAGGTGCTTAGTCTTGCACAGAAAACAGATCACTCACAGTAGCTCTCAGACCATGGAATACAGCCATTATAAAGGAATTGATTTGATTTTTGCTATACTGATATATGGCGTCTGTCTCCAGCTTATTGATAAAGACTCTTACGGGTAGATTCAATAAGCATCATTTAGAGGAGACTTTAGTAAAAACTCTGAAAGCTCCACCGACCGGTGACACATCTCGTCACCTGGTGGCCAATTGAATTCCCTTCCTAATGTTTCAATATTCTCTACAATTCTGATTAATATCGAAAATGGGAGATGCAGTTATTGTTATTGAAGAAGTTATGGAGCAAAGGTTTTTACTACTGCCACCACCAAGGACTTCACTACAAACAGCAAGAATGGGAGAAGATAAAGGGACTTTTACATGGCCAGACTGGAATGCTGCCTGATTGTGTAATTATATCTTCATTCCGCCTAGTTTTGTTTTTTTACAGATATTTTTTTATTTGTCTTAATGTGTTTGCACCAGAACTTAGTTGTCTTCTCCATTTATTTGTGGTTTTCTTTTACTTTGTATAGATGACAAAAAACATCAATAAGAATCTCTTAGAAAGAACATAGAAAGTTATGCCTTCAAACAATGGATCATTGTAAAAAATGTGGTATGTTTCGTACATGTTATGTGAATTATTTGATATAACTTCCATGGCAAAGCCAAAATCAACAGCACATAACAAATTTGAGGCAGCATTTGTGCAGATGGTAAACTAAAAGGTTATTAGTCCTCAATTGAAATGAAATAAAGAGCAACTTTTTGAGAAGCAGCTCATTGCTGAACTCTTTATTTCATAGATTACAGCCACTGTCAGACTGCACCAATCAGCATGTGAAGAAGGCAGCATGTAAAATGTGGGTGTGTACCATGAGACGTGTAAAATGAGATGAGAAGCAACATTGGAATGTCCTTATAGTTTCCTTGTCTTTAAGAGTTCATCTTTTTTTTTTTTTCCTTGTTACTCAACCAGTCCCAGAGTGGAACAGTGGTTAGCATGTCTGCCTCACAATGCAAAGGTCACGAGTTCGAATCCCAACTAGAATCTGTTTGGAGTCTGTATATTCTCTGTGTTTACTCTCCAAAAATGTATGTGTTTTACCAAATTTAGCCTGTAAGCTTGCACACTTGAGGCAGGGAGGAGAAGACGACGACATGAACTTTGTAAAGAGATGACAATGACAGGAACCCTGAGTGGATGTGAGCATCGTCGCTGCACACTGGAGGCACTTCGACACTTGGTAGGAGATGACGATGATAAGGACCTAGCAAAGAAATGACAAAAGCAGGAACTCTGAGAGGAGGTGAACATCGTCGCTGTACACCGGAGGTACTTGTACACTCGGGAGAAGAAGAAGAAGACGACGACGACGGCGAAAAGGACCTTGCAAAGAGATGGCAATGGCAGGAAATCTGAGAGGAGATGAGCATTGTCGCCGCACACTGGAGGTACTTGGAAACATGGGACAAGATGACGACGACAAGTAGCTTGAAAAGATATGGCTAAGGCAGGTGCTCTGAGAGGAGGTGAGCATTGTTGCCGCACACTGGAGGTACTTGGACACTTGGGAGGAGATGACAATGATCATGCAAAGAGTAGGCAATGGCAGGACTTCTGAGATGAGGTGAGCATCATCGCCGCACACAAGAGGTACATTGACACATGGGAGGAGATGGCGAATACGCTTAGATTGAAAAGAGATGACTATGTGACTATGGCAGCTACTCTGAAAGAAGGGGAGCATCGTCGCTGCAGACTGGAAGTACCTGGATACTTGGGAGGGGATGGCGGCGACAAGGACCTTGCAAAGAGATGGCAATGACAGGAAATCTGAGAAGAGATGAGCATTATCGCTGCACACTGGAGGAACTTGGACACTTGGAAGGAGATGGCGACGATAAGAACCATGCAAAGAGATGGCAATGGCAGGACCTTTGAGAGGAGTTTGAGCATCGTCGCTGCACACTGGAGACACTTGGTAGGGGATGTCGACTACAAGTAGCTTGCAAAGAGATGGCAATGACATGATCTCTGAGAGGAGGTGAACATCGTCGCTGCGCACTGGAGGTACTTGGACACTTAGGAAAAGAAGAAGACAGAAAAAAGGACCTTGCAAAGCGATGGCAATGGCAGGACCTCTGAGAGGAGGTGAGTAATGTCGCCGCACACTCTAGGTACTTGGACACTTGGGAGGAGATGACTATGACAATGATCATGCAAAGAGAAGGCAATGGCAGGACCTCTGAGAGGACATGAGCATCATCACTGCACACTGAAGGTACTTGGACAATTGGGTGGAGATGACAACTATGAAAAGTACCTTGCAAAAAGATTGCAATGGCAGGTACTCTGAGAGGTGGTGCATAGCTGCTGCACACTGAGGGAGGTCAGCATCGTCAATGTGCACTGAAGCTAATTGGACACTTGGTAGGAGATGAGGACAACAATAACCTCGCAACTATATGACAATGGCAGGAACTCTGAGAGGAGCTGCAGACTGGAGGTACCCGGACACTTGGGACAAGATGACGAGGATGAAAAAGGAACTAGCAAGGAAATAGCAATGACAAGACCTCTGTGAGGAGGTGAGCATCATTGCCGCACACATCAGGTACATGGACATTTAGGAGGAGATGGCAACGACAAGAAGCTTAGAAAAGTTATGGCTAAGGCAGGTACTCTGAGAGGAGGTGAGCACTGTCACTGCAGACTGGAGGTACTTGGACAATTAGGACGAGATGACAACGAGGAAAAGAACCTTGCAAAGAGATGGCAATGGCAGGAACCCTGAGAGAAGGTGAGCATCGTCGCTGCACACTGGAGGCTCTTGGACACTTGGAAGGAGATGGTGACAACAAGGACCTTGCAAAGGGATGGCAATGACAGAAACTCTGAGAAGAGGTGAGCATCGTTGCTGCATACTGGAGGTAATTGCACACTTGGGAGGAGATGACGACAACAATGACCTTGCAAAGAGATAGCAATGGAAAGAACTGTGAGAGGAGGTGAGCATCGGTGCTGCACACTGGAGTTACTTGGATGAAGGTGAAAAGAAACTTGCAAAGAGATGCCCCACATACACACACTACAATATATATGCAATATAATATGTGTACTATTTGTTCCACATATTACAGAGAACATATCTGTGTAGCAGAACAGAATGCACTATACGGGCATAGAAAACACAGCAAGCTTCACTAAAGACACCACGCAGCAGAGGGCGCTGTAGTAAGCTGACTCATTCCGGCGATACGGCTTTCTGGCAGTTTCGGCTTTTACCTAATCCCTTGTATGCAGCCACTGTCAGACTGCGCCAATCAGCATGTGAAGAAGGCAGCATGTATAACATGGGGGTATGAAATGAGTTATCATGTTTGTATGTACTGTACTTGTTACATACCTTCTTTCATGGCAATATCGCTGAGAGACTCACACACGTGTGTTTGAAGAGACTCAGCCTTACAGACCTGCAGCTGGTGGCGGCTACTCCCTAGTCTGCCAAGCACATTATTTTGTAACAGCATTGTCAGCCAGCCCGGGGAGAATCCCTGCCACACGTGTGAATGAAACTGAAAATGAGAATTTGGTTGCAGTTCAGTGAGTTACAGAATCTACAGGAACTGTGCAGATTGTGATCTGAGACACTAGGTATGGGCACACGGCTCCCTGTGGAGCGCAGGCATCTATGATCTGAGTGTAGCAGTAGCTCACAGACTCAGACACCAACCCCAGCGACGCCCTCATGCAGCTATTGGCTACTGCCGATAAGAGCGACAACAGACAGACGCAGCTCCATGCTGCTATGTGGGCTGTGCAACCTACTCCCAGAACCTGTAAATATACAGACACTGAACCTGGTCTCTAGTGAACCAAGAAAATTCTATGCACGTCTTAAGGGACTGTCCTCTGAGTGTAAAGCATACATTAAATATAATGGAAACATAATTTGAATTATGTGAATTAATTACATGAATTACTTATTTGTTAACATTTATTTATATGTTATAAAGCGCTTTACAAAGACTATTTAATCATTCACATCAGCTAGTCGTCCTGTGATCAAACTCCAGTTATCACCAGTTATGGATTATCTCTGCATTACGGAGATGTTGAATTTGTTGACCTACTGGATCAATTTAATTAGTCTTTTTCTCCTCCACAAATTCTGCACATGCGGAATTAAAACATCTACAAACTAAACCAAACAACAGGAAAAGTAATATTAACCAGATAAAAATGCTAATTCTATACAGGTAATGAACAACAACAAATTCCAAACTTACAATATGTAACATTTAAATGTAACTAAAAAGTCTAACAGGGAAGTGTAATGTGATATTAATACCTCTATGAGCAGCTCTGAGAACACGTTATTAGAGCCCAGTGTGAACTTGTGCTGTATATACACGTCCGTTCTTATGAAATGCTGCTGTGTTTCTCACTTGAGCTGGTTTCATTTCCTTTAACAAACATACAAAAACAGATTCCTGTTATTTCAGATAGGAGACATAAACGAACACACAGATTCCAGGCTAACCGGCTAAGTCACATCACAACTAGCTAGAAAGAGATGTCACTGACACACATTACACTAGCAGTAGCTGACAGGCTGGGACACACAGGGAGGATGTCTGCTCACCTCCCTGACCAAAGAGAAATGAACAGAGCATGCACCAACTTCTGCCACACCCTCATGCAGCTATTGGCTACCTTGCCTTTTCCCACACATGATTGGACAGCGGCCCATGTGAAGGAACGGATGCATTTCTGGGTGGAGACTGCACTACTCCCTATAAAAGAACAGGCAGCCAACAGACAGTCGCGGCTTCGTGCTGCTTCGTGCAACGTCCTCCTGGAGAATGTGAAGATACTGCACCTGGTGACTCGTGAATGAGGAAACATCTATTCAACGACTTTGTGGCTGCCCTGCACAGACAACACTGCTGGATGCCTGAGAAACTGTACTCCAAGACAGCGCACGGTGCAAATGACTGGACGTCTTGGAGAAGGTCGTGAAGTAGCCGTACGCACGGTGCAAACGACTGGACGTCTTGGAGAAGGTCGTGAAGTAGCCGTACGCACGGTGCGACGACTGGTCGTCTTGGAGCAGGTCGCGAAGTAGCCGTGCGCACGGTACAAACGACTGGACGTCTTGGAGCAGGTCGCGAAGTAGCCGTGCGCACGGTGCAAATGACTGGACGTCTTGGAGAAGGTCGTGAAGTAGCCGTACGCACGGTGCAAACGACTGGACGTCTTGGAGAAGGTCGTGAAGTAGCCGTACGCACGGTGCGACGACTGGTCGTCTTGGAGCAGGTCGCGAAGTAGCCGTGCGCACGGTGCAAACGACCGGACGTCTTAGAGAAGGTCGTGAAGTAGCCGTGCGCACGGTGCAAACGACTGGACGTCTTGGAGCAGGTCGCGAAGTAGCCGTGCGCACGGTGCAAACGACTGGACGTCTTGGAGAAGGTCGTGAAGTAGCCGTGCGCACGGTGCAAACGACTGGACGTCTTGGAGCAGGTCGCGAAGTAGCCGTGCGCACGGTGCGATGACTGGTCGTCTTCGAGCAGGTCGCGAAGTAGCCGTGCGCACGGTGCAAACGACTGGACGTCTTGGAGCAGGTCGCGAAGTAGCCGTGCGCACGGTGCAAACGACTGGACGTCTTGGAGAAGGTCGTGAAGTAGCCGTACGCACGGTGCAAACGACTGGACGTCTTGGAGAAGGTCGTGAAGTAGCCGTGCGCACGGTGCAAACGACTGGACGTCTTGGAGCAGGTCGCGAAGTAGCCGTGCGCACGGTGCGATGACTGGTCGTCTTGGAGCAGGTCGCGAAGTAGCCTTGCGCACGGTGCAAACGACTGGACGTCTTAGAGAAGGTCGTGAAGTAGCCGTACGCACGGTGCAAACGACTGGACGTCTTGGAGAAGGTCGTGAAGTAGCCGTACGCACGGTGCAAACGACTGGACGTCTTGGAGAAGGTCGTGAAGTAGCCGTACGCACGGTGCGACGACTGGTCGTCTTGGAGCAGGTCGCGAAGTAGCCGTGCGCACGGTGCAAACGACTGGACGTCTTGGAGCAGGTCGCGAAGTAGCCGTACGCACGGTGCGACGACTGGTCGTCTTGGAGCAGGTCGCGAAGTAGCCGTGCGCACGGTGCAAACGACTGGACGTCTTGGAGCAGGTCGCGAAGTAGCCGTGCACACGGTGCAAACGACTGGACGTCTTGGAGAAGGTCGTGAAGTAGCCGTACACTCGGTGCGACGACTGGTCATCTTGGAGCAGGTCGCGAAGTAGTCGTACGCTCGGTGTGACGACTGGTCGTCTTGGAGCATGTCGCAAAGTAGTCATAAGCTCGGTGCGACTACTGGTCGTCACACGTTGTGACGACTGGTCGCATTGGAGCAGGTCGCGAAGTAGTCGTACGCTCGGTGCGACGACTGGTCGTCTTGGAGAAGGTCGTGAAGTAGCCATACGCACGGTGCAAACGACTGGACGTCTTGGAGAAGGTCGTGAAGTAGCCGTACGCACGGTGCAAACGACTGGACGTCTTGGAGAAGGTCGTGAAGTAGCCGTACGCACGGTGCGACGACTGGTCGTCTTGGAGCAGGTCGCTAAGTAGCCGTGCGCACGGTGCAAACGACTGGACGTCTTGGAGAAGGTCGTGAAGTAGCCGTGCGCACGGTGCAAACGACTGGACGTCTTGGAGCTGGTCGCGAAGTAGCCGTGCGCACGGTGCAAACGACTGGACGTCTTGGAGAAGGTCGTGAAGTAGCCGTGCGCACGGTGCAAACGACTGGACGTCTTGGAGCAGGTCGCGAAGTAGCCGTGCGCACGGTGCAAACGACTGGACGTCTTGGAGCAGGTCGCGAAGTAGCCGTGCGCACGGTGCAAACGACTGGACGTCTTGGAGCAGGTCGCGAAGTAGCCGTGCGCACGGTGCGATGACTGGTCGTCTTGGAGCAGGTCGCGAAGTAGCCGTGCGCACGGTGCAAACGACTGGACGTCTTGGAGAAGGTCGTGAAGTAGCCGTGCGCACGGTGCAAACGACTGGACGTCTTGGAGCAGGTCGCGAAGTAGCCGTACGCGCGGTGCGACGACTGGTAGTCTTGGAGCAGGTCGCGAAGTAGCCGTGCGCACGGTGCAAACGACTGGACGTCTTGGAGCAGGTCGCGAAGTAGCCGTGCGCACGGTGCAAACGACTGGACATCTTGGAGAAGGTCGTGAAGTAGCCGTACGCACGGTGCAAACGACTGGACGTCTTGGAGCAGGTCGCGAAGTAGCCGTGCGCACGGTGCAAACGACTGGACATCTTGGAGAAGGTCGTGAAGTAGCCGTACGCACGGTGCAAACGACTGGACGTCTTGGAGCAGGTCGCGAAGTAGCCGTGCGCACGGTGCAAACGACTGGACGTCTTGGAGAAGGTCGTGAAGTAGCCGTGCGCACGGTGCAAACGACTGGACGTCTTGGAGCAGGTCGCGAAGTAGCCGTGCGCACGGTGCAAACGACTGGACGTCTTGGAGAAGGTCGTGAAGTAGCCGTGCGCACGGTGCAAACGACTGGACGTCTTGGAGCAGGTCGCGAAGTAGCCGTGCGCACGGTGCGATGACTGGTCGTCTTGGAGCAGGTCGCGAAGTAGCCGTGCGCACGGTGCAAACGACTGGACGTCTTGGAGCAGGTCGCGAAGTAGCCGTGCGCACGGTGCGATGACTGGTCGTCTTGGAGCAGGTCGCGAAGTAGCCGTGCGCACGGTGCAAACGACTGGACGTCTTGGAGAAGGTCGTGAAGTAGCCGTGCGCACGGTGCAAACGACTGGACGTCTTGGAGCAGGTCGCGAAGTAGCCGTACGCGCGGTGCGACGACTGGTAGTCTTGGAGCAGGTCGCGAAGTAGCCGTGCGCACGGTGCAAACGACTGGACGTCTTGGAGCAGGTCGCGAAGTAGCCGTGCGCACGGTGCAAACGACTGGACATCTTGGAGAAGGTCGTGAAGTAGCCGTACGCACGGTGCAAACGACTGGACGTCTTGGAGCAGGTCGCGAAGTAGCCGTGCGCACGGTGCAAACGACTGGACATCTTGGAGAAGGTCGTGAAGTAGCCGTACGCACGGTGCAAACGACTGGACGTCTTGGAGAAGGTCGTGAAGTAGCCGTACGCACGGTGCGACGACTGGTCGTCTTGGGGCAGGTCGCGAAGTAGCCGTGCGCACGGTGCAAACGACTGGACGTCTTGGAGAAGGTCGTGAAGTAGCCGTACGCACGGTGCAAACGACTGGACGTCTTGGAGCAGGTCGCGAAGTAGCCGTACGCACGGTGCGACGACTGGTCGTCTTGGAGCAGGTCGCGAAGTAGCCGTGCGCACGGTGCAAACGACTGGATGTCTTGGAGCAGGTCGCGAAGTAGCCGTGCGCACGGTGCAAACGACTGGACGTCTTGGAGCAGGTCGCGAAGTAGCCGTACGCACGGTGCGACGACTGGTCTCTTGGAGCAGGTCGCGAAGTAGCCGTGCGCATGGTGCAAACGACTGGACATCTTGGAGCAGGTCGCGAAGTAGCCGTGCGCACGGTGCAAACGACTGGACGTCTTGGAGAAGGTCGTGAAGTAGTCGTACGCTCGGTGCGACGACTGGTCGTCTTGGAGCATGTCGCGAAGTAGTCATAAGCTCGGTGCAACGACTGCTCGTCTTGGAGAAGGTCGCGAAGTAGTCGTACGCTCTGTGCGACGACTGGTCAGCTTGGAGCAGGTCGCGAATTAGTCATATACGCTCGGTGCGACGACCGGTCGTCGCACGGTGCAACGACTGCTTGTCTTGGAGCAGGTAGCGAAGACGTCGTACGCTCGTTGCGACGACTGGTCGTTTTGGAGCAGGTCGCGAAGTAGTCGTATTTCGCAAGCTTTACGGTGTACGTTCGGCAGTGACGTTATGAGGAGGGGCCGTATTCTTCATTGGTCGCGATCCCTGGCAGTCTGCGGTCACAGCACTCGTCTTGGAGAAGGTCGTTAAGTAGTCGTACACTCGGTGCGACGACTGGTCATCTTGGAGCAGGTCGCGAAGTAGTTGTACGCTCGGTGCGACGACTGGTCGTCTTGGAGCATGCCGCGAAGTAGTCATAAGCTTGGTGCGACTACTGGTCGTCACACGTTGCGACGACTGGTCGCATTGGAGAAGGTCGCAAAGTAGTCGTACGCTCGGTGCGACGACTGGTCGTCTTGGAGAAGGTCGTGATGTAGCCGTGCGCACGGTGCAAACGACTGGACGTCTTGGAGCAGGTCGCGAAGTAGTCGTACGCTCGGTGCGACGACTGGTCGTCTTGGAGCATGTCGCGAAGTAGTCATAAGCTCGGTGCAACGACTGCTCGTCTTGGAGAAGGTCGCGAAGTAGTCGTACGCTCTGTGCGACGACTGGTCAGCTTGGAGCAGGTCGCGAATTAGTCATATACGCTCAGTGCGACGACCGGTCGTCGCACGGTGCAACGACTGCTTGTCTTGGAGCAGGTAGCGAAGACGTCGTACGCTCGTTGCGACGACTGGTCGTTTTGGAGCAGGTCGCGAAGTAGTCGTATTTCGCAAGCTTTACGGTGTACGTTCGGCAGTGACGTTATGAAGAGGGGCCGTATTCTTCATTGGTCGCGATCCCTGGCAGTCTGCGGTCACAGCACTCGTCTTGGAGAAGGTCGTTAAGTAGTCGTACACTCGGTGCGACGACTGGTCATCTTGGAGCAGGTCGCGAAGTAGTTGTACGCTCGGTGCGACGACTGGTCGTCTTGGAGCATGCCGCAAAGTAGTTATAAGCTTGGTGCGACTACTGGTCGTCACACGTTGCGACGACTGGTCGCATTGGAGAAGGTCGCAAAGTAGTCGTACGCTCGGTGCGACGACTGGTCGTCTTGGAGAAGGTCGTGATGTAGCCATACGCACGGTGCGACGACTGGTCGTCTTGGAGCAGGTCGCGAAGTAGCCGTGCGCACGGTGCAAACGACTGGACGTCTTGGAGAAGGTCGTGAAGTAGCCGTACGCACGGTGCAACGACTGGTCGTCTTGGAGCAGGTCGCGAAGTAGCCGTGCACACGGTGCAAACGACTGGACGTCTTGGAGAAGGTCGTGAAGTAGCCGTACGCACGGTGCAAACGACTGGACGTCTTGGAGAAAGTCGTGAAGTAGCCGTACGCACGGTACGACGACTGGTCGTCTTGGAGCAGGTCGCGAAGCAGCCGTGCGCACGGTGCAAACGACTGGACGTCTTGGAGCAGGTCGCGAAGTAGCCGTGCGCACGGTGCAAACGACTGGACGTCTTGGAGCAGGTCGCGAAGTAGCCGTGCGCACGGTGCAAACGACTGGACGTCTTGGAGAAGGCCGTGAAGTAGCCGTACGCACGGTGCGACGACTGGTCGTCTTGGAGCAGGTCGCGAAGTAGCCGTGCGCACGGTGCAAACGACTGGACGTCAGCAACGATATGTCGTCTGCCACCGGAGTATATATAGAAGGACTCAAATGCAACATGGTTATAATGAGACATGGCTTCACTCAACATCTTATTGATGAAGATACTCACCACTGCAATACTCTCTACATTTTTGATCGATTGCGGTGTAATCAATGACTGGAATCAACCAAGAAAAGAGTACATCAAGAATATCTTCTATACTTACCAGAGCATGGTTAGTTCCATATCATTTTTTATCCTGATTACTTTTGTACTTGTTACAAAAGTATAATCATCAAGCAAATACTACCAAACTCTTTAAGCTGCATCCCATCAAGCCTGGAAACTCATAACTGGAGTCTGCTCCAAAGGGAAGAGGGAGCACTGTGAGGATCAGCCGCAATGCTAGCTATGGGCAACAGATGACATTTCTCCATCAACACTGACTACTACTGAATATATTGTAACTGATAGGATAATGCGCTCCAAAACAACCAACCTTTCGGTTCTCTAGCAACAAAATGATTAATGATAAAATAACATAATTTCTGATATACTGTCAGTAATCTAATTTTATTTTAATTTTCAGAGTTCTGGCAGCAAATGTCTACAAACCAACGTGTGCGCTACATCCAAATTCAAATTTTTTGTTGGCAGAAACCAGATAGAATCCCTTTTACAAGTCTCACAGGTATGTTGTGTGTCATCACCAGTTGTGCTTTCACCTAGTGAAGAGCAGCTAGAACCAACCAGGTGTTCATCTTACTCACACATTGTAGAATACATTTTCTTATACTTGTACGCTTGGTTTTCAGAAGAAAGACGCAGCTATCGTTGTTGATGAAATTATGAAACAAGTCCACAGATTTTTCTACTGCCATCAAAGAGGTCTCCAGTACAAACAGCAAGACTTCGAGAAGATGATGTCGCTTTTATATGTCGAGACTCAGTTCCGACCAGATTGTGTAAGTCTATCTCAGTGTCATTTGTTTGTTTTTATTATTTTTTTACATGTCTTTTGTGTCTTTTTTTACTGTTTTTTACACCAGAGTATAGAAGTCATCGAAACCAAATGATTTATCTGTGGTTTTCATTTATTTTTTACAGATGCCACAAAACATCAGTATCCATCATCTTAGAAAGAACATAGCAGATTACTTCTTAAAACTCTCAGAACTTTTGGTGGAAGAGGTAAGTTTTCTACATGTAATGTGAATTATCTGACATAACTTCCACACTATCATAGTACATCTACTCGTAGAGGGCAATATATTCCCCTTGGAGTGCCTCCAGAATGGTCATGAATGCACTCTGCGGTGATGTATCTTCGTGATTTTTCCTTGCATCCCATAGCGGTGAGCAGGATAATCCCCAATGTTCTGGTACCGCAGTACATCACTGTGAGGTCCATCCAGTGGAGTTGAACCCCCTCCTTAATATGGCCAAGTAGGGTTATATGTTATTATAGAACTAGGTGAAGCCCTGAAGGTGTCTATCAGAGTGAGCACATTTCCACAGCAGTCCAGTATACAGAAGGATCACACACATCACAGTTGTTATCTTACTTTTGAATTATAACTCACCTGATTCTTCTTCTATTTTCTAGAATTACACAGCGTGCGCCTGTGGGATCATTCACAGCAAGATAACGAGAATCCTTTCATCGACTCATCGATTCTGCTCCCGTCACTTCCCAGGCTAAACAGACCGTGGGATTTGCTGCTTTTTATACAGATGAATGTGAAAATTACCAACGTGATTCAGTAAAAAAAACTCAATTATTATTTCTGTTCGTTGTGTCATGGAGGATCAGGGAAAATGGAAAAAAATTCTGATTAAATAAACTTTATTTTATTGTAAACTTGCATGTATCATTTATTTATTATATCAGATTAGCAGAATATTTTAAGAGTTAGTGTTTTTTCTAGTAAATTAGAAAGGTGTGAAATGTGCAGTATAGATGAATAAAGTACTAGGGGATTTTCCCTGTCGTGGGAAACCACTAATACTATAAATAGACCTTGCGGCTGTGCTAAGTTAATTGCGTATTGGATAGAGATGGGCGTGCTCGGTTTCCTTGAAACCGAACCCACCCGAACTTTGGGGTTCCAAGTACCGAGCCGAGTGAGATGGGCGGCCAAGGAGTGAAGACTTCTGTCTTGAACGCCCCAGCCAAGCCCCAATTTCTGAGTCTCCAGGTGGGGACAAGTGAGTAGAGAAATTATGTCAGATTTCCAGTGGGGTACAGCAGGGGCCTGAGTCATTAAGGAGAGCAATCCAAAAAAAGGAGTAAAAGTGATTCTGGACAAACCATGTTACAATGCAAGGGGTGCAGTTTACTATTTTGCACATAAGGTAAATTCTGTCTTTTTTCACGTAGCACACAAATACTTGATTGGTTTATTTTTACACTGAAATTTAATGTTGATCTAGGACTTGTCCTATGCCAACTATAAATCTTTCCCCACAGTTTAAATTTACCTCCCCCTGCAATGCAACTTGGTTTAGCCCAGATGCAAAGTTACTCCTTTTTTATGCTTTGCTCTCCTTATTGACTCAGGTAAGCGGGAATCTGAGGGTGGTCCTCAACTAGGCTTCTAGGCAGTGTAATTGCTGATGGTAGAAGATATAGATCGGACTGGTACGGAGCTATGAATGATTGCTGCCATCCATTATGGCTGCCAAGCCACACACCCTAAATGATATATTTTAATGTAATAAAACAAGAAAATCATAATTGTTATGACAAACTTTCATGGCAATAGTGCAAAAAACACATTCTATGCTCTCCCTGAAAATTCACTAATTGTCATTGTGCAAGGTTTTGTTTCTGATTATTACTAAAACAACAAGATTTACCATTCTATTCTCGATAATTTATAAGAGCTATACCTATGATGAGTTACACTGTGCTTATCACAAAAATACATTTAGTGACATCTTTGTCACCGGCACCTATAGAAGAAACTAGGAGCCAACAAGCTCTTCAGCACGTAACAAATTCATAGGCACCTGTTGTACAGATATTAATCTAAAAGGATATTAGGTAATGCTTAAAGGGTAATAAAGAGTAACATTTTGAGTAAAGCCATTGGTTTTTCTTATAGTTCCCTGGTCTTGTTGAGCTCATGTCCTATTTATTTCATAGGTTACAGCCACTATCAGAGTGCACATGAAATGAGAAGCATCACGGGGTTATTCTTACAGCTGCTTTTGCTTGAAATGCTCTTTATTGTCCTGTTTTATATTTTCCAGCCACTGTCAGACTGCACCAATCAGCACGTGAAGAAGGCAGCATGTAAAACATGGGTGTGTGATGTATGATAAGAAGCATCATTGGAATGTTCTTCCTTGTCTTGAAGATCTCATTGTTGACCTCTTTTTTTTTTACTGTATTTTTCTGCTGTGGGAGCAGAGCAGTGGTTAGTGTTTCTGCCTTGCAACGCTGGGGTCATGAGTTCAAATCCCAAGTAAACACCTATCTGTTTAGACTTTTTAAGTTCTCCTCGTGTTGCACAGAAAATAGAATACTAACACAAGCTCTGAAACATGGAGTATAGAGGACATATAATTGATATTTGCTATACTGAAATATGGCCTCATTCACCAGCTTACTGCTGGTGACTCTTAAAGTTACAATAGTCTCTACATCTCTGATCAGTCTGGGTATGACTAATGGCTGTAAACTTCCACAGAGAAATGTCATCACCGAGCTCTACAAGACTTTCCTGAGCATGGTTCGTTTCTTAGCATATTTGCTCCTTATTCATCATCATCATCATTACCGATTACTTATATTGCACCCCTGATTCCGCAGCGCTGTACAGAGAACTCATTCACTTCAGTCCCTGCCCCATTGGAGCTTACAGTCTAAATTCCCTAAAATACACACACACAGACAGAGAGACAAGGGTTAATTTTGATAGCAGCCAATTAACCTACTAGTATGTTTTTGGAGTGTGGAAGGAAACCGGAGCACCCAGAAGAAACCCACGCAAACACGGGGAGAATATACAAACTCCACACAGTTTGTATGTGTGGCGGTCATGGTCGGAAATTGAACTCACTACCCCAGTGCTGTGAGGCAAAAGTGCTAACCACTTAGTCACCGTGCTTATTATTTTTGAGTCAAATTATGAATCAAAGCAAAGGTACCCACCATGCATCCGCAAAATCCTTCTACATGCCCCATGTATTATCCTGAACACCAAGGCTAGGAAAAAAGCGAAGGTGTTTTGCATGATTCCTACAGATTTAATTGCAAGCTCAAATCCCTAATTCACACAAGGCTTCAGAAGTAAACAAATCTGTGTTTTGAGAAAGTATTTGAAAATAAGGGAGAAACCTGTTTAAATATGGGATGTGACAATTTCATATAATATAAGTAATAGGATAATGAGCTCAAAACCATCCAGCCTGTCTTAAGAGCAGACTTCTGACTCCTCAAGCAACACAATTAGGCTCTGGGTGTGTGTGTTAGGGAATTTAGACTGTAAGCTCCAATGGGGCAAGGACTGATGTGAATGAGTTCTCTGTACAACGCTGCGGAATCAGTGGCGCTATATAAATTAATGATGATGATGATGGGTGGAACCCTGTTACTAACATTCTTTGGGGTAAATTATATTTCCAATATACTGACAGTAACTGTATTTCTTTTTTCAGAGCTCAGGCTCCAGACCTCCACAAACCACTGAGTGTGATACACCTGAGTTTACTTCTGACAGATCCCTCATGAGATCCCTCTTCAATGTCTCACAGGTAGGTTGTGTTTCATCACCAATTGTGATTTGTAAGATAGGGTGCACAATAATCTTTTACTTACAACACAACATTACATTTTCTTATGTGACTTTAAGGTGGATGATGCAGTTATCGTTATTGAAGAAGTTATGGAGCAAAGCTTTCGGTTTTTCTACTGCCACCACCAAGGACTTCACTACAAACAGCAAGAATGGGAGAAGATAAAGGGACTTTTACATGGCCAGACTGGGAAGCTGCCTGATTGTGTAAGGATATCTTCATGCCACCTAGTCTGTTTTTGTTTTTTTGCAAAGCATTTTTCTCTGTCTTAGTGGCCGTCTAAACCAAATCTTATTTTGTGGTTTTGTTTTTCTTTGTATAGATGGCAAAAAGCATCAATAATCTTCCTCTAAGAAAGAACATAGACGATTACTTCATCAAATTATGGAACATTGTGAAAAAGGAGGTACGTTTTGTGGAGAAGTCTATCAGAGTGAGCACATTTCTACAGCAGTCCAGTGTCTGAGAGCAGGACACGTATCACACTAACCTGATTCTTCTCCTGTGTTCTAGAACTATACAACGTGCACCTGTGGGATCATTGAGAGCGAGATGAAGAGAATCCTTCTATCAACTGACCGACTCTGGTTCCGCATGAGGAAACGCTGTAACATCGCAGGCTGATCGGATTGTGGCAGCATGTTATACTGATGTTTAAGAGAATTACCAACATGCTGTAATAAAACTATGTCAAATAATATTGATATTAGAGATGAGTGGTTCGGATTATGTGAAATCCGAATAAATCTTTCTGCTTCTCCCGACAAACTCAAATCTCAAAAGAAAGCAAAATGTAATTTCCGGGAAATTTATTTGCAAAACTCTTGCGAGTTTTGGATTGTCATCTTTTGTATATATAGTTCCCCCTCGTTTTCATAAGTGCCTATAAATTATTATATCTAATCTTTTCTATGTTTCAAAATGTGTCTGTTTAGAAAGGGACAGTCAGTGAAATCTATATTTAAAAAGTGTGTTTGTGTGTGAGGGTCAGCACGCAGCTGCACAACCCCCAAAAAACGCTATATATTCTAATCTTCTCTATTTTTCTATTTTTCAATACTTGTCAATTTTGAAAGGGTCATTCAGTGACATCTATATCAGAATAGGTGTTTATCGGGAGGGAGGGCTGAAAAATCATCCCCCCCGGGATAAGCTTCATTCAACCCCGGAGTAAAGGGGACTGCCCCAAACTTGCAGCAGAGGCGGTCCCCAAGAAGGGGTGTACTCATTCTGATGCCAGGGCAACCGCGGCAGCTCACACTGTCACTGCGTCCCAGCTCGTAACAGGCAGCCGGGGCACGTAGCTTATAAATGAAATTATTGATGCCTTCTGAGTGGACATGGGGGGCGTGCTCTTGGTCCCATTTCTCCTATCTCCATGCTACCGGTTCCTGCTCATAAGCTTTTACTACATTGAGCTAAGTCCTGGGGGCATCTGAGTACCTGTGAGTGCGTCCAACTCTACGGGAAAGGCGGCTGCTATAGGTGAAGACCTCTGCTGCTAGTTCTAAAAGCTTATGACAGTTACTAGGAAGCCGTAACATCGTTAAGGATTATGTCCTGGGACCACTAGTGTAATAGCAATTTGAACTTCCAGTGTTTGGTTTTGCTATTAGTTGTTAGCTGACTTACATTTGCTCTCCACACAACCATTTCTGTTTAAATAAAAACTGTTACCTTTTGCCAAATTTTCATTGGTGTCTGTGTAGTTATTTATTTATTCAATAATAGTAATAATAATTCTGAACATGCGAAGGAGGATTGGGTGCAATGAAAGGGAGATGGCAACACTATGCAGTTTATTATTTTTGGAATTGAATCAAATGCAATGATGGCAAAGTTACAAAATCCTTCAGTAACACAGCTCGCTACAGACTTTGACTAAAATTGGTGAAAATTGGGACAGTTGTGAAGGGTTCAATAGAAATAAGACGGCAAGTGACTGGAAATGAATGTTAATGCTATGAATAGTAATATTGGAGCAAAAACAGCTCAAAATGACATTATTTAAATGTTTTTTACAATTTTTAACTGAATCCAGAACCAAAACCAAAACCTTTTTGATTTTTTGCCAGAACCGGTAGCAAAGCCGTAACACAAACGCGGATTAGAACCGACACTGGATCCGAAACTGAAACACGAGGGTCAGCTCACACCTTGAATTTATGTCTCATGTTTCATAGAGGAGCAAGGAAAAGTGAATTCTATTAAAAGTTCTGAAGTAAATAAATATAATTATTTTTTGTAAGCTCACATGTGTCATTTATTTAATGTAATCATTATATCTGAGTCTTTTGAGAGTCAGGGAAGGTTTCCTACTAAATTTCAAAAGTGTTGAATGTGTAGCATAGCAACCTCCTCCTCTCTGCTCACATGCAATTCGCTAATAGTGGGAGTCTCCCTCTCAACACATAGGCTTGCTTTGCCGAGTTATCTCCCTCAGGCTGCTTAGGCGGCTTGATAGTGGATTTTCTGTAGTGATCCAGTTACAAGACCTCTCTGTGCATATCTACACCCAGCTTCTCTTTTCATTGCTTGGGTATCCCTCTCTTCCTCTGTACATCCGGTAGTTTCGTCAGACTCTGCTTTCCACACACCTCACTGCTTCCCCTGTTGCTAACATCTCTCACCGACCCCCAGCACCTCTTCTTGTCAGCTTTCTCCTTCCTGCCTTACTCTCTTCTCCTCACAGAGTCTCTGGTATGGCTGACCTCTGCTACACCCTCTGTTTCCATTGCAACCTCAGCACTTGGCTGCTCAGTATAAGAAAGCCTGGTTACACTAAACCAAAACCTTTCGTGATTTTTTTCTAAACCCGGTAGCAAGGCCGAAACACAAACCCGGATTAGAACCAGTTTTGAAACCGAAACACGAGAGTCAGCTTACATTTCTGATTTATGTCCCATGTTTCATAGAGGAGCAAGGAAAAGTGAATTCTATTAAAAGTTCTGAAGTAAATAAATATAATTGCTTTTTGCAAGCTCACATGTGTCATTTATTTAATGGATTCAATAAATCTGATTCTGTTGAGAGTCAAGGAAGGTTTCCTAGTTAATTTCAAAGGTGTGGAATGTGTAGCATAGATAAAGGAAGTACAGGCGAATGTCATTTGATAATAATTTGTGCTGTAAATGTACTTTGGTTTAATGACCCTGTGCTGCTTCCTTTAATACTTGTGTAACACCCTCAGATTAAATGCATGTGAGTGACACCCTGGATTTACACTTTAAACATACATCAAAAGCGCAGCCTGGGCACCATCCATCATTTCCAGAAAATGTAGGGCGCCCATGCCATGGACCTCACACTCACCCCACCCCGGATTTGGGGTGAACGGTGAGTCCAGGTCAACTACCAATGTTTCTGGTCACTATTGGGATGCTCCGTTGTGGGCAGTCGGGTTACCCTGCTCTGGACCTCAAGATTACTGAGTCCAGGGGGCCTGGTGTGTGAAACAGCCGGTGTGTGTAATGCGCAGCATGCATAAGAAGCTAATTGTGCTACAGGCAGCAGAAGCCTCGTACTGGGAGCATTACAACCCAGAGAGTGGCCTGAGTATAATGTATCACGAGTAGCATATGTCATGAGCAGCAAGTGGTATGAGCTGAAAGTGACTTGAGTATGTGATCGCAGGGTATGTGTGCTGACCCAGGTAGCACAGAGGCAGGGAAGAGTGAGATGAAATGGCAGTCCAAATTGGTGAAAGTCAGCTCTGGACATTGATTATGTGATACCTAACCAGTGATGAATGCACTTGCGTTATATACCAATTCTAGGAGCCATCAGGTTTTATTGTGCTAAGAAGCTTGAGGTGCTTAGTCTTGCACAGAAAACAGATCACTCACAGTAGCTCTCAGACCATGGAATACAGCCGTTATAAAGGAATTGATTTGATTTTTGCTATATTGATATATGGCCTCTGTCTCCAGCTTATTGATAAAGACTCTTACGGGTAGATTCAATAAGCATCATTTAGAGGAAACTTTAGTAAAAACTCTGAAAGCTTCACCGACCGGTGACACATCTCGTCACCTGGTGGCCAATTGAATTCCCTTCCTAATGTTTCAATATTCTCTACAATTCTGATTAATATAGGAAATGGGAGATGCAGTTATTGTTATTGAAGAAGTTATGGAGCAAAGGTTTTTACTACTGCCACCACCAAGGACTTCACTACAAACAGCAAGAATGGGAGAAGATAAAGGGACTTTTACATGGCCAGACTGGAATGCTGCCTGATTGTGTAATTATATCTTCATTCCGCCTAGTTTTGTTTTTTTACAAATAATTTTTTATTTGTCTTAATGTGTTTGCACCAGAACTTAGTTGTCTTCTCCATTTATTTGTGGTTTTCTTTTACTTTGTATAGATGACAAAAAACATCAATAAGAATCTTTTAGAAAGAACATAGAAAGTTATGTCTTCAAACAATGGATCATTGTAAAAAATGTGGTATGCTTCGTACATGTTATGTGAATTATTTGATATAACTTCCATGGCAAAGCCAAAATCAACAGCACATAACAAATTTGAGGCAGCATTTGTGCAGATGGTGAACTAAAAGGTTATTAGTCCTCAATTGAAATGAAATAAAGAGCAACTTTTTGAGAAGCAGCTCATTGCTGAACTGTTTATTTCATAGATTACAGCCACTGTCAGACTGCACCAATCAGCATGTGAAGAAGGCAGCATGTAAAATGTGGGTGTGTACCATGAGACGTGTGCAATGAGATGAGAAGCAACATTAGAATGTCCTTATAGTTTCCTTGTCTTTAAGAGTTCATCTTTTTTTTTTTTTTCCGTGTTACTCAACCAGTCCCAGAGTGGAACAGTGGTTAGCATGTCTGCCTCACAATGCAAAGGTCACGAGTTCGAATCCCAACTAGAATCTGTTTGGAGTCTGTATATTCTGTGTGTTTGCTCTCCAAAAATGTATGTGTTTTACCGAAGGAGAAGACGACGACATGAACTTTGTAAAGAGATGACAATGACAGGAACCCTGAGAGGAGGTGAGCATCGTTGCCGCACACTGGAAGTACTTGGACACATGGGACAAGATGACAACGACAAGTAGCTTGAAAAGAGATGGCTAAGGCAGGTGCTCTGAGAGGAGGTGAGCATCATAGCGGTGCACTTGGGAGGAGAAGACAACAACAACGACCTTGCAAAGAAATGGCAATGACAGGAACCCTGAGTGGAGGTGTACATCGGAGGTACTTGGACACTTGGTAGGAGATGGCGACGGCAAGTAGCTTGCAAAGAAACGGCAATGGCAGGATTTCTGAGAGAAGGTGAGCATCGTCGCTGCACACTGGAGGCTCTTGGACACTTGGAAGGAGATGGTGACAACAAGGACCTTGCAAAGGGATGGCAATGACAGAAACTCTGAGAAGAGGTGAGCATCGTTGCTGCATACTGGAGGTAATTGCACACTTGGGAGGAGATGACGACAACAATGACCTTGCAAAGAGATGGCAATAGAAAGAACTGTGAGAGGAGGTGAGCATCGGTGCTGCACACTGGAGTTACTTGGATGAAGGTGAAAAGAAACTTGCAAAGAGATGCCACACATACACAAACTACAATATATATGCAATATAATATGTGTAATATTTGTTCCACATATTACAGAGAACATATCTGTGTAGCAGAACAGAATGCACTATACGGGCAAAGAAAACACAGCAAGCTTCACTAAAGACACCACACAGCAGAGGGCGCTGTAGTAAGCTGACTCATTTTGGCGATACGGCTTTCTGGCAGTTTCGGCTTTTACCTAATCCCTTGTATGCAGCCACTGTCAGACTGCGCCAATCAGCATGTAAAGAAGGCAGCATGTATAACATGGGGGTATGAAATGAGTTATCATGCTTGTATGTACTGTACTTGTTACATACCCTCTTTCATGGCAATATCGCTGAGAGACTCACACACGTGTGTTTGAAGAGACTCAGCCTTACAGACCTGCAGCTGGTGGCGGCTACTCCCTGGTCTGCCATGCACATTATTTGTAACAGCATTGTCAGCCAGCCCGGGGAGAATCCCTTCCACACGTGTGAATGAAACTGAAAATGAGAATTTGGTTGCAGTTCAGTGAGTTACAGAATCTACAGGAACTGTGCAGATTGTGATCTCAGACACTAGGTATGGGCACACGGCTCCCTGTGGAGCGCAGGCATCTATGATCTGAGTGTAGCAGTAGCTCACAGACTCAGACACCAACTCCAGCGACGCCCTCATGCAGCTATTGGCTACTGCCGATAAGAGCGACAACAGACAGACGCAGCTCCATGCTGCTATGTGGGCTGTGCAACCTACTCCCAGAACCTGTAAATATACAGACACTGAACCTGGTCTCTAGTGAACCAAGAAAATTCTATGCACCTCTTTTGGGACTGTCCTCTGAGTGTAAAGCATACATTAAATATAATGGAAACATAATTTGAATTATGTGAATTACATGAATTACTTATTTGTTAACATTTATTTATATGTTATAAAGCGCTTTACAAAGACTATTTAATCATTCACATCAGCTAGTCGTCCTGTGATCAAACTCCAGTTATCACCAGTTATGGATTATCTCTGCATTACGGAGATGTTGAATTTGTTGACCTACTGGATCAATTTAATTAGTCTTTTTCTCCTCCACAGATTCTGCACATGTGGAATTATTCACGGAGATGGCCCAGGTATACCTTCATGGCATCCATCGACAAATGGGCGCTATCCTGTCTGCCTTGGGCCAAACCATGGACTATATTGTCCTGTTAATCAAGTTACATAAATAATTTTGGTTTCACGTTTTTCAAAATTGATTTACAATGTATGCAGAGAGTGATACATACAATGCAACAAAGCACTAGATCAAAGTAATTCATGTAACATAGTGGCAGATAGTGCTCCCCGATTCTGTTATAAAAAGACAATAAAATATGTGTGTTACAATTATTCTGACCAATCAAGTCATTTATTTGTAACTGCAACTTATCTGCCACTGTGGTTTCTTCCCATAGTCCAATAATATACTGGTAGGGTAACCGGCTGCTGACTACATTAACCTCTGTGTGTCTGTGCAGTGTAGATATTAGACTGCAGACCCTGCTCAGGGCCACTGAGGCAGGGGTATACATCAGCAAAAATGTTGGTGTTCTATAAATAAAGGAGAATAAGTAATAATAATAATAATGTAACTTTTTCGTGTCATTATAGTATCTAGGCTGTGACACTGCAAAACATCTACAAACTAAACCAAACAACAGGAAAAGTAATATTAAGCAGATAAAAATGCTAATTCTATACAGGTAATGAACAACAACAAAATCCAAACTTACAATATGTAACATTTAAATGTAACTAAAAAGTCTAACAGTGAAGTGTAATGTGATATTAATACCTCTATGAGCAGCTCTGAGAACACGTTATTAGAGCCCAGTGTGAACTTGTGCTGTATACACGTCCGTCCTTATGAAATGCTGCTGTGTTTCTCACTTGAGCTGGTTTCATTTCCTTTAACAAACATACAAAAACAGCTTCCTGTATTTTCAGATAGGAGACATAAACGAACACACAGATTCCAGGCTAACCGGCTAAGTCACATCACAACTAGCTAGAAAGAGATGTCACTGACACACATTACTCTAGCAGTAGCTGACAGGCTGGGACACACAGGGAGGATGTCTGCTCACCTCCCTGACCAAAGAGAAATGAACAGAGCATGCACCAACTCCTGCCACACCCTCATGCAGCTATTGGCTACCTTGCCTTTTCCCACACATGATTGGACAGCGGCCCATGTGAAGGAACGGATGCATTTCTGGGTGGAGACTGCACTACTCCCTATAAAAGAACAGGCAGCCAACAGACAGTCGCAGCTTCGTGTTGCTTCGTGCAACGTCCTCCTGGAGAATGTGAAGATACTGCACCTGGTGACTCGTGAATGAGGAAACATCTCTTCAACGACTTTGGGGCTGCCCTGCACAGACAACACTGCTGGATGCCTGAGAAACTGTACTCCAAGACAGCGGCTTGTCAGGAATCGCCTCAGTCTGTCCTCCTTCGAGACCTCCTCTCTACAGACTATACTACCCCTTCTGTGTCCCTCTGTGAAATGGCGCAGGATCGCCGCGGAGGGCGGAGCTTATAGATTCCAAAACTCATGACATCCGAGATCCGACGACGTAACGATGATGTTTTACCTTGTTTTCAATTCTGAAAAAGCGCCAAAGTACCCAGCCGGCTCAGCTTGGATCTGCTAAGTTCGGGCATGTTCGGTTCTGCCTGAAGAGTACCAGCCTGCTAAGACTACTCCACAA
This sequence comes from Mixophyes australis, assembly GCA_036250195.1. Classification (NCBI taxonomy): domain Eukaryota; kingdom Metazoa; phylum Chordata; class Amphibia; order Anura; family Limnodynastidae; genus Mixophyes; species Mixophyes australis. Next base: position 405,729,293 of record JAVHZZ010000002.1, on the reverse strand, counting down.
TAGAAGTCTACTATATATGTTTCTGTCTTTCAATAAAGCTTTGGGCCTCCCTTTCCCACTCCCTTACCCTCCCCCACTTCCCCGATCACACCGCTTAATCTTTGTTGAAAATCTTATTGTGTTTAAGTTATCGTGAATATTACAGAATGGTGCTGTAAACGTACACAATTGATTGGCTATGCTGCCTATGCCAACATTCTGCAGGGAGCGCTATACAGAGAGCATTATTTGACATAAAGTCCAATATGTGAACCAAACAGTTTCTATATTACAAAGTGTAATGTGTAATAATGGCTCTGACATACTGAGTAGAAATGCAAACTACTAAATCACAGCTATTCCTGTAATAAAGTGACAGATAGGGCTCCCTGACTCTGCTATAAAGAAACGGTAACATGTATGTGATACAATTATACTGAGTCATGTAGGCAGCTAATATAACAGGTAATGTGTAACTGGAACTTAGCCACAAACCGCAGGAGCTGTGACCAGTATGAATAATGTGACATTTCACCAGGGATTTCCAGCTATTTTTGGTGTCCTCAACCTATACTTGTATATAGGATGTAAATATGACAAACAACTGCAAACTACAACAATTTAAACAGATGAAGTAATATTACAAAGGTAAAAAGACATCAGCTAAATCTATACAGGTAACGGACGACAAAAAGACATTTCCAATGTAATAAAATGTAACAACAACACGTAACATATCAAGGTGTAACAGGGAAGTGATAACATTACCAGACCTATGACTACTCTGTGAGAACACGTTATTAGTTCTCAGCATGAACTTGTGCGGTTGGTGTTTAACTCTTGAAGAAAATCCTCCAGAGAGGAGGAAGCAGCTCATTGCTAAAGAGTAAAACACTTAGACCATTGTCATTAACATAGTAAATGTGTTATGCGGTTACAACGAGCCAGAAACAGATACGGGCACACCGCGCCCTGTTTTGCAGCTTCAACGAGCCGGAAACAAACACGGGCACGCACCAACCCGTTTTGCAGCTACAACGAGCCAGAAACAGACACGGGCACGCACGGCCCCGTTTTGCGGCTACAAGGAAACGGACACGGGCACACCCCAACCCATTTTGCGGCTGCAATGAGCCGGAAACAGACACGGGCACGCACGGCCCCGCTTTGCAGGCTACAACGAGACGGACAGGGGCAGACCCCGCATTGCGGCTACAACGAGCTGGAAACGGACACGGGCACGCCCTGCCCCGTTTTGTGGCTACAAGGAAACGGACACGTGCACACCCTGCCCCGTTTTGCGGCTACAACGAGCTGGAAACGGACATGGGCACGCCCCATCCTGCTTTGCGGCTAGAAAGAGCTGGAAACGGACATGGGCACGCCCCGTCTTGCTTTGCGGCTACAACGAGCCAGAAACGGACACGGGCACGCCCTGCCCTGCTTTGCGGCTACAACGAGCCAGAAATGGACACGGGCAAGCCCCGCACCGTTTTGCGGCTACAACGAGCTATTTTTGGTGTCCTCAACCTATACTTGTATATAAGATTTAAATATGACAAACAGCTGCAAACTACAACAATCTAAACAGATGAAGTAATATTACAAAGGTAAAAAGACAGCAGCTAAATCTATACAGGTAACAGACGACAAGAAGACCTTTCAAATGTAATAAAATGTAACAACAACATGTAACATATCAAGGTGTAACAGGGAAGTGATTATAATGCCAGACCTATAGTAAATGTGTTATGCGGCTAAAACGAGCCAGAAACAGATACGGGCACACCAAGCCCCGTTTTGCGGCTACAATGAGCAGGAAACAGACACGGGCACGCACAGCCCCGTTTTGCGGCTATAACGGGCCGGAAACAGAGACGGGCACGCCCCGCCCCGCTTTGCAGGCTACAACGAGACGGAAACGGACAGGGGCACGCCCCGCTTTGCGGCTACAACAAGCTGGAAACGGACATGGGTACGCCCCGCTCCATTTTGCAGCTACAAAGAAACGAACACGTGCACACCCCGGTCCGTTTTGCGGCTACAACGAGCTGGAAATGGACACGGGCAAGCGCCACCCCACTTTGCGGCTACAAAGAGCCAGAAATAGACACGGGCACGCCCCGTCCGTCTTGCGGCTACAACGAGCTGGACACGGGCACGCACCGCTCCGCTTTGCAGCTACAGCGAGCCGGAAACGGACACGGGCACGCCCCGCCCCACTTTGCTGCTACAGCGAGCCAGAAACGGACACGGGCAAGCCCTGCCCCACTTTGCGGCTTCAAAAACTATTTTTGGTGTCCTCAACCTATACTTGTATATAATATGTAAATATGACAAGCAGCTGCAAACTACAAAAATCTAAACAGATGAAGTAATATTACAAAGGTAAAAAGACAGCAGCTAAATCTATACAGGTAACAGACGACAAAAAGACATTTCCAATGTAATAAAATGTAACAATAACACGTAAAATATCAAGGTGTAACAGGGAAGTGATTATAATGCCAGACCTACTCTGTGAGAACACGTTATTAGTTCTCAGCATGAACTTGTGCAGTTGGTATTTAACTCTTGACGAAAATCCTCCAGAGAGGAGGAAGCAGCTCATTGCTAAAGAGTAAAACACTTAGACCAGGGGTGTCCAACCTTTTAGCTTCCCTGGGCCACATTGGAAGACGACGAGTTGGTTTGGGCCGCACATAAAATACACTAACCCTAACGATAGCTGATCATCGAAAAAACCATAGAAAACATAGTTAACATATTAAACTTACTTGGAAATGAAGTTAGTAAGAGTTAGGAAACCTGTTGCAGAATCATGATTAAAGCAGTAGTCCCATTACCAGCTACAATTTAACTTACCTGCATTTGTTCCTTAGTGGGGTTCGGGGAATTAAATGCCAAAAAAAAATTTTTCCCTCTCTTTCTGCACCCATGAGTCATTTTTTTTATTGACCAGTTTGAAATGGTCACCGATATAGGTAGCATCAGGAGGACTAATAGAAATCTACAGAGATTTAAAGATAGGGTGGTGGGAAAAATGGTTCATAGAGCAGCCTCCGATGAGGGTAACAGTGGGTGATATTTTCACCCTACTCAGCACTGCACATTTAAAATGGTTTGAAATATTAAAAATACAATCATCTCTTAATATTTATATAAGATACATACAGAGAACACAGCTAGTTCATAATTGCATAGTGCAGAAAGTCCAAATTCAGAGTAACAACAATAAGATACTGGATAATCTTTCACTGCTGCTGATAGTTCGCACGGGTGACTCCCCTGTGCTGCGCTACGCAATGGATGTCGGGTGTGATGACGTCACCCCCGACATTCACTGTAAGCGCCACACGGGGTAGGAGACCAGGGAGGGAGCCAGAGCGCCAGCTGACGTGACCGCAAGGTAAGTATTTTCTTCTTTTTTTTTCAGTGCTGCCCCCTTGCCACAACCAAAACTCCTGCTGGGCCACATTGGCGGGCCGCGGGTTGGACAACCATGACTTAGACGATTGTCATTAACATAGTAAATGTGTCGTAAAGATGCTCATCATAAATGTCTCAAGACACGTTTGTTTATTATACTGTTAGACTGAATATAACACAGCTGATTATGTGATCTGAGTTGGGTAACTTTCTGTTCGTTTTTTTCTAACAAACATACATAAAAAACACATTTTCCTGTGTTTTCAAATAAGAGACAAAACAAATAACACAGATTCTTAGTCATAGTGAGAAACCATAATATAATTACCTCCAGGATAACCGGCTACGTCAGAACACAACTGTTCAGAAAGCGCTGTCACTCACACACAAACTAGGAAAAATCATTAACCCTATAAGACAAGTTACTGGAGCCAAAAGGGTATAAGATTTCCAAATAACCCAGTAATACATATGTAACCAGTAATGGTAATGGGGGTAAAGGCTGGTCCGTGGGAGACCCCATCACCGTTCTTTTACTACTTGTGTGATTAGAAGTGACTCAGAATCACAGATTTGCAAGTGGTGGTGTCTGTCCCCTGCACATTATTACTTGACATAGTTGACGTACATCTCAGAGAGATTCCCTTCCAGACGTGTCAATGTAACCGAAAATGACAATCTGCCTGCAGTAAATTGTAATACACAGTGGGTTACAGAGTCTCCAGAAACTGTGCAGATTGTGGTCTGAGACACCAAGTATGGGTACATCTTGGAATCCAGTTAAAAGTTTCCTCAGACTCCCATTCCCAGACCAATGGTCAAACTAAATGGGTCAAGCAGGATTTGGAGACCTTTCTCCTCTGTTGTTGTTCCGACCATCAAGCCTCCTGGGTGACTATCTTGCTTGGGCGGCGTTCTCTCATAATAACCATCAGCATGAATCCACCGGAGCATCCCATTTCTTTACCATCTTCGGCAGACACCCTGTTTTACCTACCTTTTCTGATGATCCCACTGTTTCAGTACCCACTGTTCAAGGAATGGCTAGTGACTTCTCCAGAATCTGGTCCTCAAGTACAAGACAAGTTGCTACTATCCTTCAACCGACACAAACTCTTTGCAGATCGCCATCGCAGAAGTCATCCAGTTCTTCATGTAGGGGACAAGGTGTGGTTATCCAGCCGTAACTTCAAACTCAAAGTACCATCTATGAAGTTTGCACCTCGCCATATTTGTCCCTTCTGCATCTCACATATATTCAATGCCATTACCTATAAGCTGCGGTTAACCACCTCTCTCCGTGTACATAATTCCATTCTTATATCCCTGCTCAAACCCTTAATTCTTAATGAAATTTCTAAAACTCATCTTCCTCCTCCTCCCATCAAGTCTGTCCAGGGAGACGAGTATCAGGTTGAACGTATTTTGGACGCTTGCACCATTCGAGCTAAAATACAGTTTCTGGTCCATTGGAAAGGTTGCGGTCTGGAAGAAAGATCTAGGGTCAACAAGAATGATCTACATGCTCCCCATTTTCTTTCCATTTTCCTCAAGGGCCAGTCTGCTAATCTTTCCGTTCCAGAGAGAGGGGAGAGGGGTACTGTCAGGCGCCATCTCCGCACTGATATTTGGTGCGAGAGACGGTCACCTGTTTTCCCTGATTGTCGCGTCCTGTTGCCTAGCAAAGAGACGCTTGTGGATTCCTCTGACGTGCTGCGCGCTCATGCGCAGTAAACTTTGCGTTCCATTGCTAGGCAAAAAGACGGTTCTTAGGCTTCCTGTCGGCGTTCTGCGTGTCTGACTGTCAATTACAGCCCAGCTATCAGGGCTTATCTCCAGGATTAAGTAGAAGCCTCTAGCATTACTACGGTGCCAGGGTATTGGTTCTCACACCTGCTTTAGCACCCTGTTTCTTATCTTGAACCTGTTCCCGTTGTGAACCAGCTATCTCCTTGACTTCTGTTTGTTTTATATTTTGGCACCTTACCGCTATTTCCTTCTCTCTGACTCCTGGCTTACTTTTGACTCTTTTTCGGATCTCCGCTCGTACCTCGCTACTCGGCTGGTTCTGAACCGGATTCATTGACTACGCCCGTCCACTCTGGTAATACGCTGGTGGCTGTCTCAGAGAACCGCGACCTGCGCACACTCTTGCAGTGAAGCTCAAACTCCCTTGCGGGAGTCCCTGGTGAACACCTGGGGTGAGTTAGACTCCGTGCCTCCCTGCTCAGCAGTGCTAATACATGTTTGTAACTTTTTCGGCATTTTGTGACACACTGCAAGAAACGGCTAATATGAACCGTTTGCTAAACGGCTACACTTCTGCCGTTTGCTAAACGGCTACACGTGGACGTAACACTGCCGGTTCCTCCCCCAGAATTGAGCATATATACAAGGACTCAAATGCAACATGGTTATAATGAGACATGGCTTCACTAAACATCTTATTGATGAAGATACTCACCACTGCAATACTCTCTACATTTTTGATCGATTGCCGTGTAATCAATGACTGGAATCAACCAAGAAAAGAGTACATCAAGAATATCTTCTATACTTACCAGAGCATGGTTAGTTCCATATCATGTTTTATCCTGATTACTTTTGTACTTGTTACAAAATTATAATCATCAAGCAAATACTACCAAACTCTTTAAGCTGCATCCCATCAAGCCTAGAAACTCATAACTGGAGTCTGCTCCAAAGGGAAGAGGGAGCACTGTGAGGATCATCCACAATGCTAGCTATGGGCAACAGATGACATTTCTCCATCAACACTGACTACTACTGAATATATTGTAACTGATAGGATAATGTGCTCCAAAAAAACCAACCTTTCGTTTCTCTAGCAACAAAATGATTAACGATAAAATAACATAATTTCTTATATACTGTCAGTAATCTAATTTTATTTTCATTTTCAGAGTTCTGGCAGCAAATGTCTACAAACCAACGCGTGCGCTACATCCAAATTCACATTTTTTGATGGCAGAAACCAGATAGAATCCCTTTTACAAGTCTCACAGGTATGTTGTGTGTCATTACCAGTTGTGCTTTCACCTAGTGAAGAGCAGCTAGAACCAACCAGGTGTTCATCTTACTCACACATTGTAGAATACATTTTCTTATACTTGTACGCTTGGTTTTCAGAAGAAAGACGCAGCTATCGTTGTTGATGAAATTATGAAACAAGTCCACAGATTTTTCTACTGCCATCAAAGAGGTCTCCAGTACAAACAACAAGACTTCGAGAAGATGATGTCGCTTTTATATGTCGAGACTCAGTTCCGACCAGATTGTGTAAGTCTGTCTCAGTGTCATTTGTTTTTTTAAATTATTTTTTTACATGTCTTTTGTGTATTTTTGACTGATTTCTACATCACAATATAGAAGTCATTGAAACCAAATGATTTATCTGTGGTTTTCATTTATTTTTTACAGATGCCACAAAACATCAGTATCCATCATCTTAGAAAGAACATAGCAGATTACTTCTTAAAACTCTCAGAACTTTTGGCGGAAGAGGTAAGTTATCTACATGTAATGTGAATTATCTGACATAACTTCCACACTATCATAGTACATCTACTCTTAGAGGGCAATATATTCCCCTTGGAGTGCCTCCAGAATGGTCATGAATGCACTCTGCGGTGATGTATCTTTGTGATCTTTCCTTGCATCCCATAGCGGTGAGCAGGATAATCCCCAATGTTCTGGTACCGCAGTACATCACTGTGAGGTCCATCCAGTGGAGTTGAACCCCCTCCTTAATATGGCCAAGTAGGGTTATATGTTATTATAGAACTAGGTGAAGCCCTGAAGGTGTCTATCAGAGTGAGCACATTTCCACAGCAGTCCAGTATACAGAAGGATCACACACATCACAGTTGTTATCTTACTTTTGAATTATAACTCACCTGATTCTTCTTCTATTTTCTAGAATTACACAGCGTGCGCCTGTGGGATCATTCGCAGCAAGATAACGAGAATCCTTTCGTCGACTCATCAATTCTGCTCCCGTCACTTCCCAGGCTGAACAGACCGTGGGATTTGCTGCTTTTTATGCAGATGAATATGAAAATTACCAACGTGATTCAGTAAAAATACTCAATTATTATTTCTGTTCATTGTGTCATGGAGGATCAGGAAAAATGGAAAAAAATTCTGATTAAATAAACTTTATTTTATTGTAAACTTGCATGTATCATTTATTTATTATATCAGATTAGCAGAATATTTTAAGAGTTAGTGTTTTTTCTAGTAATTTAGAAAGGTGTGAAATGTGCAGTATAGATGAATAAAGTACTAGGGGATTTTCCCTGTCGTGGGAAACCACTAATACTATAAATAGACTTTGCGGCGGTGCTAAGTTCATTGTGTATTGGATAGAGATAGTCGTGCTCGGTTTTTTTGAAACAAAATCCAACAGAACTTTGGGGTTCTGAACACCGAGCCGAGCCGACTCGGTACTCTCGCGCCTATTCGGATTACAAAACGAGGCAAAACGTCATTGTGACGTCGTCGGATCTCAGATTTCGCGAGTTTTAGAATCAATAAATACCCGCCTCCACGGCGGATCTCTCATAATAACCATCAGCATGAATCCACCGGAGCATCCCCTTTCTTTACCATCTTCGGTAGACACCCTGTTTTACCTACCTTTTCTGATGATCCCACTGTTTCAGTACCCACTGTTCAAGGAATGACTAGTGACTTCTCCAGAATCTGATCCTCGAGTATAAGACAAATTACTACTATCCTACAACAGACACAAACACTTTGCAGATCACCATTGCAGAAGTCATCCAGTTCTTCATGTAGGGGACAAGGTGTGGTTATCCACCCGTAACTTCAAACTCAAAGTACCATCTAAGAAGTTTGCACCTCGCCATATTGGTCCCTTCTGCATCTCACATATCATCAATGCCATTACCTACAAGCTCCGTTTAACCACATCTCTCCGTGTACATAATTCCATTCTTATATCCCTGCTCAAACCCTTAATTCTTAATGAATTTTCTAAAAGTCATCTTCCTCCTCCTCCCATCAAGTCTGTTCTGGGAGACGAGTATGAGGTTGAACGTATCTTGGACGCTTGCACCATTCGAGGTAAAATACATTTCTGGTCCATTGAAAAGGTTGCAGTCTGGAAGAAAGATCTTGGGTCGAAAAGAAAGCTCTACATGCTCCCCATTTTCTCTCCAATTTCATCTCTGCACTGACATTTGGTACGAGAAACAGTCTCCTGTTTTCCCCGATCGTCGCGTCTTGTTGCCTAGCAAAAGGGACGCTTCCGGATTCCTCTGACATGCTGCGTGCGCATGCGCAGTATGCTTTGCGTTCTGTTGCTAGGCAAAAAGCCGTTCCTTCGGCTGCCTGTCGGTGGTCAGCGTGTCTGACTGTCAATTACAGCCCAGCTATCAGGGCTTATCTCCAGGATTAAGTAGAAGCCTCTGGCATCACTACGGTGCCAGAGTATTGGCTCTCACACCTGCTTTAGCACCCTGTTTGTTATCTTGAACCTGTTCCCGTTGTGAACCAGCTATCTCCTTGACTTCCCTTTGTTTTATGTTTTGGCACCTTACCGCTATTTCCTTCTCTCTGACTCCTGGCTTACTTTTGACTCTTTTTCGGATCTCTCCTTGTACCCTCGCTACTCAGCTGGTTCTGAACCGGATTCATTGACTACGCCTGTCCACTTTATTACTACGCTGGTGGCTGTCTCAGAGAACCGCAACCTGCGCACTCTCTTGCAGTGAAGCTCAAACTCCCTTGCGGGAGTCCCTGGTGAACACCTGGGGTGAGTTAGACTCCGTGCCTCCCTGCTCAGCAGTGCTAATACGGACCATCGATCGGATGTAAAATCGATCGGCATAAAAAGTTGGTGAAAAATTCTGTAGTGTGTACCCAGCTTAACTGATAGGATAATGCGCTCCAAAAGAACCAACTTGTCGGCTCCTCTAGCAATAAAATGATTAATGATAAAATAACATAATTTCTGATATACTGTCAGTAATCTATTTTTATTTTTATTTTCAGAGTTCTGGCAGCAAATGTCTACAAACCAACGCGTGCGCTACATCCAAATTCAAATTTTTTGTTGGCAGAACACAGATAGAATCCCTTTTACAAGTCTCACAGGTATGTTGTGTGTCATTACCAGTTGTGCTTTCACCTAGTGAAGAGCAGCTAGAACCAACCAGGTGTTCATCTTACTCACACATTGTAGAATACATTTTCTTATACTTGTACGCTTGGTTTTCAGAAGAAAGACGCAGCTATCGTTGTTGATGAAATTATGAAACAACTCTACAGATTTTTCTACTGTCATCAAAGAGGTCTCCAGTACAAACAGCAAGACTTCAAGAATATGATGTCGCTTTTATATGTCGAGACTCAGTTCCTACCAGATTGTGTAAGTCTATCTCAGTGTCATTTGTTTTTTTTTATTATTTTTTTACATGTCTTTTGTGTATTTTTGACTGATTTCTACATCACAATATAGAAGTCATTGAAACCAAATGATTTATCTGTGGTTTTCATTTATTTTTTACAGATGCCACAAAACATCAGTATCCATCATCTTAGAAAGAACATAGCAGATTACTTCTTAAAACTCTCAGAACTTTTGGCGGAAGAGGTAAGTTATCTACATGTAATGTGAATTATCTGACATAACTTCCACACTATCATAGTACATCTACTCTTAGAGGGCAATATATTCCCCTTGGAGTGCCTCCAGAATGGTCATGAATGCACTCTGCGGTGATGTATCTTTGTGATTTTTCCTTGCATCCCATAGCGGTGAGCAGGATAATCCCCAATGTTCTGGTACCGCAGTACATCACTGTGAGGTCCATCCAGTGGAGTTGAACCCCCCCCCCCCCCCTTAATATGGCCAAGTAGGGTTATATGTTATTATAGAACTAGGTGAAGCCCTGAAGGTGTCTATCAGAGTGAGCACATTTCCCCAGCAGTCCAGTATACAGAAGGATCACACACATCACAGTTGTTATCTTACTTTTGAATTATAACTCACCTGATTCTTTTTCTATTTTCTAGAATTACACAGCGTGCGCCTGTGGGATCATTCACAGCAAGATAACGAGATTCCTTTTATCGACTCATCGATTCTGCTCCCGTCACTTCCCAGGCTGAACAGACCTTGGGATTTGCTGCTTTTTATGCAGATGAATGTGAAAATTACCAACGAGATTCAGTAAAAATACTCAATTATTATTTCTGTTTGTTGTAGAGATGGTCACTGACCCCCGTGTTTTGGTTTTGTTTTTGGTTTTGGATCTGGATTAGCTTCATGTTTGGGTTTTGGTTTTGGTTTTGCAAAACCGCCCTTTCGTGTTTTGGTTTTGGTTGGTTTTGTTTTGCTATTTTTGAAAATAATACCATTTTTTTTGTCTAAAATAACCTAATTTAGTGCTCCACCAGTTTCTTAGATATGTGAGGTAATTCTAAAGCTAATAAATTATGAACAAAACAGTTTAATCCCTGGTAGGCCATCCTTAATTCAAACACTTGTCTGCAAATTATACAGACAAACCTGGTTATCTACCCCCTCCATCTTTGATTATTGGCAATGTAGCCATCGTCTTTGGGTGTATATTACACCCTCCACTTGTAGTTGAATATAAAAAAAGCAGCCTGCACAGACTGTGGAACTAGAAAGTAAAATTAAATGGACCACGATAGTTTGGTGGCTATCTATGGCTATCTATGCCCCCCCCCCCCGCCCTCCAACTTGTAGTTGAATATAAAAAAAGCAGCCTGCATAGACTGTAGAACTAGAAATTCGAATATACAAGGAAATGGACAAAGGCAGTTTGGTATCTGTCTGCATCAGACTCCCCCCCCCCATCCACTTGTAGTAAAATAGAAAAAAAAGCAGCCTGCATAGACTGTAGAACTAGAAATTCGAATATACAAAGAAATGGTCAAAGGCAGTTTGGTATCTGTCTGCATCAGACCCCCCCCCATCCACTTGTAGTAAAAAAGAAAAAAAAGCAGCCTGCATAGACTGTAGAACTAGAAATTTGAATATACAAAGAAATGGTCAAAGGCAGTTTGGTATCTGTCTGCATCAGATCCCCTCTCCACTAGGAGTAAAATAGTAAAATAGAAAACTATTCAGCCGTTATATAATCTAGAATATAAATAGAAATTGAGAAAGGCAATTTGGTATCTGTCTGCATCATAATCATCAACATCCTCATTAGCGTCCTCATCACCTGCACAAATCTCCCCCTCATCCTCTTCTATTTCCAAAGTGGCATCCTCAATTTGTGTATCACCGGCTACACTCGGGCTGTTCAGGTACACATCAGCAGAACTTTTGAAAGGGCCCTTCTTTATGGGTACACTAACAGAATGCTCACGATTAGACATCAGGGCCGTCTTTCCCATTGGGCACGCTGGGCAGGTGCCCGGGGGCCCTGCAGCCCAGGGGGGCCCTCCGGAGGCAGAAAAAAAAAAAACCCGTGCAAAAAAAGAAGAAAATACTTACCGTGCTGTCAGCTGGCGATCCGGCTCCCTCCCTGGTCTCCTCCTCCGTCGCGCTGGCAGTGCATGTCGGGCATGACGTCATCACGCCCGCTCGACATAATTTTTTTGTGTATATATAGGGTCCCCGGTGCACTGCTGTGTCATGGAGGATCAGGAAAAATGGAAAAAAATTGTGATTAAATAGACTTTTTTTTATTGTAAACTAGCATGTATCATTTATTTAATATATCAGATTAGAAGAATATTTTAAGAGTTGGTGTTTTTTCTAGTAAATTAGAAAGATGTGAAATGTGCAGTATAGATGAATAAAGTATTAGGGGATTTTCCCTATCGTGGGAAACCACTAATACTATAAATAGACCTTGCGGCTGTGCTAAGTTCATTGCGTATTGGATAGAGATGGGCGTGCTCGGTTTCCTTGATACCGAACCCACCCGAACTTTGGGGTTCCGAGTACCGAGCCGAGTGAGATGGGCGGCCAAGGAATGAAGACTTCTGTCTCTAGTCAGGCCCCATTGTCTGAGTCTCCAGGTGGGGACAAGTGAGTAGAGAAATTATGTCCGATTTCCAGTGGGGTACAGTAGGGGCCTGAGTCATTAAGGAGAGCAATCCAAAAAAAAGTAGTAAAAGTGATTCTGAACAAACCATGTTACAATGCAAGGGGTGCAGTTTATTATTTTGCACATAAGGCAAATTCTGGCTTTTTTCACGTAACACACAAATACTTGATTGGTTTATTTTTACACTGAAATTGTTAATCTAGGACTTGTCCTATGCCAACTATAAATCTTTCCCCACAGTTTAAATTTACCTCCCCCTCCAATGCAACTTGGTTTAGCCCAAATGCAAAGTTACTCCTTTTTTATGCTTTGCTCTCCTTATTGACTCAGGTAAGCGGGAATCTGAGGGTGGTCCTCAACTAGGCTTCTAGGCAGTGTAATTGCTGATGGTAGAAGATGTAGATCGGACTGGTACGGAGCTATGAATGATTGCTGCCATCCATTATGGCTGCCAAGCCACACACCCTAAATGATATATTTTAATGTAATAAAACAAGAAAATCATAATTGTTATGACAAACTTTCATGGCAATAGTGCAAAAAACACATTCTATGCTCTCCCTGAAAATTCACAAATTTATAAGAGCTATACCTATGATGAGTTACACTGTGCTTATCACAACAATACATTTAGTGACATCTTTGTCACCGGCACCTATTGAAGAAACTAGGAGCCAACAAGCTCTTCAGCACGTAACAAATTCATAGGCACCTGTTGTACAGATATTAATCTAAAAGGATATTAGGTAATTCTTAAAGGGTAATAAAGAGTAACATTTTGAGTAAAGCCATTGGTTTTTCTTATAGTTCCCTGGTCTTGTTGAGCTCATGTCCTATTTATTTCATAGGTTACAGCCACTATCAGAGTGCACATGAAATGAGAAGCATCACGGGGTTATTCTTACAGCTGCTTTTGCTTGAAATGCTCTTTATTGTCCTGTTTTATATTTTCCAGCCACTGTCAGACTGCACCAATCAGCACGTGAAGAAGGCAGCATGTAAAACATGGGTGTGTGATGTATGATAAGAAGCATCATTGGAATGTTCTTCCTTGTCTTGAAGATCTCATTGTTGACCTCTTTTTTTTTTTACTGTATTTATCTGCTGTGAGAGCAGCACAGTGGTTAGTTTTTCTGCCTTGCAACGCTGGGGTCATGAGTTCCAATCCCAAGTAAGCACCTATCTGTTTAGACTTTTTAAGTTCTCCTCATGTTGCACAGAAAATAGAATACTAACACAAGCTCTGAAACATGGATTATAGAGGACATATAATTGATATTTGCTATACTGAAATATGGCCTCATTCACCAGCTTACTGCTGGTGACTCTTAAAGTTACAATAATCTCTACATC